>JASDDO010000001.1:282079961-282679961 GCA_030015575.1 Agapanthus africanus
GTGGAGCAATATCCAAGGTCCACACTTTATTGGCGTACATGGACTCCATTTCGGATTGCATTGCTTCCTGCCACTTATCAGAGTCTCTACTGATAATGGCCTGCCTGAAACTGGTAGGGTCATCTTCTTCCAAGATGCAATCCTCTCGATCCCCGTCTATGAGAAAACCGTAGTATCTCTCGGGCGGACGAGAAATCCTACCAGATCTGCGGAGTGGCTGAGGTTCGTTGGTTGTAACTGAATCTAGCGGTTCCACCAAATCTTTTGTTAAAGCTTGTGTTTCTGGAATTTCATCCAGTTCTACCATGCCGCCACTAATATTTTTGACAAGAAATTCTTTTCTAAAAATGTGGCATTTCTTGAAACAATTATCTTCTGTTCCTCTGCATGGTAGAACAGATACCCACTTGAATCTTTTGGGTATCCCACAAACTTACACAAAACAGCCCGTGCCTCAAGTTTGTCTGGGTTCTGCTTTTTGACATAAGCTGGGCAACCCCAAATCTTAATACGTTTAAGATACAAACTTTTACCACTCCATATTTCATACGGAGTCTTAGGCACGGATTTGGATGGAACTTGATTCAATAGATGTGCTGCAGTTTGAAGTGCATATCCTCAGAATGAAAGAGGCAACTCAGCACTACTCATCATGGAGCGAACCATATCCAATAGGGTACGATTCCTCCACTCCGAAACACCGTTGTGCTGTGGTGTATAAGGAGGAGTGAGCTGAGAGAGAATGCCATTCTCTTTTAAGTAATCTAGGAATTCCGTGCTTAAGTACTCCCCTCCCCTGTCAGACCGGAGGATCTTGATACTTTTGCCAGTCTGGTTCTCTACTTCGTTTCTGAATTCCTTGAATTTCTCAAAAGCTTCAGATTTGTGTTTCATCAGATACACATATCCGAACCTAGAGAGATCGTCAGTGAATGTGATGAAGTACGAGAACCCACCCCTTGCATGTATAGACATCGGACCACATACATCACTATGTACGAGTCCCAAGAGCTCTGCTGCTCTTTCTCCATGTCCGGTGAACGGAGATTTGGTCATCTTCCCTTTGAGACAAGACTAACAAGTTTCATAGGATGAAAACTCGAACGTATTCAAGAGTCCATCTTTATGGAACTTACTCGGTCTTTTCTCTCCGATATGACCAAGTCTACAATGCCACAAGTAGGATTCATTCGTATCTGAATTCTTCCTCTTGCATGTCTTTTGTATATTGAGAACTGTATTCTGATTTAGAACGTAGATACCATTATACAGTGTACCCTCTGCAACCAGTACCTTATGAAGGTAAATGTTCATGATATTTCTATCAAGAACAAAGTTATATCCATCTTTATCGAGTAAAGAAACTGATATGATGTTGCAAACCATGGAAGGTACATAGTAGCAATCGTTCAAAATCATAGTCTTGCCATTTGGCAATACTAGGTGATATTCACCGACGGCTGCCGCATTAACTTGTGCTCCGTTCGCTACTCTGAGCGACATATCACCCGGTGCAACTTTCCTACTTTTTCTCAGTCCCTGCAATAAATTACAAATATGAGATCCTGATCCGGTATCAAGTACCCAGGAGGTAGGGCTGACCGTAAAACAGTTCTCAATTACAAGAACACCTGAAGTAGATGCAAAACCATGCTTCTTCTTCAACTGGGTATCGTGGGAATCCATACAATCCCCTTTTCCTTGCTCATATTTATGACTGTTGTCACAAGTTAGAGCCGAACCAACGTTCCCCTGCCCCGAATAAGAATTCGGATCGGTCAAGCGATACATTTTATTATCTTGATTAGGGCGTGAAATGGTTGCTACCTGGAGAGAGAGAAAAGAAACACTTAGCGTGCAGTCTTGCAAGTTTAGATTGGTTTTTAATTTATCTAAACAGGATGGCTCCCACTGTCTCTCGAATCCCTCCTCAAACCATAAAGGAAGAATTAGTCGGGATCAATCTCACCGTACAATACTTGCTTAACCGTTCAGCCAGGCCAGTGTCGATACTTCGAGGGAGGTTTTCCAATGCTTTCACGAAGTTCCTTAATTAAGTAACCTCTTTTCCCTGTAGGCGTAGCCCCGCTAACACATTTCTAGACACCTACTTAGTTTATATCATTGATCGTTAGCGAGAAAGTTCCCGAGGAGTAGCATATACTCACAGTAGGATCGGGATCCAAATATCATCGCGTGACAAAACTGAAGGAATCTTACCAGAATCATCACACTCAAAATGGTATGCAACACTAGCAAGTTTCAGTACTTTTGAAACTCCCGATGCGGTTTTTGCCTCTAGGACCCAAGTGACCTTGACACAGTCAACAAATCAAAGGGTCCTACTCAAGTTCAACCCGTCATTATCTTGATTGCATTAAACCCACCCGCATAACCCTTGACACAGTCAACAAGGTTACACGACTGTCCTAACCAATCACATTGTATCCAGCAGATAAGCAATACTCAGCTACCGTTCACTGCGCCTTGACACAGTCAACAAACGCAGTACGAATACTAAGTATAACTTATAAGAAATGACGGAGGGCTACGGCTGGGTTTTGGCGAAAACCCGTTAACATAATGAACTTGATATCGTTGAAGGAACGTGATACACTTTTTGAAAATATAGTGGCGAAAAACTTTTGCTAAAGAGGTCACTCCCTGTGAAGGGATCTCGGCTCTTTCCTCGTCGAATGAGGTGCAGGATATTCCAAACTGAATACCTCGATGCAAAGAAAGAATTAATCGACTATAGTGAAGTTATTACTCTGACGCAAACTTTTGTCCAAGGGGTCACTCCCGATGAGGGGATCTCGGCCCTTGCCTCGTCGAATGAGGTGCTGGGCATTCATAACCGAATACCTCGATGCAAAACAAAAATGAACGTCCTTGCAATAACAGCTTTTTTTTGAAAAAATGTTCCAACAACGTCTTTTAGGTTTATTTTCTTGCATTAGTTCTTTTAATGCGTCCCATCATTTAAATCCTACCATTGCAGAAAACAACCAAAATAGGACGTACGCTTATGCCATTCGCATTCGCCACGGGGCCCCGTCATCACCCGTTAGGTTACTTAACTAACGACAGAGCGGGGGCTGGGCTAGCGCGGCTGAAAAACATAAGCAACGCCTAAATAGTTATTATATATAGACATATAGAAATGATAGCCAATCCAGATCACAGATGAACACTTTGGATATACTAGGAACCCGCGATTCGTTCGAGCCTGCAACGAAAAGCGGATTGCACGGTCGCGATGAATAGCCAATACCCCACCCAAGACCCCTACGGGTGAGGCAAACTACCCGCCAAGTACCTGAAGCGAAGCAACCTCCCTCAACGCCGTGAGTAGGCCACTCGGCACTTCAAGATACCCGGTAGTTTATGCACCCCCTCCATGGGTCTATCCTAGGAGCAAAAATAGTAAAAAGAATTATACAATGACGGCTACAACCCCGACCCGGTTGTGCGGCCATACAAATAATATTACATCAATTTACAAATTTATTACATGAATGAAAGAAAAAGAAACTCTCATCTCACATCCACCCCGGCTATTCATCCGCGACAATCCAACGAGTTCATATACACATACCATCAACAACACAGATCACAGATATGTATAACCCCCACTAATCGACGTATAGCGATTAGTAGACGTTCAATACACATATAACATTACAGATATAACCATTAGCCAAAGTCTATAGAACATCGACCAAAAATACGGATTTTTGAGCCACAAAAACAAATTTTTCTTTCTGGAAAATCTGGGCAGAAAAGTCATATACCAAAAATCCCAAAAACTCACCAGAAACAAACTGCAACAAAAACGATCCACGGCCGAGTCAACTCGGCCGCGGAATCGCGGTGAGTTGGTCGACTCGTGCGATCATTTTTCTTGCCTGTTCTAAGAAAAGCCTGAGCCGATTTTTAGTGTATGATTTATTAAATTTTGAACAGAAAAAAAATCGGCAGAAACTAGAACTATCCGGGGTGTTTTGCGGTTTTTCGTCCGGTCGAAATTCTAAACACTTTGCTAACATGCTAGGGTGTGTTTAGTTAGGCTCTGATACCACTGTTAGGTCCACGTTACCTCTCCCGGTTTTTTCGGGCTTGCGGAAACGGTAAAACAAAAATTTTTCTGAACATGGTAACATGGACCGTAAAAGCCGGATCTTTACTAAACAATACACTAGCATCCTAACTAGAGATTTATCTACTTGGTTAGGGGTTATACCTCAACTTGTACTCCTTCTCTTCTTGTTGTTCTTCTCCTTGCTTGCTCCGAGGCTTGATCCGGACTTTGGTCACCTCCGCGGCCTCCTTGAGTCGAAGACGATCCACCCGAGAGATGTACACCGAGCTCCACCTCGAGCCGAGGTAACTAGGGAAAAGAGATCGCTAATCTAGAAGCCCTAGGTTATATAGAGGAGATGTATGGATGTGTTTGTCTTTGTGGGATCTTTTTCTCTCAACACATGAGATCAAAAGATGAGATCAAGAGGAGGAAGAAGAAGGAGAAACTTAGCAACCATGGAGCTTTTCTTTTTCTTCTCACTTCAAGAGAGAGAATGAGAAGAGAATAATGAAAAGATTAAACCAAAAGAAAATGAACCATGGTTCCAATAATACACAAAATCATCATTACTAATCCTATCATGATAGAAGTTGATGGCACATTGAATTGACCATTATCATAACACAAGAAATAAAAAGAAAATGAAAGAAGAGTGTGGATCTCTCTTGAAGGTCAATGGTCAACACGGTCAACGGGTCAACAAAGTCAAGAGAGATCCAAGTGGTCAAATGGTCAATGCAATTAGCCATCACAAATCTATCACTAAAAAGATTAGTAAACAATGTTTCCGGCTCATAACGGTTTTGACCAAACGAACTGTCAAAACCCTAATGAGTGTGCCACATTACGGTTTTGGCTGAACCAACTGCCAAAACCCTAATGGGGCACCTCCTCCTTCATCGCTCCTCAAAACTGTGCATACACACCCGCATCCGCATTCCGTAGAATGCGAATGCACAGAAGACAAATCAAATCCATCTGTGCAATACTAGGATCTGGCTTAAACCAAAGCCCACTAGTGTTGCCTGCCCGAACAGCATACGCACACAAGTGCACGTAAGTGATTGTAACTCCGCCGTAAAACCATACGGCCTCTACACGTTTCGCTCAATGCAGGGAAACTCTCTGTGTGGGACTCTAAAGACTCGACACTACGCTGGCAGTGGGTTTAACCGCAGACCGCAAGCGGCACTAGCTGTACGTAACGGTCTCCAGGTAGATGTCGATAAGAAGGCCGATGAGGTAAACCCATCCGAACTCCTACTGAGCCTGTATGTGACAACACTAAAGATCTAGATAAAAGAGAAGGGTTGATAACTCACACTTGTTGTTGAGAAGAAGACTTAAGAGAAAATTTCCCAAAATGTGAATACCGCATTAAAATAATATTAAAATTGGGAAAAATTCAAATTGGACCAAAACGTCTCATATAACCCCAAAGCTTGCACACTAGCTTTATTTTAGCTAAACTAGGTGCCGGCAAGTCTATATGGTCGTTTGATCACAGTCGGTTTAAAACGGAAAAATACCGACAATTTTACCCAAAAACGGAAAAATTCACATAACGATTTCTAAAACGTTACAAGGTGAAGCAAAATGGGAGATCAAAACTAATGAAGCATCCATGTGAGAGAAATTCAACACAAATGATTTTGTGTATGAATTTCTTGAATAAACAATCAACAACCATACTTCAATAGTAACTACAAATGAATTAAAAATTCATTTGTTAACTATTGAAGCATGGTTATCACCATACTTCCCACTTTACACCTTATTTCCATTTATCAAATAAATGAAAAAAGCATAATGAGGTGGCCACCTTCTAGAAGGTAATCTGTAATAAAATACGGATTACAGTCTACTGTATATACATACCTGCATTCGGATAAAAACATGAATGCCCAAAGAGATAGAATAACACGAAGAACGTAATACTAGAATATACATATCTAAATACATATATGTAAATAATCAAATCAATACCTGATTTAATTATCCGGCTCAAACCCGAGCCGGCTAGTATTACCAACTGTCCGATCGAAAGTACGCGTACAAAGTATACCAATCGATCGGAACCCTGAACGTATCCAATACGGCTACTATATTATTTCGCCTGAACCAGGGAAACCCTCCGTGTGGGACTCTAAAGACTCGACAGTATGCCAGCAGTGAGTTACTAGATAAATCCATAACCACAAGCATATCAGCGGCACTAGCTGTACGTAATAGCTACTCGGGTACCTATCGAAAAGGAAGGCCGACGAGCAAACTCATCTGGATCCCTACTGAGCCTATCTGTGACAATCTCCGTACAGTCCGGACTCTTCGTCTAAGAGTATCGCATACCGGGTTAGGGGTCGTAAATGTCTGACCCTACTAACCCGGCAATTCGTGCTGATGCGGCTCAGGACCAATCCGGAAAACTACTGATCAGCCTATAAGTAAATCCCAACTTCCTTGGCCAAGGTCTTATGGTCCTGACCAATCGAACACAGTGCGATATCGACTCCCTATACCGGGAGAGACGAATCCCCGACAATCGCTCACTGCCTCCATATGGCTCAGGACTGTACCCAACCAAAACCTGTTTGCACGACTCAGTAGAGTCGTGGTAGGGTAGTGATCAAAACATGGTGGGAACTCACACGAGAAAAATGCCGATCTCAGGTCTAAAGACTAACATGTACTCATGTCACCAGAGAACTTCCACCTAACGTTAGGTATAGTACCATCTGGAAGTTCTCGACAAGTCCGTCCGGTGTACTCGCCCCCAGTAATCACCTATATAAAATCTTAGGTGCGAAAGACCAATGGTTGCGGGACCATACCATCGCCCCTCGTCGGGGTCTAGAAACGTATACACTAGTCTACTCCGGAATATCGATGCCCAGTCTCGATACTCCCATGACTAGGAACCATTTAAGAATGTGTGTACTGACTACCCAACTCCCACAAGTATGATCGCCATTACAATGCAGGTAGTCTAGCAATGATCCTACGGGCTTTATAACATGTATAAAAGATATATAATATCAAGTAAAACATACACATGTTAAGATAAATACAAACCAGATAGCATACTATCATATCGAGCAAGACTGTCCTGTACATATATATGTCTAAGCATCCAAATGTATACATATACAATAATGGCCTCTAGGGCATACATATCCAACAATCTCCCACTTGCACTAAGGCCATATATATCGGTGTATTGAGTACCCAACGTCTGCTCTAGGGCCAGTTTTTGGCGTATCGAATACCCAACAACTCAAAGAGTCTCTCGAACTGTGCTTGAGAAAGGGCCTTGGTGAATGGATCCACAGTGTTGTCTTTTGTGTCCACCTCCGCACCTCGATCTCCCGGCGATCAATGATCTTCCTGATCAGGTGATACCGCCTCAAGATGTGCCTAGATTTCTGATGGGACCGTGGTTCCCATGCTTAAGCCATAGCTCTACTGTTGTCGCAATATACAGGTATTGGGTTAACAATGGATGGAACCACCTGAAGTTCAGTAATGAACTTCTTAATCCAGACGGCTTCTTTTGCGGCATCGTTGGCAGTAATGTATTCAGCCTCCATCGTCGAGTCTGCGACGGTGTCCTGTTTAGAACACTTCCAACAGACCATCCTTCCGTTGAGGGTAAACAAAAAACCCGAGACAGACTTGTTGTCATCTTTGTCACTCTGGAAGCTTGAATCGGTAAAAGACTCCACTTGGAGGTCCCTATTACCGAATACCAGGAACAGTTCTTTAGTCCTTCTCAGGTACTTCAGAATGTTCTTAACAGCTGTCCGGTGGTTCTCACCTGGGTTTGACTGATACCGGCTCACCACGCTAAGCGCGTAAGCTACATCTGGTCGAGTACATAGCAACGCATACATTGTAGATCCTACCGCCGAAGCATAGGGTATACTGCTCATGCGAACCCTCTCCTCATCAGTCTTGGGAGACATCTCTTTGGAGAGGGTGATTCCGTGCAATGCAGTATGTTACCGCGCTTGGAATCTTCCATACTAAATCACTTTAGTACAGTCTCTATGTACCTGGACTGTGAAAGTCCCAGTAATCTCTTGGATCTATCTCTGTAGATCTTAATCCCCAGAATGTACGAGGCATCACCCAGGTCCTTCATGGAGAACCTTTGTGACAAGAACATCTTGACTGAATGTAGTATAGGAATTTCATTTCCTATCAAAAGAATATCGTCCACATACAAGACTAGGAATACGACAGTTCGGTCTACAATCTTCTTATATATACAAAACTCATCCTCGTTCTTGATGAAATCAAATACCTTGACTGTTTCATCAAAACAGTTGTTCCAGCTCTGCGATGCTTGCTTTAATTCATAAATGGATTTAAGCAACTTGTACACCTTCCCGCTGCTCCCACTGTCTATGAAACCTTCTGGCTGATCCATATAAACGCACTCTTCTAAATTTCCATTCAGAAAAGTCGTTTTTACGTCCATCTGCCAGATCTCATAGTAATGGAAGGCGGCAATGGAAAGTAGGATCCGAATGGATTTGAGCATAGCCACTAGAGAAAAGGTTTCGTCATAGTCCACACCTGGTCTTTGACGAAAGCCTTTTGCAAAAAGTCTATCCTTATGGGTTTCCACCTGTCCATCTACACCAAATTTCCTTTTGTAGATCCATTTGCATCCAACGGGTTTTACCCCAAGTGGAGAAATATCCAAGGTCCACACTTTATTGGTGTCACGACCCTAAATATTAGCTCGCGACCAGCACTTAAATCACGTGACGTCTACAAGCGTAACATAATTCAAGTAAGCTGAAACCCAGAAATCTAAACCTTTTTAAGAAATAAATGAAAGGTTAGCCTAGCACCCTATGAGGGTTTTGGAAGCATCACATGTACCAAAGATTTAATTTTTAGGGTGCTAAGTTAACATACAAAGGATCGTCCTAGAAAAATTAGGGTTTCAAAAATTTCACATCACCATATGAAAAAAAAGCTAGGGTTCAGAGAGTACAACCTTTGTAGCTCCCTATGCTAGACTTCTCGGCTACTTGGGGTTTGAAAAAGCTCCGCTTGAACTCCTCGAGGTCACCGATGATCCACCCGGAGTCCGCTTTGTCCAAGCTTGCAACTTTATCCGATCAAGTGAACGAAATCAAGCTAACACTCTAAACAAGTGGGCTAGACTTGTGTAGAATGGTGTTGTGGTTCTCTTTCTCACTTCAAAATCCAATCTTGATGAGTATCTTGCTCACTACAAAGAACTAGAGAGCAAAATGTGAGTGGAAGAAGAAGATGATGGCAATTTTAGAAGATGATAAGTTCAACTCCAAGAAAGAAAATAGAAAATATATCAATATATATTTTTATCTCTCATCTCAAACCATGGTTGAATCATTATTGTACTTGAGTTAAAAACTAAAAGGAAGAGTAAACCATGGTTAAATGGTGGGTGAGAAAGGTTAGGTCAAGAAGAGTGTAGAAACAATCCAAAACTAACCCTTATCATTTTCCTTTTGTTTTTAGCTTAACTACAATAATATTCTAAATAAAATACCCATGGTGTGAGTCTTATATTGCCACCATTTCCTTGTATAATCAACCATGAAAGATGTATGTATGTATGTATGTATGTACATCCATATGTGCATGAATCAAAAAGAAGGCATACATGCATGCATACATCCAACTAACTCAAGAAAGGATTTCAAGTGAGAAGCTAATGGTTAAATGATAAATCAACACTTGATTTATCAATCCGGCCATATCACATATGACCCTACCAAAAGCAAGCCGCCCGATCAACGTACGGTATCATATACGCGCATTTTAATCGGGTCCATGCGCATATCGCATACGCGCACCACAATGTTTCGCCTGGACTAGGTAACTCCTGTGTGGGACTCTAAGACTCGTCAATACGCCGGCAGTGGGTGATGATCATATCAAGCACCCCCAAGCCGCAAGCGGTCAGCTAAATGTAACGGCCACCCGGGTATTGAGCGATCAGAAGAGAACAAGCGAACCTGCTACAACTCCCGTCGAGCCGATCGGCAACACTTCCCGTACAGTCCGGTCTCCTCGTCTGATATGTCGCATATCAAGTCTAGGGGTGGTAAACGTCAGACCCCAATAACACATAAGTCGTGCCGATGTGAGGCTCATAACGGCACTGGCAACACTTACCAGCAAATCTCTGAATCAGCCCTGGCCAGGGACTTCCCTGTTACGGCCAATCGAGCACAGTACAACATCAACCCCCAATACCGGGAGAGACGAAACCCCTCCTATCGCTCATTGCCTCCATGTGACTCGGGACTGTACCCAAAAACCACCGTTTTGCACGCCCTCATGGACGTGGTAAGGTGGACATTAAAGCACAGTGGGAATCACACAAGACTCTTTGACGATCTCGGGTCTACAGACTAACCTGTACAAGTGTCACTTGAGAACTACCATCTGATGTGAGGTATACTACCATCTGATGTGAGGTATAATACCATCTGGGAGTTCTCGGCGAGTCCGTCCAGTGTACCCAGTCTCTACTGAGCACCCGTATACCATCTCTGATGTCAAACACCAATGGATATGGGATCATCCATCGACCATCTCATGGGTCGAGAAGCGTATACGCTAGTCTACACTGGTATATCGATGCCTCGTCTCGATACACCTACGACTAGGGACCTTGAAGGATGTACTTATGGACTACCATGTCCTCACTAGTATGATCTACATCATAGTCCAGGTAGTCAAGTACACATCCTAAGGGCTTTACCAACATGTAACTATAAGACAGTTTAAAGAGACTAGTATACATGTTAAGATAAAGTGCAACCAGATAGCAGACTATCATATCGAGCAAGAAAGTCATCTCTATATATGTCCAAGCATCCAATATAATATACATCATCTGTACAATACTGGCCTCTAGGGCATACATACAACTAACAATCTCTCACTTGCTCTAGGGCCAGCTGCTGTAGTATCGCATACCGAGCATCCCGAAGAGTCTCTCAAACTGTATCTAGGGAATGGCCTTCATGAGTGGATCCTCCGTGTTGTTCTTCGTGTCAACCCTCCTGACCTCGATCTCTCGGCGATCAACTATCTCCCGGATCAGGTGATACCGCCTCAGAATATGCCTGGATCGCTGATGGGACCTGGGTTCCTTGGCCAAAGCCACCGCTCCATTGTTATCGCAATACAAAGGTATTGGATGCTCAATGGATGGAACCACTCCAAGTTCAGTAATGAACTTCTTGATCCAGACAGCCTCTTTAGCAGTATCGTTGGCAGCGATGTATTCAGCCTCCATCGTCGAGTCTACCACGGTTTCCTGCTTGGAACTCTTCCAGCTAACCGCCCCTCCGTAAAGGATAAAGACAAATCCCGACTGCGACTTAGAGTCGTCCTTATCACTTTGGAAGCTCGAATCGGTAAAGGACTCCACTTGGAGTTCTCCGTTACCATACACCAAGAGGATCTCTTTAGTCCTTCGCAAGTACTTGAGAATGCTCTTCACAGCTGTCCAGTGACTCTCTCCAGGATCAGCTTGATACCTACTCACTACACTTAGTGAGTATGCTACATCGGGTCTGGTACATAGCATCGCGTACATGATAGAGCCTACAGCCGAAGCATAGGGTATCCCTTGCATGCGAGCTCTCTCCAAATCAGTCTTGGGAGACATCTCTTTGGAGAGAATGACTCCATATATCGTGGGTAAGTTCCCACGCTTGGATTCTTCCATACTAAACCACTTTAGTATGGTGTCAATGTACCTGGACTGGGACAATCCCAATATCCGTTTGGATCTATCTCTATAGATCCTAATTCCCAATATGCAGGAGGCATCACCAAGATCTTTCATTGAGAATCTTTGTGATAAGAAGAGCTTGACCGATTGCAGCATAGGAATATCATTTCCTATCAAGAGTATGTCGTCCACTTACAATATGAGGAAGACAACCTTACTCCCTGCCACCTTCTTGTAGATACAAGGTTCATCTGGGTTTTTGACGAAATCAAACTCTTTGATAACGACGTCAAAGCAGATGTTCCATCTCCGCGATGCTTGCTTTAACCCATAAATGGATTTAAGCAACTTGCACACCTTCCCGCTGCTCCCACTATCTACGAAGCCCTCTGGCTGAGTCATGTACACGCACTCTTCTAAATCACCGTTTAGAAAGGCGGTCTTAACATCCATTTGCCAGATTTCATAATCATGATATGCAGCGATGGCAAGCATGATCCGGATGGATTTAAGCATAGCCACTGGAGAAAAGGTCTCGTTATAGTCCACACCTGGTCTTTGATGAAAACCCTTTCCTACAAGTCTAGCTTTGAAAGTCTCCACTTTCCCCTCTACACCAAGTTTTTTCTTGAAGATCCACTTGCTCCCAATGGGTTTTACCCCTTCAGGAGCATTTTCCAAAGTCCACACTTTTTTGGTGTACATGGATTCCATCTCGGACCGCATAACATCCAGCCATTTCACTGAGTCCCTACTCGTGATGGCCTGCTCGAAGCTAGTTGGGTCATCATCCTCCATGATGCAATCCTCGCTGCCACCATCCATGAGAAAACCGTAGTATCTCTCAGGTTGGTGAGGAACCCTACTAGATCGGCGGAGAGGCTGAGGTTCATTGGGAACTGCTGAATCCTCTGGTTCAACCAAATCTTCTGTCGTAGTCTGCATTGCTGGAACCTCTTCCAGTTCTACCTCCTTGCCACTAATCTCTTTGTCAAGAAATTCCTTTTCTAAAAAGGTGGCATGTCGAGAAACAAACACCTTTTGTTCCTCGGTGTGGTAGAAGATATACCCGCGTGAATGTTTGGGATATCCAATAAACTTACACAGAATGGACCTTGCCGCGAGTTTGTCCGGATTTTGCGTTTTTACATATGCCGGACAACCCCATATCTTAACATAATTAAGACATGGTCTCTTTCCTTTCCATATCTCATATAGAGTGGTTGGCACGGATTTGGTGGGAACCATATTCAATAGGTCTGCAGTTGTTTCCAGTGCATATCCCCAGAAGGAAATAGATAACTCAGCTGTGCTCATCATAGAGCGCACCATATCTAATAGGGTGCGGTTCCTCCGTTCTGATACACCGTTGTGCTGTGGTGTATATGGAGGAGTCAGCTGAGACAGAATCCCATTCCCTTTTAGGAAGTCCAGGAATTCATTGCTCAAGTATTCACCTCCACGATCAGATCGAAGGACTTTAATACTTTTTCCGGTTTGGTTCTCGACTTCTTGTTTATATTCTATAAATTTCTCAAAAGCTTCTGATTTGTGTTTCATCAGGAACACATATCCGAATCTAGAGAGATCGTCAGTGAATGTAATGAAATACGAAGAACCATCCCTGGCATGTGTAGACATTGGACCACATACATCACTATGCACTAGTCCCAAGAGTTCCGTAACTCTTTCTCTGTGTCCCATAAACGGAGTTTTGCTCATCTTGCCTTTGAGACATGACTGGCAAGTGTCATAAGATGAAAATTCAAACGGATTTAAATATCCATCCTTATGCAACTTAGCTAGTCGTGTTGCATTGATGTGACCCAGTCTACAATGCCACAAGAAGGATTCATTCAGTTCAGAACTATTCCTTTTGTGTGTGTTTGTTATACTTAGAATTGTTGATTGATTTAGAACATAAATGCCATTTCACAACGTGCCTGATCCAACCAACTTTTGGTTACGGAAAATATTCATAACATTATCCTGTAATACAAAATTATATCCCTTTTTACTCAACAAAAAAACCGATATAATGTTGCATATCAGGTTCGGCATGTAATAGCATTCGTTCAGAACCAATGTATTTCCAGTTGGTAATGCAAGGTGATATTCCCCGACAGTCTTAGCTGTAACAATCGCACCATTTCCAACTCTTATGTCTTTATCACCTTCTCCAAGTTCTCTACCTTTCCTAAGCCCATGTAACTGATTACATATATGGGATCCTGACCCGGTATCTAATACCCAGGACGTAGGGCAAATGGAGAAATAGTTCTCTGTAACGAACACACCCGACGAAAATGCATCATCATGTACTTTCTTCATTCGGGTGGCATGGGAATCCTGGTATTCCCCTATGTCCTGTTCATTCCTATAACTCTTATAAGAAAGAACGGAACCAACGTTCCCCAGCACAGTATAACATACGGGTTCAGTCAATACATCCATATTATTATCTTTATTAGGGCATGACATGGTCGCTACCTAGAGAGAGAGAGAAGAAAACACTTTAGCGTATGCTCTTGCAAGATCAGATTGGTTATTATCTTATCTAATCAGGATGGCTCCCACTGGTTTTTATCAAATCTTCCTTCAAACCCTAAAAGGAAAGACTAGCCGGGATTAATTACACCCTACAACTTCGCCAATCTTTCAGCCAGGCCAGTGTCGGTACTTTGAGGGAGGTTCCCCGTGCTTTCGCACGGACCTAATTAAAGTAAAGCTCGTTTTCCCAGAGGCGTAACCCCGTTGACACCTTTCTAGACACCCACTTGATCGGCTAATTGTAATGTGTAAAACTCTCCAGGAGTAACTCTTACTCGCAGTGGGTATCGGGATCCAACTATCTCATAGAAGGTATGCAATCTCATTGCAAATTTCAACACTTGAAATTCCCGATAATATTTTGGCCCTAGCGTCCTATGACCTTGACACAGGCCAACAAACCATAGTGCGCTAGTCAAGTTCAACCCGTCATTTCTTGATTGAATTAAACCCACCCGTACGACCCTTGACGCAGGCCAACAAAGTCGTACGACTACTTTAATCCAATCTGCATCACATGCATTAACAGATAAATACTAGTTAGCTACCGCACACTACGCCTTGACGTAGGCCAACAAACGTAGTACGAATACTAAGTAGGATTTATCTGAAATGACGGAGGGCTATGTCAGGTTTTTCTGAAAACCTATTGCGTAATGAACTTGATATCGTTGTAGAATCGAATGAATTTTGAGATGGAGTGTTCTTGAGGCTTTTCTAGTTTTGCTAAAGGGGTCACTCCCGGTGAAGGGATCGTCGGCCCTTTCCTCGTCGAATGAGGTGCGGGATATATCATATATATCACTGTGCAAAGCAGAAACTATAGAAGCAATCAAAAGACAAACCGAGTGTGTAGCATCTTCCAGTTATTGCTAAAGGGGTCACTCCCGGTGAAGGGATCTCGGCCCTTTCCTCATCGAATAAGGTGCAGGGTATATCATATATACCGCTATGCAAAGCAAAACTGTAGCTACCCTTTTTATTTGAAAATTAGATTCTACAACATCTTTTAGGTTTCTTTTCTTTCATTAATCACATTAATGAAGTCCCATCATTTAAGTCACCTAAACATCACAGATAAATACGACGTACACTTATGCCATCCGCATTCGCCTCGATGTCCCCTCATGCACCGTTAAGTTAGGTAACTAATGGCAGAGCAGGGCAGGGCTAGTGCGAATGTAAAACATAAGTAACGCCTATATATTATATCATATATACTATATACTGTATCCATCAGAACATATCAAATGATCACATCACAGATATCGCAGCAGAAAGATAGATATAATTTGGGATATACTAGGACGTCCGTATTTAGTATTTAGCCAAAATAGAAAATACGGATTCCACAGTCGCGATGAATAGCCAAGCCCACACCCTGGACCCCTACGAGAGCGGCAAGCGACCCTACCAATTCTGGAGTTTAGGAGACACGGTCTCGACTCCTCGAGATGGCCTCCCACTGAACCCCAGAACCCGGTCACCCGTGCTCCCCTCCTTAGGTCCATCCTAATGCGGAAAAGTAAATAATATGCAACACAGGTGGCATCGACCTCAACCCGGAAGTGCCCCAAATAAAAGAATATTACATTACATTTGAATTTACATGAATAAAAATATAAAACTCTCATATCACATAAAAAAAAACCCCGGCTATTCAATCGCGACAATCCTGCACATCATATCTCAGCGACACATAATACCACATATCATCAACGTAAGTAAGTATGCATACCCCAATTGTCGTTGATGTATAGCAACGAAACCGGCGATATCGGCATACTACACTTACGGTCACAGAAAAGAAAGTGTAAAACTGCAATATTTGGAATCCACATTCTCTTTAGACATCGTAAATGCGAAATATCACATACTTCGTATTTCATGTCCAACTATATGAATTCCACATATTGCATCACATCCCAGATAAATAGACGGTATTAAAGTTTTCGAACGATCGATCAAATACCCAAGATTCGCTAAAGCTCAACACTTGAGCGGAGTTCAAAATCCCGGAGTGTGACACAGTGGTAGCGGTCCAGCCGTAGAAGGGTCAAGCCAACGCCTCACATGTGGCACGCTGTACTGCCCCAAACCCTAAGGTTCAAAAGGCAGTTCAAGACGGTCACATAATCGAGTTAAGGTTTGTTGTCTTCTAGAGGGACCACCATAAACAAACTTGTACGTATTTCCGAAAGATTTTAAACCCCGTGAAAAGTGAGCAAATGATAGTCGTTCGAACACTTCTATACTTTCTAGATTTACCCGGAAAAGTCACGAAATCAAAATTCCGATCGAACTGTCGAGTCCAAAACCATCTCCAGAATTTTTCAGAACTAAATACAGATTAAAAACACCCTAAAAAATATACTAGCAGAAGTAAGCATTACGGCATAAAATTTTTATAGTGATTGAGGTATAAGGCCGCGGAACAGCGGCCTAAGCAAGCTTAGGCCGCGTTTCCACGGCAGAAAAGACCGTTCATCGAAATATTTTTATACCGTAATTCTTAGTTTTACCTGCAGAATTTTTTACATATTTTTAATTCTGAAAATAACCAGATTTTGAAAAAAGTCCAGAGAGCACCCAAAAAGCCGTATTTTCGGTTCGATCGGAGTTTTAACTTCGTAAAGGTGTCGCCTAATGTTCTAGGTCGGCTCTGATACCAATGAAAGGTTATCCTAGCACCCTATGAGGGGTATGGAAGCATCACATGTACCAAAGATTGAATTTTTAGGGTGCTAAGTTAATATACAAAGGATCATCCTAGAAAAATTAGGGTTTCAAAAATTTCACATCACCATATGAAAAGAAAAGCTAGGGTTTAGAGAGTACAACCTTTGTAGCTCCCTACGCTAGACTTCTCGGCTACTTGGGGTTTGAAAAAGCTCCGCTTGAACTCCTCGAGGTCACCGATGATCCACCCGGAGTCCGCTTTGTCCAAGCTTGCAACTTTATCCGATCAAGTGAACGAAATCAAGCTAACACTCTAAACAAGTAGGCTAGACTTGTGTAGAATGGTGTTGTGGTTCTCTTTCTCACTTCAAAATCCAATCTTGATGAGTATCTTGCTCACTACAAAGAACTAGAGAGCAAAATGTGAGAGGAAGAAGAAGATGATTGCAATTTTAGAAGATGATAAGTTCAACTCCAAGAAAGAAATAGAAAATATATCAATATATATTTTTATCTCTCATCTCAAACCATGGTTGAATCATTATTGTACTTGAGTTAAAAACTAAAAGGAAGAGTAAACCATGGTTAAATGGTGGGTGAGAAAGGTTAGGTCAAGAAGAGTGTAGAAATAATCAAAAACTAACCCTTATCATTTTCCTTTTGTTTTTAGCTTAAATACAATAATATTCTAAATAAAATACCCATGGTGTGATTCTTATATTGCCACCATTTCCTTGTATAATCAACCATGAAAGATGTATGTATGTATGTATGTATGTATGTACATCCATATGTGCATGAATCAAAAAGAAGGCATACATGCATGCATACATCCAACTAACTCAAGAAAGGATTTCAAGTGAAAAGCTAATGGTTAAATGATAATCAACACTTGATTTATCAATCTGGCCATATCACATATGACCCTACCAAAAGCAAGCCGCCCGATCAATGTACGGTATCATATACACGCATTTTAATCGGGTCTATGCGCATATCGCATACGCGCACCACAACGTTTCGCCTGGACTAGGTAACTCCTGTGTGGGACTCTAAGACTCGTCAATACGCCGGCAGTGGGTGATGATCATATCAAGCACCCCCAAGCCGCAAGCGGTCAGCTAAACGTAACGGCCACCCGGGTATTGAGCGATCAGAAGAGAACAAGCGAACCTGCTACAACTCCCGTCGAGCCGATCGGCAACACTTCCCGTACAGTCCGGTCTCCTCGTCTGATATGTCGCATATCAAGTCTAGGGGTGGTAATCGTCAGACCCCAATAACCGATAAGTCGTGCCGATGTGAGGCTCATAACGGGTCGAGAAACTACTGGCAACACTTACCAGCAAATCTCTGAATCAGCCCTGGCCAGGGACTTCCCTGTTACGGCCAATCGAGCACAGTACAACATCAACCCCCAATACCGGGAGAGACGAAACCCCTCCAATCGCTCATTGCCTCCATGTGACTCGAGACTGTACCCAAAAACCACCGTTTTGCACGCCCCCATGGACGTGGTAAGGTGGAGATCAAAGCACAGTGGGAATCACATAAGACTCTATGACGATCTCGGGTCTACAGACTAACCTGTACAAGTGTCTCCTGAGAACTGCCATCTGACGTGAGGTATAATACCATCTGGGAGTTCTCGGCGAGTCCGTCCAGTGTACCCAGTCTCCACTGAGCACCCGTATACCATCTCTGATGTCAAACACCAATGGATATGGGATCATCCATCGCCCATCTCATGGGTCGAGAAGCGTATACGCTAGTCTATACTGGTATATCGATGCCCCGTCTCGATACACCTACGACTAGGGACCTTGAAGGATGTACTTATGGACTATCATGTCCCCACTAGTATGATCCGCATCATAGTCCAGGTAGTCAAGTACACATCCTAAGGGCTTTACCAACATGTAACTATAAGACAGTTTAAAGAGACTAGTATACATGTTAAGATAAAGTGCAACCAGATAGCATACTATCATATCGAGCAAGAAAGTCATCTCTATATATGTCCAAGCATCCAATATAATATACATCATCTGTACAATACTGGCCTCTAGGGCATGCATACAACTAACAATAAAGAGGTGAAGCTTTGAAATAAAGGTATAGTAAATCATGTTTTGTCTTTTGAAAAATTTGGGCAGCACCTCCCTTGTAAAAACTAACCCCGAAAACGGGTACAACACAGAATATAAATAAAGCATCCCAAACGGGAGCAAATCACGCCCAACGGCGGAAACAACCCCCACAAGTATAAATAACAAGTATACGACGCCCAACGACGAAGATCCACATAAGGAAAAGTAAAGCAAGATATCAACCCCAAAAGCGAATATAAAACGCATCGCTCAAGTCTCGCAACTATAAGTCCTCTAAGTCTGCAACATATACAATTTGCTAGTTTCTGAATTGATGGAGTGACTAGATACAATATGAATAATGAATACAAGAGGGGCACGATCCAACATGTACCACCTACCACAAGCAAGTCACCCGAAAACTGTTGTGTGCCGGCGAAACCGCAACTGATCCAAGTGGTCTACCTGTAAGAACTGTGACACAACGGGGGTGAGTTGCCAACGCGTGAATAGAAAAACATCATCAGGTAGAAATCGAAATAAACAACGATTCCTAGGTTAACTATATCATAAAGGTAATACTATGATATCTAGGGTAACCGTATCTGCATATGTGCCAACACATAAATAACTGCCTATCAGCAAGTGGATACCATCCAACAATATAATCAATGCATGAATGCTGGTAGATCTCGTCCAACAATAAAATCAATGCAAGTATGCAGTGGATCTCGTCCACGTGTCAACCACTGACACAAAAACTCCTGCATGTAAATATCATAAAAGCATATGCAAGTAAATATGAGGAAATCAAGGAATGTGTGTCCATCAATGCCACATCACAATCATGGAAACCTGGGTGTCTATCACCGACATCCGAAACATCATGAATACCCGTGTCTAGCATCGACATGTAAATCCTCAAAACTCAGGCACCGTCACCACGACTAGCCCTGACGTCATGTCCATACATTACTCCGGTCGGTATCCCCATGATAACCGCCAAGTCCAAATACTATCACCGGTAGGTACTTGCCCACCTTCCAGGCTCATCATCTGTACCATGAACATCTTGCCGAGGGGAACCGTACCGGTCTCCACCATGTAACCGCAAACGGCTCACTCACTCATCGCATCGGGTATATATCACAAATATCATAACCGAGAAATCTCATGATGGACGCATCAAAATATCATATCAAGAGAAACCGGGTTTTCAAACAATACATAGTTTCTTGAAAATACCCCACGGTTCTCAAATCCATAAATCACATGAAATCCATATCTCAATGCGTAAAATCCATATAAAACTGATATATGCAACATAAAACATCAATATGAGCATATAAAGGGAAAACTGCTCCAGCTTTAAAATATATCTTGCGGTTCCGAAATCCTCCAAAAACAAGTGCAACATCATATGAAGTGTACATGTAACTGTGGCAAGGTATAAGTATCTACATGTAATCAAGTATGTATGATGCATTTCATAAGTGCAATGGCGCAATAGTCAACGTCTCAATATCACATGTCAATGCAATACCACCTAGGGGTATATGCAACTGTAGCGAGATATGTGGGTGTACATATCAGTATGTATGCATGATGTACATGTAGCTGTAGCAAAGTATGTGGGTGTACATGTCAATATATCATGCAACCTAGCATAGTGATATGAACATGGCAGTGTATCATAGTATGATATAGCAATTCTACTGTGTAAGTGACATAGCAATTATCGATGAAGAAGTGTGTGCACCGGCAATCTGTGTAAGTGTAACATACGCATCATCGATAATGGTGTAGGTGTACTAGCACAGGTATAAGAAATGCAATGAGAATAGCATGAATGCAGCACAATACATATAGTGAATCAAATGCTATAAGGTATACATATCAACAAGACCGAGTCGGTGAGTCTATCAATCAGCATCCAGCCTCACAACAACACGTACGGTACAATCCATCGTACAACATCCTCTAATCAGGGGTATGGATAAATCAACAGGTAAAAGTCATCGCGTACGGTAATCTAACGTACAACGGCATTAACAAATAGGGATTCTATCAACCTATATAACATCGGGGTACGGATCTAAGTCTCGTGTGGCATATCACTCAATATGCAAAACATTATCCATAAGTATATATACACCTATCTCTTAGGTCACATCCACGTCAATCTCGTATCAGGGGACCTACAAAGGTATCAACAATCTCATATCGACTCGTGTCCATATAACGACATATCACACTAAGTCATCATATCACATCGGATACTCGTTCATCACTTAGTATCTCACGTCAATTTAAATAAACGTCACACTAGTTCTCTTTTAAATAGTACTAATCAGGATTCACTTATCATATCATTTTCTTCTAAGTCAATTATTCATTAGCATCAACTTCAATCATCTTATCGTTTGTAAATCCTACAATCATGTCCGTCGCATATCATTTATCAGGATAACAAAAACAAACAATATTACATAACAATGGTTGCGGGGGTGCTATACGCCATCCACCCGACTTCCCCCGTAGATATAAATCTACTCACCAGCTAAACTCCTTGCTTAGCCGTAGTCGATGTGCTCCGTCGTCTCGGAATCCTCGCGAAGGTACCTACAATATCAACACATATCGCAACACCATCAAAATCAATGTCCGAAATCCAATACGGCACGCGGTTCGCTCATAGGTTAGAACCTATAGCCTACGCATGCAAAAACAACCAAACAACCCTTTTTGTTGACGTACAAACGCGCAACAACCAAATACAATACCAATTACAAAAACCAAGAAATCCAAAATACGGAAAACCATAACCAAAACCACTCACAATAGCTCCCAGATTTTGTTTCAGGTCAATCAGAGCTAAGCAAACAAGTCTAGGGTGATGTACATAATGTATATGACCTACTGGACCAACCCCGACACCCCAGCCAACCAAGTGGCCAAGCACTTCCCCAAGAAAACTGGCCGCCTCAGCCCCCCGGGCTCCAATAGGCTTCGTCTAGTCATGGTGGTCTCCTGGTGCCCTAATTTAGTCCCTGGTATTATTTGCTTATCTCATAAATACTCCAGGTCATCCCAGATTCCCTGTATGCCTTAAGGTTTCACAAAACCGATACGGAACAAATTCTAACTTCGTGTATCGGGTTCTAAACTCACTTCCAGGCCTCTAAATCACCCTATAAGGTCTTGTAAACACTCATTACACCATATTTGGCCACTTGACAGCAACTTAGAATTTTCTAAGATCACAGCCCTAACTAAATCAATATCTAAACACAAATAGGATATATTAATGCCAAAACATAACTAAAAGTGTATGGATATACCTCAATAGTAACTAGAAAAATTCTTGAGTTTCCCAAGTCTTCAAAATCAAAACTTGGAAGGTTCAAAGTGTTGAGGATGAGGTTGTGCATGTTTTTAATGAAGGAGGCATAAGGTTTTGGTGAAGGATTGAAGATGATGCTTGAGGTAGTGTAGGTTGAAGAAGAAGAAGAAAAGAGATGAAGAAATAATGGAGAAGATGCAAGAATGGCAGCCCCTCTCTCTCTCTCCATTAGCCTCACTCTCTTTCACAAATTTCCCCCTACACTCACTCTCTCAATTATCACTTTTGTTTTTCATTCATAACACCATTCACACACAAACTCTTTCTTTTCTTTTCTTTTTCTTTGTTCCCCTATTCCTTTCTCATTCTCTTTTAATCTCACAAGTCACAAACACAAATCAATCGTGCACATGACAGTCACGGAAAAATGTAACAATACGGATTTTACCAGAAATCCCTTAAATATCATTAAAATAAATAAATCAGTTTAATCTCCGATAAATTTCCAAATATTGGTATATACTTATACCACTTTACGAAAATCCCAATTTTCACAAATCGGGTAGTTTTCGCGAAATATATTATTTTAATTTTAAATTCCAAAAATAATATTTTATTAGGGAAAATCATATTTGAACCAAAACATCTCATATACCCCCAAAGCTCACGCACTAGATTTATTTTAGCTAAACTAGGTGCCAGCAAGTTTATACGAACGTTTGATCACAATCGGGTTAAAACGGAAAATACCGACTATTTTACCCTAAAACGGAAAAATTCGCATAACGATTTCTAAAATGTTACAATTTTCCCCCTTAAAGAAATTCGGTTCCGGAATTTAAATTTTAATTTAAACCCCCAAATGCTAAAACATTGCAATAACAGCTAAATCAACGGGGCTCCGAAATAACGGAAAAAACAGAAAACCACAGCGCATCCTGTGCGCCGGAAAAATGAGTACTAAACTCAAAACCGATCTCCGTCAAGCGTCACGCAAATCAACAGACTTTCACGCATATCATCGGAGTCACAAAGGAGATTCGAATCTCAAATCCACTACCGAAATCTCATATGCACTAATCAAATACTATAATGCACATATATAGTACGCATCCTGTTTGAGAAATCTCCAAAAACCGAATAAATCATATGCATAATCTTTTTTTTGAATTTCCGCGTAATGCGTAACTCACGGCACAAGTGGCGGACGCTCATTGTTAAAGTAATAATATACTATCATATATGTTTTGCCAAAATATGCGTCCCGCCTTTTTGAAATATCCCAAAAGGCTTTATTTGTAAACTTTCGTGTCATACGCAGACACGTAAGAAATAGCAAGACTATAGCTCCTTTTTGAAACCTCTTGGTAAACTTTTTATGCATGCAAAGTACACAGGTACTGTCCTCGGATCAGTCCTGCTATGGTACTATAAAGTATAGGGCCTCATCATGAAAACAAAATGCTCAAGAGCAATATCAGCCTCAAAAGGCTTATCCAACAATCACGTACGTCTGGTGCGCACGGAAATCAAACCCAAATACAAGTGCCAATATGCACGAAAGTGAATCTAAGTGCAATGGGTGTGCATGAAAGCATCTGTCCAGTGCAACAGGTGTGCACGACAACAACATCCAGTGCATCTATAGTTCATGAAAATCTCAACCAGTGCAACATGAACGAAAATCCCAATCGAGTGCATCAGGGGTGCACTAAATCAAATCACGTGCCCAACGTGCGCAAAAGTCCAAATCAAGTGCATCTGTCATGCACAAACGAAATTGAAATCAAGTGCATCCCACATGCACGAATAAAAACTCGATCAAGTGCATCCGATGCGCACAAAATCCAATACCAAGCGCCTAATAAGTGCAAAAATCCAACTCCAGCATGTCACGTTCATAAAAAGTATCTAGGGCATGAAATATCAAATCCTGTGCATCTAGTGCATGAAATATCAATTCCTGTGCATCCAGTGCACGAAATATCAATTCCTGTGCATCCACTGCACGAAATATCAAATCCTGTGCATCCACTGCACGAAATATCATCAATAACTCAAATGCGTATGAAAACCACACGAGCGTACCAAGGTGTATAAAAATCATAAAAGTGTGCAACTGCGTGCACAAAACACGTATCAATACACTGCAAGCACATATGAGCTATACCGAGTGCTAAAATCAAATTGAGTGCGTACCACACACACATATCAAATCAACTGTATGAAATTCACGAAATCATAAACATGTGCAGCTAAGGCACAAAATCAATATCAAGTGCAAATAAATATGCACAAATCACCAACCAATATAACAATGTGTAAAACGTATATCCAGTGCAAAAACTATGCACAAAATGTAAATATCTAGTAGGTGCAGCCATGGTGCACAAAATATCATGAAACACAAAATCCAAGCGATATAAGCGTGATACGGATCACAACACAAATCGCAACAAATGACATTGAGGTACACCTCCTACAATGTCGAAGAAAAAGTCGGTGCGCCCAAACTGGCAGAGCAAGAACATCCGCTTGCCTTCTGCTCACGGTCTGGCGTCCTCTGTCTCTGGGTCCTCAGAATACACATAACACATATGATCCTCGGTGAAAATCTTATTGCAGTAGTGTCATGGAAGGAACCGGCTCAAGGTCTCTTCCGATCTCGTCTACGCCGAACTATACGGAGGCTGGTACTCTTACAAAATCTTTCTCCTTCTCTGGACATCTGCGTCCTCAGCACAACTTTTCCTCGGAAACTGGCCGTATCTAAATGCCTCTGTACACATATCCGGTCTCTAATCTCAATGGGGAGTAACAACAGCTCGTTAACGTCTCGCACGAACCTCTTGCTCCACTCGTCTTCATTATTGTTCACTAACGTCGCATCATGCTATCTGCGTACCGCAAATGTTCTCGTCTACAGTCAATCCGGAGTCTCTCATACGGACTCGAACTACGAACATGGTATCTTCATCACTCTATCGAAAATATCTAGCCGAACACGTATTAGGGAACCCTTCCCAACAATCGGAGGAATACTCAATATTCGTCCGTTCTCGATTAACTCACACACACCTGGGTAAGGTCCTCTATCCGAAGCTGGTCTTGTTGCTGATCTCCTATCACAGGATATCCGGACGGTGTTAAACTTTTCGATCGAGTCATCAAAGTCCCAAAATTATCCGAGAACTCAACACCTGAGCATAGTTTAATAATATTCGGTATATGCCACAGTACCTATGGACCGACCGTAGAAGGGCAGACCTAAGCCTCACTGATGGCACCGCTAAACTGCCGCAAACCCTAAGGTTCAAAAGCGGTTTCATGGTCATCACGTCGAGTTAGGGTTTCATTCTTCTAGAGGGTCCACAGAATCACTTGCATGTTCTTCCGAAAACTTTAAATTTGGAAAAATGGGTTTTCTGACATTCGTTCGAACCTTTCAACTCCGCCTAGACGACATGTGAACATACTTTGTCCGCATGCTAAACAATGGCCTCAATCCTCAAGGATAGACGATACATCAACGGTCATCTCTGGGTCGGTCTACTCTAGACCGGAGTAAGACTCTCCACACTGGCAATCTTCAACTCAACTGGGCCTGCATCGGTGCATCAATCAGACGAGTCTCCTTCGTCTCTCAACTTAAGATTGACTAGCTACGACCTGTCACCTCGCTGCCTGAAAGCTCTAGCGATCTCGGCTCGTAAGCTCTGGAAGCAGCATCACATCAATCTCAGCAATGGCTGGATCGTCTGTCTGCACGGTAGATGACATCATAATCTCAGGGGTATGCTGTACATCAACAGTCCTCTCCCAACAGGTAGCCTCTAACAAAGGCCCGGTCATCCGGTACAAAACCACACTCGTCTCACACGAGGGGTCACAACAATACAACACTACATCGATACGTTCCCATGTCACCAGAAAACACGATGGTCAGTCCTCGTCCACGATGAGCTCACCCTGACCGCATCACCAGCAGCAACTCAATCTGTGCTCAAACCATGGTGACAGGAACCTTAATCAAGTATCGACGAAAAAAGATCAAAAGGATGAAAGAGTCAACAGATCCCAAAATGGATACATGATCATAAGGAGGAGTCAAATCACTGAGAGTACGATCATGGAAGCAAATAAAATCAAGTATCTCAATGGATGTATAATCAAAGGAACGAAGAGAATCACCAGTCTCAAGATATGTACATCCTAAGGTTTCTTAAGTGGAGTATCGCATCGTACATATGCCGTGGAACATACATACGGTACATCACTCTACTCAAGCTACTTACTCTATCAATCAGGGTCAGCCTATGAAACAAAAGTTCAGGTCTAACACCCTCTTGTTCAAGTCTAAGTTCCGTAAGGTCAAGCCTAGGTTCTAATTATATCCGCCCTAGACCTCACATAGTCAAACCTAGACTCGAACTAAGGTTAAACCTAGCGCTTTGATACCAACTTTGTCACGACCCAAAATATTAGCTCGCGACCAGCACTTAAATCACGCGACGTCTACAAGCGTAACGTAATTCAAGTAAGCTGAAACCCAGAAATCTAAACCTTTTTAAGAAATAAAGAGGTGAAGCTTTGAAATAAAGGTATAGTAAATCATGTTTTGTCTTTTGAAAAATTTGGGCAGCTTCTCCCTTGTAAAAACTAACTCCGAAAACGGGTACAACACAGAATATAAAATAAAGCATCCCAAACGGGAGCAAATCACGCCGAACGGCGGAAACAATCACCACAAGTATAAATAACAAGTATATGACACCCAACGGCGAAGATCCACATAAGGAAAAGTAAAGCAAGACATCAACCCCAAAAGCGAACATAAATCACATCGCTTAAGTCTCGCAACTACAAGTCCTCTAAGTCTACAACATATACAATTTGCTAGTTTCTGAATTGATGGAGTGACTAGATACAATATGAATAATGAATACAAGAAGGGCACGATCTAACATGTACCACCTACCATAAGCAAGTCAACCGAAAACAGTTGTGTGCCGGCGATACCGCAACTGATCCAAGCGATCTACCTGCAAGAACTGTGGCACAACGGGGGTGAGTTGCCAACTCGTGAATAGAAAAACATCATCAGGTAGAAATCGAAATAAACAACGATTCGTAGGTCAACTATACCATAAAGGAAATACTATGATATCTAGGGTGACCGTATGATATCTAGGGTGACCGTATCTGCATATGTGCCAACAGATAAATAACTGCCTATCAGCAAGTGGATACCATCCAACAATATAATCAATGCATGTATGCAGGTGGATCTCGTTCAACAATAAAATCAATGCATGTATGCAGTGGATCTCGTCCACGTGTCAACCACTGACACAAAAACTTCTGCATGTAAATATCATAAAAGCATATGCAGGTAAATATGAAGATATCAAGGAATGTGTGTCCATCAATGTCACATCACAATCATGGAAACCTGGGTGTCTATCACCGACACCCGAAACATCATAAATACCCGTGTCTAGCATCGGCACATAAATCCTCATAACTCAGGCGCTGTCACCCCGACTGGCCCTGACGTCATGTCCGTACATCACTCCGGTAACCGCCGAGTCCAAATACTATCACCGGTAGGTACTTGCCCACCTTCCAGGCTCATCGTCTTTACCACGAACATCTTGCCGAGGGGAACCGTACCGGGCTCCACCATGTACCCGCACACGGCCCACTCACTCCTCGCATCGGGTATATATCACAAATCTCAGAACCGAGAAATCTCATGGTGGACGCATCAAAATATCATATTAAGAGAAACCGGGTTTTAAAATAATACATAGTTTCTTAAAAATACCCCCACGGTTCTCAAATCCATAAATCACATGAAATCCATATCTCAATGCGTAAAATCCATATAAAACTAATATATGCAACATAAAACATCAATATAAGCATATAAAGGGAAAACCGCTCTTTTAAATGAATCCAGCTTTAAAATATATCTTGCGGTTCCCAAATCCTCCAAAAACAAGTGCAACAGCATATGAAGTGTACGTGTAACTGTGGCAAGATATAAGTATCTACATGTAATGAAGTATGTATGATGCATTTCATAAGTGCAATGGCGCAATAGTCAACGTCTCAATATTACATGTCAATGCAAAACGCCTAGGGGTATATGCAACTGTAGCGAGATATGTGGGTGTACATGTCAGTATGTATGCATGATGTACATGTAGCTGTAGCAAGGTATGTGGGTGTACATGTCAATATATCGTGCAACCTAGCATTGTGATATGAACATGGCAGTGTATCATAGTATGATATAGCAATTCTACTGTGTAAGTGACATAGCAATTATCGATGAAGAAGTGTGTGCGCCGGCAATCTGTGTAAGTGTAACATACGCATCATCGATAATGGTGGAGGTGTACTAGCACAGGTATAAGAAATGCAATGAGAATAGCATGAATGCAGCACAATACATATAGTGAATCAATTGCTATAAGGTATACATATCAACAAGACCGAGTCGGTGAGTCTATCAATCAGCATCCAGCCTCACAACAACACATACGGTACAATCCATCATACGGCATCCTCTAATCAGGGGTATGGATAAATCAACAGGTAAAAGTCATCACGTACGGTAATCTAAAGTACAACGGCATTAACAAATAGGGATTCTATCAACCTATATAATATCGGGGTACGGATCTAAGTCCCGTACGGCATATCACTCAATATGCAAAACATTTTCCATAAGTATATATACACCTATCTCTCAGGTCACATCCACGTCAATCTCGTATCAGGGGACCTACAAAGGTATCAACAATCTCATATCGACTCGTGTCCATATAACGACATATTACACTAAGTCATCATATCACATCGGATACTCGTTCATCACATTAATATCTCGCGTCAATTTAAATAAACGTCACACTAGTTCTCTTTTAAATAGTACTTATCATGATTCACTTATCATATCATTTTCCCCTAAGTCAATTGTTCATTAGCATCAATTTCAATCATCTTATCGTTTGTAAATCTTACAATCATGTCCGTCGCATATCATTTATCAGGATAACAGAAACAAATAATATTTCATATCAATGGTTGCGGGGGTGCTATACGCCATCCACCCGACTTCCCCCGTAGATATAAATCTACTCACCTGCTAAACTCCTTGCTTAGCCGTAGTCGATATAATTCGTCTTCTCGGAATCCTCGCGAAGGTACCTACAATATCAACACATATCGCAATACCATCAAAATCAATGTCCGAAATCCAAATACGGCACGCGATGTGCTCATAGGTTACAACCTATAGCCTACGCATGCAAAAACAACCAAACAACCCTTTTTATTGACGTACAAATGCGCAACAACCAAATACAATACCTATTACAAAAACCAAGAAATCCAAAATACGGAAAACCATAACCAAAACCACTCACAATAGCTCCCAAATTTTGTTTCAGGTCAAATAGAGCTAAGCAAACAAGTCTAGGGTGATGTAAATAATGTATATGACTAACTGGACCAACCCCGACACCCCAGCCAACCAAGTGGCCGAGCACTTCCCCAAGAAAACCTGCCTCCTCGGCCCCCCAGGCTCCAATGGGCTTCGTCTTGTCATGGTGGTCTCCCGGTGCCCTAATTTAGTCCCTGGTATTGTTTGCTTATCTCATAAATATTCCAGGTCATCCCAGATTCCCTGTATTCCTTAAGGTTTCACAAAACCGATACGGAACAAATTCTAATTTCGTGTATCGGGTTCTAAACTCACTTCTAGGCCTCTAAATCACCCTATAAGGTCTTGTAAACACTCATTACACCTCATTTGGCCACTTGACAGCAACTTAGAATTTTCTAAGATCACAGCCCTAACTAAATCAATATCTAAACACAAATAGGATATATTAATGCCAAAACATAACTAAAAGTGTATGGATATACCTCAATAGTAACTAGAGAAATTCTTGAGTTTCCCAAGTCTTCAAAATCAAAACTTGGAAGGTTCAAAGTGTTGAGGATGAGGTTGTGCATGTTTTTAATGAAGGAGGCATAAGGTTTTGGTGAAGGATTGAAGATGATGCTTAAGGTAGTGTAGGTTGAAGAAGAAGAAGAAAAGAGATGAAGAAATAATGGAGAAGATGCAAGAATGGCAACCCCCCTCTCTCTCCCTTAGCCAACCTTCTTTCACAAATATCCCCCCTACACTCACTATGTCAATTATCACTTTTGTTTTTCATTCGTAACTCCATTCACACACAAACTCTTTCTTTTCTTTTCTTTTTCTTTGTTCCCCTTTTCCTTTCTCATTCTCTTTTAATCTCACAAGTCACAAACACAAATCCATCGTGCACATGACATGGTGCACAAGTCACGGAAAAATGTAACAATACGGATTTTACCAAAAATCCGTTAAATATCTTTAAAATAAATAAATCACTTTAATCTCCGATAAATTTCCAAATATTAGTATATACTTATACCACTTTACGAAAATCCCAATTTTCACAAATCGGGTAGTTTTCGCGAAATATATTATTTTAATATTAAATTCCAAAAATAATATTTTATTAGGGAAAAATCCTATTTGAACCAAAACATCCCATATACCCCCAAAGCTCGCGCGCTAGCTTTATTTTAGCTTAACTAGGTGCGGACAAGTTTATACGGACGTTTGATCACAATCGGGTTAAAACGGAAAATACCGACTATTTTACCCTAAAACGGAAAAATTCGCATAACTATTTCTATAACGTTATAATTGGTTTACATGAACTCCATTTCGGATCGCATAGTATTCAGCTACTTATCAGAGTCCATACTGATAATGGTCTGCCTGAAACCGGTAGGGTCATTTTCTTCCAAGATGCAATCCTCTCGATCCCCGTCTATGAGAAAACCGTAGTATCTCTCGGGCGGATGAGAAATCCTACCAGATCTGTAGAGTGGCTGAGGTTCGTCTGGGGTTATTGAATCTTGAGGTTCCACCAATTCTTCAGTTTGAGTTTGTGGTTCGTGCATTTCTTCCAGTTCCACCGAACTCCCACTTGTTTCTTTTGCAAGAAATTGCCACTCTAAAAAGGTGACGTCGAGAGATACGAACACCTTCTGTTCCTCGGTGTAGTAGAACAGATATCCTATTGAATTTTTAAGATATCCCACAAACTTGCATAAAACTGAACGTGCTTGCAATTTGTTCGGATTTTGTACTTTACATAGGCCGGACAACCCCATATCTTAATACGTTTAAGATACGGTCTATTTCCGCTCCATATTTTATACAGAGTCTTAGGCACAGATTTGAATGGAACATCATTCAACAGATATGCCGCTGTTAAAAGCGCATGTCCCCAAAATGAAAGAGGCAACTCAGCGTTACTCATCATGGAGTGAACAATGTCCAAAAGGGTACGATTCCTCCGCTCTGATACACCGTTGTGCTGCGACATATACGAAAGAGTAAGCTGAGAGAGAATTCCATTCTCCTTTAGGTAATCTAGGAATTCTGTGCTTAAGTACTCCCCTCCTCTAGTGCAAAACTTATTAGCTATCTGCTTCGATCCCGGCGACGCATTACCGGGAAACGGTGCGCCGGAGGAGTCGACAGGCCAGCAGGGAAATAATATCAGATCGGAGGATCTTGATACTTTTTCTAATCTGGTTTTCTACTTCGTTTCTGAATTCTTTATATTTCTTAAAAGCTTCAGATTTATGTTTCATGAGATACACATATCTGAACCTAGAGAGATCGTCAGTGAATGTGATGAAGTACGAGAACCCTCCCCTTGCATGTATAGAGATTGGACCACATACATCACTGTGTATGAGTCCCAAGAGCTCTGCTGCTCTTTCTCCGTGTCCGGTGAACGAAGATTTGGTCATCTTTCCTTTGAGACAATATTGACAAGTTTCATAAGATGAAAATTCTAACTTATCCAAAAGTCTATCTTTATGCAACTTACTCGGTCTTTTCTCTCCGATATGACCAAGTCTACAATACCACAAGTAGGATTCGTTCACATCTGAACTCTTCCTCTTTCGTGTGTTTTGTACACTGAGAACTGTCTTTTGATTAAGAACATAGATACCATTACATAGTGTACTTTCTGCAACCAATACCTGATTAAGGTAAATGTTCATGATATTTCTATCAAGAATAAACTTATATCCATCCTTATCAAGTAAAGAAACTGATATGATGTTGCAAACCATGGAAGGTACATAGGAGCAATTGTTCAAAATCATAGTATTTCCATTTAGCAATGCTAGGTGATATTAACCGACGGCAGAAGCATCAACTTGTGCTCCGTTCCCTACTCTGAGGGACATATCACCAGGTCCAACCATCCTACTTTGTCTCAGCCCCCGTAATAAACTACAGATATGAGATCCCGATTCGGTATCGAGTACCCAGGAGATTGGACTGACCAAAAAACAGTTCTCAATAACAAGAACACCTGAAGAAGACCCAATAGTATGTTTCTTCTTCGATGGGGTCATCAAGGAATTCAAACAATCCTTTTTCCCTTGCTCACACTCATGACAGTTGTCATAAGTTATAGCCGAACCGACGTTCCCCAGCCCCGAATAAGAATTCGGATCGGTCAAGCGATGCATTTTATTATCTTGATTAGGGCATGAAGTGGTTTCTACCTGGAGAGAGAGAAAAGAAACACTCAGCGTACGCTCTTGCAAGATTGGATTGGTTATTAGTTTATCAAATCAGGATGGCTCCCACTATTTCCTCGAATTCTTCTTCAAACCTAAAAAGAAGAATTAGTTGGGATTAATCGCATGTCACAATACTTGCTTAACCTTTCAGCCAGACTAGTGTTGGTACTTCGAGGGAGGTTTTCCAACGCTTTCGCAAAGTTCCTTAATTATATAACCTCTTTTCCTTGGAGGCATAGCCCCGCAAACACCGCTCTAGTCACCTACTTGATTTATAGCATTGATTGTTAAGTGAAAAAATCTCCCAGGAGTAATCCTACTCATCAGTGGGATCGGGATCCAATTATCATTGCGTGATAAACTAGATGGAAGCCACTCTAGTCACCACACTCCAGAAGGTATGCAGCACTAGCAAGTTTCCTGTATATTCTCGATGTGGTTTTTGCCCCTAAGACCCAAGTGATCTTGACTGAGCCAACATATCAAAGGATCCTAGTCAAGTTCAACCCGTCATTATCTTGATTGCATTAGACCCACCCGTACTAGTCCTTGACTGAGCCAAAATGACCCCACAACTGTCCTAACCAATCGCATTATATGCTACAGAAAAATCTTATAAAGCTACCGAACACTACGCCTCGGCTGAGCACGAAATACGTAGCACAAATACTAAGCAATACCAATCCGAAATGACGGAGGGCTACGGTTAGGTTTTTGGCGAAAAACCCGTTAACGTAAAGAACTTGATATCGTTAAATGAACCTGAGCAGTTTTGAAAAAGGAGTGGTTTAGGCTCCGTTTTTGAAAACTAGTGGTTTTTGAAAAAAAAACCGAGTAATCTATAGTATAGACTTTTTCTTAAGAGGTCACTCCCCGCGAAGGGATCTCGGCTCTTGCCTCCTGGAATGAGGTGCTGGATATTCACAACCGAATACCACTATACAAAGCGAAAGAATATAACTATAGTTTTTCGAAATTTGTTCCAACAACATCATTTAGGTTTTCTTATCTTGCATTAATCAAAATTAATGTGGTCCCATCATTTAACCTATCATACCAGAAAAGAATGAAAATATGATGTACGTATATGCCATCCGCATTCGCCACTGGGCCCCGTCATCACCAGTTAGGTTACTTAACTAACGACAGAGCGGGGGCTGGACTAGCGCGGGTGTAAAATATATACAACGTCTACTAGTATATATATATAAGTATATATAACATTCGTCTCAGGCATGATAATAAGCAACATCACAGAATCACAGCAAGCAACAGGGAATGGTGGATAATCTTAGAGCCCCGGGTTTCATTTGAGCTGCAAATAAAATCCGACGTTCCTGGTCGTATAGATAGCCTGTGCAATGAAAACCTGGACCCCTACGAGCGCGGCAAGTTACCCGCCAATCCCAGGAGTAAGGCGACCCCTTTCAACAAAGTGAATGGGCCACCCAGCACTTCAAGGAATCCGGTAACTTAGGTGCCCTACCTTGGGTCAACCTATACCCCCTACGAGTGCGGCGAATAGCCCGCCAATTCTAGAATGAAGCCCCCCTCGTCTCAACGCCATGAGATGCGGGCTTGTTGCCTTCTAAAACCCGGTTATTCGTGCACTCCACCGTAAGGTAATCCTAGTATAGAAAAAGAAAATAATATGTACAAATGGTGACATCGACCTCAACCCGGTCGTGCCCCAAACAAATAATATACAACCCGACAAAGACGGCAATCCACATGTCGGACGCTCGCCCCGCAATATGAATATACAAATGAATCTTTAACTGTACCACTAACATTGCACCATGAGCTATCCACCACGACTATCCAACCACAATCACAACACAAACACAGAACATCAACGTGAATGTCATGTTCGCAAACTCATCTAAAAGAACATATAACACTTAAACGAGTTATACCGATCGAATGATATTCACGGTCGCAGATAAAAGTGAATGTACTGAAAAATATTAAACAGTGTCAAACATAACGACTTCGAAACACTCCGAATTGCCCCAAACATAAAGACAACAGTATATCCAACCTGGGCAAAAATAAACAACACCTGAAACCCAAACTTCAAGAGACAAGAACACTGGCAAAAGCTCAATCCAATTCCCTTTCAGAAAACCGGTGAGGCCGGTTTTATCCTTGTTTTGGCCAGTCAAAAATGGTTGGAATTGTGTCGTTTTTGGTCAGTGTTCATCTCTCTGTGTAAAGAGCATTCTGCAATTGTTTAAATAAAATTTCGAAGCCTCTGAAAAATCGACAGAAACTTGAAGTTTGGTATCAATGTTTTGGAGTTGTTTCGGGTTCGTAGTTTTAACTTTGTTTAAACTTGCTAGTGTAGGGTTTATGGGCTGGTTTTAATACCATGTTGGGTTACCTTAACGCCCGAGCCATCGAATGTGGCGGTTTGCGGAACAAAAATTTTTAGGGTTTCAAAAACGGCGCTAGGATAACCCAATAAACCCGGATCTTTCCATAAACTTATCTAGCAAAACTAGTAGTGCTATCTACTATGAAAGAAGTCTCACCAAACGATCCAAGTCTTTCGGTCTTCTTTCCATATCATATTCTCCTAGTGGCCACCTTGAACATGCTTGATCTTCTTTTCCCGCTCCGTCGGTCCTCCGGGATCGAGCTTGTTCTCCGGTCCTCCTTTGTCGTAGATGAACCACCCAAGGGATATGATCCATGGCTTTAGCTCCATACTATATGTCAAGTGGAGCAACTAGAGAACTTGGGTTGCTAATCTAAGTTGTCTAGGATGTAGTTGTTAGTGTATATGCCCTAGAGGCCATTACTGTATCATACTAGTATGTATATTACTTGATGGAAGCTTGGGATATTCACAGTTGTACAGACAATCTTGCTCAATATAGTAGTATGCTACTTGGTTTGTCTCTGCTTTAATGTGTACATGTGTGTTTATTTATTATATCACCTATACGCATTAGTAGAGCCCTTAGGATCTTTGCTTGATTACCGGCGTTGTGATGGCGATCACACTCGTGGGGGCTGGGTAATCTACAAGCACATCCTTATACACGTCCCTAGTCGTGGGAGTACCGAGATAGGGCATCGATACTCCGGAGTAGACTAGCGTATGCGCTTCTCATCCCAGCACGGGAGACGGTCTGTCGCACAGCCGTCGGTACGTCGTACTTGAGATAGTATGCGGGTGCTCGTTAGGTTACGAGTACACTGGACAGGACTCGTCGGGAACTGATGGTTGGTATTATACCTATCGTCAGTTATCGGTTCCCAGGTGACATGAGTACAGCTTAGTCCGCTGACTTGACACTGTCACTTCGCCTCGAGTGTGTTCCCACTGTTCTTTGATTACTACCCTACCACGGCTCTACTGAGTCGTGCAAACAGGTAGTAGTTGGGAGCAGTCCCGAAGCACTTGGAGGCAGTGACGGTTAGACAGGATTCGTCTCTCCCGGTATTGGGGGTTGACATCGCGCTGTGTCTAGGAGAGCCATTACACGAGTAGTCCCTGGCCAGGGCAAGCGAGATATACTGGTAGGTTCCAGTGTTATCTCAGGGTGTTTTGGGCTTCACTCCGGCACGACTTGTACCGCTATTGGGGGACTGACGTTTACCGCCCCCTAGGCCCGCCATGCGATGTATCAGACGAACAGACCGGACTGTACGGAGATTGTCACATACAGACTCAGTAGGAGTTCGGATGGGTTTACCTCATCGGCCTTCTTATCGACATCTACCTGGGGACCGTTACGTACAGCTAGTGCCGCTTGCGGTCTGTGGTTAAACCCACTGCCAGCGTAGTGTCGAGTCTTTAGAGTCCCACACAGAGAGTTTCCCTGCACTGAGCGAAACGTGTAGAGGCCGTATGGTTTTACGGCAGGGCTGCGATCACTTACGTGCACTTGTGTGCGTATGATGTTCGGGCAGGCAGTACTAGTGGGCTTTGGTTTAAGCCAGATCCTAGTATTGCACGGATGGATTTGTTTTGTCTTCTGCGCATCCGCATTCTACGGATGCAGGTGTGTATGCACAGTTTTCTGGAGCGATGAAGGAGGAGATGCCTCATTAGGGTTTTGGCAGATGGTTCGGCCAAAACCGCTATGTGGCAGGCTCATTAGGGTTTTGACAGTTGATTCGGTCAAAACCATTTTGAGGCCGACTCATTAGGGTTTCGACAGTTCGTTTGGTCAAAACCATTATGAGCCGGGGACATTATTTACTAATCCTTTCCTTGATAATTTTGTTATGGCTAATTGCATTGACCATTTGACCCCGTTGACCCCTCTTGACTTTATTGACCGGTTGACCGGGTTGACCATTGACTTTCAAGAGGTTTCCACACTCTTCTTTTCTTTTCCTTTTTCTTTTGGATTATGATAATGGTCAATTCAAAGTAGCCATCAACTTTATCTTGATGGAATTAGTAATGATGATGTTTTGCATTATTTGCAACCATGGTTCTTTTCTTTTGTATCATAATATTATTCTCTTTCTCTCTCTTGATTTTTGAAGTGAGAAGAAAATGAGAAGCTCCATGGTTGCAAGAAAATCTCCTTCTTCTTCCTCCTCTTGATTTCTCCTTTGATCTCATGTGTTGAGAGAAAAAGGATTCTACTTGACAAAACACATCCATACATCTTCTCTACACAACCTAGGGCTTCTAGATTAGCAATCTCCTTGCCCTAGTTACCTCGGCTTGAGGTGGAGCTCGGTGTACATCTCTCGGGTGGATCGTCATCGACTCAAGAAGGCCGCGGAGGTGACCGAAGTCCGGATCAACCTTTAAGCAAACAATGAGAAGAACAACAAGAAGAGAAGAACATCAAAGAAGAACAACCACAAGGAGTGAAGGAGTTCAAGTTGAGGTATAACCACTTTGCCGAGTAGTTAACTCTTCTTTGCAAGTATGCTAGTTTAGTTTAGCAAAGATCCGGCTTTTACGGTCCATGTTACAAAGTTTAGAAAAATTTTGATTTACCGTTTCCGCAACCCCGTAAGTACCGGGAGAGGTAACGTGGACCTAACAGTGGTATCAGAGCCTAACTAAACTTAAACTAGCTTTGGTAGTGAAGTGTAACGAAGTTCGGAACCGGAAAAATCCTAAAACCAAACTTTTTAAAAACCTGAGTTTCTGTTGAAATTTTTTTGGCTCAAAATGAAAATATTTATATCCCTAAATTCGACTCAGGGTTTTCTAAGAACACTCAGAAAAAACGATACCATGATTCCTTCAAGTTGCCGCGCTTCCGCGGCCCCAGATGTTGTAGTCGCCGCGGATCCGCGCCCCTTTAGAGTCTTCATGTGAATATTTTTTGTGCAGTGTTCTTCTGTGTTGGTTTTGGGATTTTTAGGATATGTTATATGTGCCCAGATTTTCCAGAACAGAAATTTGCTTTTGGGGTCCTATAAATCCGTATTTTTTCCGGAACTTCACTACACTTTGGCTACATTGGTTATATCTGTGATGTTTGCATGTATTGAACGTCGGCTAATCGCTATAAGTCGATTAGTCGGGGTTATACATGATCTGTGTTTGATATTGGAATGTGTATATGAATGTGTTGGACTGTCGCGGGTGAATAGCCGGGGTGGATGTGAGATGAGCTTTTGTTTTTCTTTCATTCATTGTAAATGTAAATTGATGTAATAATATTATTTTGGCCGCACAACCGGGTCGGGGTTGTAGCCGTCATTGTATAATTCATTTTACTGTTTTTGCTCCTAGGATAGACCCATGGAGGGGTGCACAAACTGCCGAGGACTTGGCGGGTAGTTTGCCGCACCCGTAGGGGTCTTGGGTGGGGTATTTGGCTATTCACCGCGACCGTGTTATCCGCTTTTCGTTCCAGGCTAGAAAGAATTGCGGATTGCTAGTATATCCAATGTATTCATCTGTGATCTGTAATGGCTATCATTGCTTTCTATTTAGGCGTTGCTTATGTTTTACAGCCGCGCTAGCCCCGCCCCCGCTCTGTCGTTAGTTAAGTAACCTAACGGGTGATGACGGGGCCCCGTGGCGAATGCATATGGCATAAGCGTACGTCATATTTTGGTTGTTTTCTGCAATGGTAGGATTTAAATGATGGGACGCATTAAAAGAACTAATGCAAGAAAATAAACCTAAAAGACGTTGTTGGAACAATTTTTCTAAAAGCTGTTATTACAAGGACGTTCATTTTTGTTTTGCATCGAGGTATTCATTTAGAATATCCTGCACCTCAGTCGACGAGGCAAGGGCCGAGATCCCTTTACCGGGAGTGACCCCTTGGACAAAAGTTTGCGTCAGGGTAATAACTTCACTATAGTCGATTATTCTTGCTTTGCATCGAGGTATTCATTTGGAATATCCTGCACCTCATTCGACGAGGAAAGAGCCGAGATCCCTTCACAGGGAGTGACCTCTTTAGCAAAAAGTTTTCGCCACTATATTTTCAAAAAAGGGTGCAATCATGTTCCTTCAACGACATCAAGTTCATTACGTTAACGGGTTTTTCGCCAAAAACCCAGCCGTAGCCCTCCGTCATTTCCTACAAGTACTACTCAGTATTCGAGCTGCGTATTTTGGCATTGTCAAGGCGTAGTGATCGGTAGCTAAGTATTGCTTGTTTGCAGCTTTATTTTTCCGGATTATTTAGGACAGTCGCATAGCTATGTTGGCATTGTCAAGAGTTATGCGGGTGGGTCTAAGTTAATCAAGATAATGACGGGCCGAACTTGACTAACAGTTCATGATATGTTGGCATTGTCAAGGTCATGAATCGTTAGGGGCAAAAACCACATCGGGAGTTTCAAAAGAACTGAAACTTGCAGATTTAGCATACCTTCTGGAGTGTGGTGACTAGAGTGGATTCCATCTAGGTTATCACACAATGACAGTTGGATCCCGATCCCACTGATGAGTTGGTTTACTCTCGGGAGATTATTTCACTTAACGATCAATGCTATAAACCTAGTAGGTGTCTAGAAAGGTGTTAGCGGGGTTACGCCCCCAGGGAAAAGAGGTTATTTAATTAAGGAACTTCGCGAAAGCGTTGGAAAACCTCCCTCGAAGTACCGACACTAGCCTGGCTGAAAGGTTAAGCAAGTATTGTAACGTGAATTAAAACCCGGCTAGTTCTTCTTTTAAAAAAGGTTTTAAGAAGAATTTGAGGAAACAGTGGGAGACATCCTGGTTAGATAAATTAATAAACCAATCTAATCTTGCAAGAGCATACGCTGAGTGTTTCTTTTCTCTCTCTCCAGGCAGCAACCTTTTCACGCCCTAATCAAGATAATAAAATGTATCGCTTGACCGAACCGAATTCTTATTCGGGACTGGGGAAAGTTGGTTCAGCTCTAACTTGTGACAACAGTCATGAGTATGAGAATGGGAAAGAGGAAAGTATGGATTTCCAGGATACCCAGTTGAAGAAGAAGCATGGTTTTGCATCTACTTCAGGTGTTCTTGTAATTGAGAACTGTTTTACGGTCAGCCCTACCTCCTGGGTACTTGATACCGGATCAGGATCTCATATCTGTAATTTATTGCAGGGACTGAGAAAAAGTAGGAAAGTTGCACCGGGTGATATGTCGCTCAGAGTAGCGAACGGAGCACAAGTTAATGCGGCAGCCGTCGGTGAATATCACCTAGTATTGCCAAATGGCAAGACTATGATTTTGAACGATTGCTACTATGTACCCTCCATGGTTTGCAACATCATATCAGTTTCTTTACTCGATAAAGAAAGATATAAGTTTGTTCTTGAAAAGAATATCATGAACATTTACCTTGATAAGGTACTGGTTGCAGAGGGTACACTGTTTAATGGTATCTACGTTCTAAATCAGAATACAGTTCTCAATATACAAAACATACGCAAGAGGAAGAATTCAGATACGAATGAATCCTACTTGTGGCATTGTAGACTTGGTCATATCGGAGAGAAAAGACTGAGTAAGTTGCATAAAGATGGACTCTTGAATGCGTTCGAGTTTTCATCTTATGAAACTTGTCAGTCTTGTCTCAAAGGGAAGATGACCAAATCTCCGTTCACCGGAAATGGAGAAAGAGCAAGAGAGCTCTTGGGACTCATACACAGTGATGTGTGTGGTCCGATGTCTATACATGCAAGGGGTGGGTTCTCGTACTTCATCACATTCACTGACGATCTCTCTAGGTTCGGATATGTGTATCTGATGAAACACAAATCTGAAACTTTTGAGAAATTCAAGGAATTCAGAAACGAAGTAGAGAACCAGACAGGCAAAAGTATCAAGATCCTCCGGTCTGATAGAGGAGGGGAGTACTTAAGCACGGAATTCCGAGATTACTTAAAAGAGAATGGTATTCTCTCTCAGCTCACTCCTCCTTATACACCACAGCACAACGGTGTGTCGGAGAGAAGGAATCGTACCCTATTGGATATGGTTCGATCCATGATGAGTGATGCTGAGTTACCTCTTTCATTCTGGGGACTTGCGCTAGAGACAGCGGCATACTTACTGAATCAGGTTCCGTCTAAATCCGTGCCTAAGACTCCATATGAAATATGGAGTGGTAAGAAACCATATCTAGAAAGAATTAAGATATGGGGCTGTCCGGCCTATGTAAAAGTACAAAAACCAGACAAGCTTGAGGCACGGTCAGTTTTATGTAAGTTTGTGGGATATCCTAGAAATTCTCTGGGATATCTGTTCTACCACACTGAGGAACAGAAGGTGTTCGTTGCTCGCCGCGCCACCTTTTTAGAGTGGCAATTTCTTGCAAAAGAAATAAGTGGGAGCACGGTAGAACTGGATGAAATATCTGATCCACAAAATCAAACTGAGGATTTAGCAGAACCAGAAAGTTCAGTAACCCCAAACGAACCTCAGCCACTCCGCAGATCTGGTAGGATTTCTCATCCGCCCGAGAGATACTACGGTTTTCTCATAGACGGGGATCGAGAGGATTGCATCTTGGAAGAAGATGACCCTACCAGTTTCAGGCAGGCCATTATCAGTAGGGACTCTGATAAGTGGCAGGAAGCAATGCAATCTGAAATGGAGTCCATGTACGCCAATAAAGTGTGGACCTTGGATATTGCTCCACCTGGGGTAAAACCCGTTGGATGCAAATGGATCTACAAAAGGAAACTTGGTGTAGATGGGCTGGTGGAAACCTATAAAGCTAGACTCGTTGCAAAAGGTTTTCGTCAAAGACCTGGTTTGGACTATGACGAGACTTTTTCTCCAGTGGCTATGCTCAAATCCATTCGGATCCTACTTGCCATTGCTGCCTTCCATGACTATGAAATCTGGCAGATGGATGTTAAGACGGCTTTCCTAAACGGTTGTTTGGAAGAGTGCGTTTACATGGATCAACCAGAAGGTTTCGTAGACAGTGGGAGCAGCGGAAGGGTGTGCAAGTTGCTTAAGTCCATTTATGGATTAAAGCAGGCATCGCGGAGCTGGAACATCTGTTTTGATGAGACAATCAAGGAATTTGATTTCATCAAGAACGAAGATGAACCCTGTGTATATAAGAAGATTGTAGGACGAACTGTCGTATTCCTAGTCTTGTACGTTGACGACATTCTTTTGATAGGAAATGATGTTCCTATGCTACAATCGGTCAAGCTATTTTTGTCACAAAGGTTCTCCATGAAGGACCTGGGTGATGCCTCGTACATTCTGGGGATCAAGATCTATAGAGATAGATCCAAGAGACTATTGGGACTTTCGCAGTCCAGGTACATAGAGACCGTACTAATGAGATTTAGTATGGAGGGTTCCAAGCGCGGTAACATACCCGCATTGCACGGAATTACCCTCTCCAAGAAGATGTCTCCTAAGACTGACGAGGAGAGGGTTCGCATGAGCACTATACCCTACGCTTCGGCGGTAGGATCTATAATGTATGCGATGCTATGTACAAGACCAGATGTAGCTTACGCGTTGAGCGCGGTAAGCCGGTATCAGTCAGACCCAGGGGAGGACCACTGGATAGCAGTGAAGAACATTCTCAAGTACCTAAGAAGGACTAAGGAGATGTTCCTGGTTTACGGTAATGGAGACCTCAGGGTCGAGTCCTTTACCGATTCAAGCTTCCAGAGTGACAAAGATGACAGCAAGTCCGTCTCGGGTTTTGTGTTTACCCTCAACGGAGGGGCGGTATGTTGGAGGAGTTCCAAGCAGGATACCGTCGCAGACTCGACGATGGAGGCTGAATACATTGCTGCAAGCGATGCCGCAAAAGAGGCGGTCTGGATAAAGAAGTTCATTAGTGAACTTCAGGTGGTTCCGTCCATTGTTGACCCAATACCTTTGTATTGCGATAACAATGGGGCTATAGCTTTAGCAAAGGAACCAAGGTCCCATCAGAAATCCAGGCACATCTTAAGGCGGTATCACCTGATCAGGGAGATCATTGATCGACAGGAGATCGAGGTGCGGAGAGTGGACACAAAAGACAACACTGCGGACCCATTCACGAAGGCTTTACCCCAGACTCAGTTCGAGCGGCTAATCGAGATGATAGGTCTTCGATACGCCAGCACGTGGCCTTAGTGCAAGTGGGAGATTGTTAGTGTATATGCCCTAGAGGCCATTACTGTATCATACTAGTATGTATATTACTTGATGGAAGCTTGGGATATTCACAGTTGTACAGACAATCTTGCTCAATATAGTAGTATGCTACTTGGTTTGTCTCTGCTTTAATGTGTACATGTGTGTTTATTTATTATATCACATATACGCATTAGTAGAGCCCTTAGGATCTTTGCTTGATTACCGGCGTTGTGATGGCGATCACACTCGTGGGGGCTGGGTAATCTACAAGCACATCCTTATACACGTCCCTAGTCGTGGGAGTACCGAGATAGGGCATCGATACTCCGGAGTAGACTAGCGTATGCGCTTCTCATCCCAGCACGGGAGACGGTCTGTCCCACAGCCGTCGGTACGTCGTACTTGAGATAGTATGCGGGTGCTCGTTAGGTTACGAGTACACTGGACAGGACTCGTCGGGAACTGATGGTTGGTATTATACCTATCGTCAGTTATCAGTTCCCAGGTGACATGAGTACAGCTTAGTCCGCTGACTTGACACTGTCACTTCGCCTCGAGTGTGTTCCCACTGTTCTTTGATTACTACCCTACCACGGCTCTACTGAGTCGTGCAAACAGGTAGTAGTTGGGAGCAGTCCCGAAGCACTTGGAGGCAGTGACGGTTAGACAGGATTCGTCTCTCCCGGTATTGGGGGTTGACATCGCGCTGTGTCTAGGAGAGCCATTACACGAGTAGTCCCTGGCCAGGGCAAGCGAGATATACTGGTAGGTTCCAGTGTTATCTCAGGGTGTTTTGGGCTTCACTCCGGCACGACTTGTACCGCTATTGGGGGACTGACGTTTACCGCCCCCTAGGCCCGCCATGCGATGTATCAGACGAACAGACCGGACTGTACGGAGATTGTCACATACAGACTCAGTAGGAGTTCGGATGGGTTTACCTCATCGGCCTTCTTATCGACATCTACCTGGGGACCGTTACGTACAGCTAGTGCCGCTTGCGGTCTGTGGTTAAACCCACTGCCAGCGTAGTGTCGAGTCTTTAGAGTCCCACACAGAGAGTTTCCCTGCACTGAGCGAAACGTGTAGAGGCCGTATGGTTTTACGGCAGGGCTGCGATCACTTACGTGCACTTGTGTGCGTATGATGTTCGGGCAGGCAGTACTAGTGGGCTTTGGTTTAAGCCAGATCCTAGTATTGCACGGATGGATTTGTTTTGTCTTCTGCGCATCCGCATTCTACGGATGCAGGTGTGTATGCACAGTTTTCTGGAGCGATGAAGGAGGAGATGCCTCATTAGGGTTTTGGCAGATGGTTCGGCCAAAACCGCTATGTGGCAGGCTCATTAGGGTTTTGACAGTTGATTCGGTCAAAACCATTTTGAGGCCGACTCATTAGGGTTTCGACAGTTCGTTTGGTCAAAACCATTATGAGCCGGGGACATTATTTACTAATCCTTTCCTTGATAATTTTGTTATGGCTAATTGCATTGACCATTTGACCCCGTTGACCCCTCTTGACTTTGTTGACCGGTTGACCGGGTTGACCATTGACTTTCAAGAGGTTTCCACACTCTTCTTTTCTTTTCCTTTTTCTTTTGGATTATGATAATGGTCAATTCAAAGTAGCCATCAACTTTATCTTGATGGAATTAGTAATGATGATGTTTTGCATTATTTGCAACCATGGTTCTTTTCTTTTGTATCATAATATTATTCTCTTTCTCTCTCTTGATTTTTGAAGTGAGAAGAAAATGAGAAGCTCCATGGTTGCAAGAAAACCTCCTTCTTCTTCCTCCTCTTGATTTCTCCTTTGATCTCATGTGTTGAGAGAAAAAGGATTCTACTTGACAAAACACATCCATACATCTTCTCTACACAACCTAGGGCTTCTAGATTAGCAATCTCCTTGCCCTAGTTACCTCGGCTTGAGGTGGAGCTCGGTGTACATCTCTCGGGTGGATCGTCATCGACTCAAGAAGGCCGCGGAGGTGACCGAAGTCCGGATCAACCTTTAAGCAAACAATGAGAAGAACAACAAGAAGAGAAGAACATCAAAGAAGAACAACCACAAGGAGTGAAGGAGTTCAAGTTGAGGTATAACCACTTTGCCGAGTAGTTAACTCTTCTTTGCAAGTATGCTAGTTTAGTTTAGCAAAGATCCGGCTTTTACGGTCCATGTTACAAAGTTTAGAAAAATTTTGATTTACCGTTTCCGCAACCCCGTAAGTACCGGGAGAGGTAACGTGGACCTAACAGTAGTTTGGAGTTCTATGTGTTCTACTATCTCTATCTTGCCTCTTCGGTTGTTTCTCAACTCATGAGAAGGGTGGTGAAGAAGAAGATGATGAAGGTGGAAGAAAGTCAAGAGGATGGAGGGGGTGAAGCAAAATAGGAGCTCAAAAATAATGAAGCATCCATGTGAGAGAAATTCAACGCAAATGGTTTTGTGTATGAATTTCTTGAATAAACAATCAATAACCATACTTCAATAGTAACTACAAATGAATTAAAAATTCATTTGTTAACTATTGAAGCATGGTTATCACCATACCTCCCACTTTACACCTCATTTCCGTTTATCAAATAAATGGAAAAAGTATAATGAGGTGGCCACCTTCTAGAAGGTAATCTGTAATAAAATACGGATTACAGTCTGCTGTATATACACATGAATGCCTAAAGAGATAGAATAACACGAAGAACGTAATACTAAAATATATATATCGAAATATATATATGTAAATAATCAAATCAATACCTGATTTAATTATCCGGCTCAAACCCGAGCCGGCTAGTATTACCAACTGTCCGATCAAAAGTCCGGGTACAAAGTACATCGATCGATCGGAACCCTGCACGTATCCAATACGGCTACTATATCATTTCGCCTGAACCAGGGAAACCCTTTGTGTGGGACTCTAAAGACTCGACATTACGCCGGCAGTTAGTTACTGGATAAATCCAAAACCACAAGCACGTCAGCGGCACTAGCTATACATAACGGCTATCCTGGTACCTGTCGAAAAGGAAGGTCGACAAGCAAACTCATCCAGATCCCTACTGAGCCTATCTGTGACAATCTCCGTACAGTCTGGTCTCTTCGTCTAAGAGTATCGTATACCGGGTTAGGGTGGTAAATGTCAGACCCTAATAACCCGGTAATTCGTGCTGATGCGGCTCAGGACCAATCCAGGAAACTACTGATCAGCCTATCAATAAATCCCAACTGCCTTGGCTAAGGTCTTATGGTCCTGACCAATCAAACACAGTGCGATATAGACTCCCTATACCGGGAGAGATGAATCCCCGACAATTGCTCACTGCCTCCATATGGCTCGGGACTGTACCCAACCAAAACCTATTTGCACGACTCAGTAGAGTCGTGGTAGGGTAATGATCAAAGCATAGTGGGAACTCACACGAGACAAATGCTGATCTCAGGTCTAAAGACTAACATGTACTCATGTCACCAGAGAACTTCCACCTGACATTACGTATAGTACCATCTGGAAGTTCTCGGCGAGTCCGTCCGGTGTACTCATTCCCAGTGAGCACCTGTATACGATCTTAAGTGCGAATGACCAATGGTTGCGGGACCATAGCATCGCCCCTCGTCGGGGTCTAGAAACGTATACACTAGTCTACTCCGAAATATCGATGCCCAGTCTCGATACTCCCATGACTAAGGACCATTTAATGATGTGCATACCGACTACCCAGCTCTCACAAGTATGATCGCCATCACAACGCAGGTAGTCTAGCAATGATCCTACGGGATTTATCAACATGTACAAAAGATATGAAATAGTAAGTAAAACATACACATATTAAGATAAAGACAAATTAGATAGCATACTATCATATCGAGCAAGACTGTCATGTGGATATATATGTCCAAGCATCCAAATGTATACATATACAATAATGGCCTCTAGGGCATACATATCCAACAATTAACATATCATATCCTCATCTTACACGTATATGTATATGACACACACACACACACACACACACACATACACACACATATCATATCAAGTGTGTGAGTGTGTGCGACAATATAAAACCGACGACTCACAACTAAGGAACTAAAACTAAGAGTAAACCATTCTATAAGTACGCTTAATCTAACCTATTGTCTCCTAGAGCCCTACTTGCTAAGTATCCAAATCTCACAAAGGCATATATATATATAATATATAATATATATATATAAGTATCCAAATCTACGGTTGCGGGGGTGCTATACACCATCCACCTGACTTCCCATGTAGATATACATCTACTCATCTTCGATCCTCGCTTTAGCCCAAGTCGATGAACACCTTACTCTCCCTTGTCGCTCTGAAATCCACGCGAAGGTACCTACAGTTCAAGGAATATCGTATCGTAAACAAGAATCAAATACAAGAAAAACCGATACGGCACGCAAAGTGCACATAGATTAGAACCTACGGTCTACGCATGCAAGAATAACCAAACAATTCCTGACATCGACGTACGAACGTCAATCGACCGAGATAAAACACAATACCCAAAACCCAAGTCATTAAAAGTCATAAAACGAAAACAGAAACTTAAGAAATCACTTCCAGATTTTGCTCTGGGTTGAATTATGATATATTGCATATGTGGAAGTTCTAATTAACAGATAAATAAGCCATGGATCAAACCTGGGGCCCACCTACCCAAGCCAAGCCGCAAATTGCTTCCTTAGAAGTTAAATCTGCGGCTAAAAAGTTTGGTTGGGGTCTCGAGTTTCAGGTAAAGCTTTCAGGTCATCTGCATGTTTCACTGTGATCGCTATATATTTTTTAGAGCTCAAGAGTTATAGCAGATGCCTAAATATCATCACAAAATCCGATATCGGAGATTTGCAAGTTCATGGTTTGGGGTTTAGTTGATAAATCAAACACTACAGGTGTTGTGGTCACTAATTACACCTTTTCAATTCAAAATATCCCCTGAGCCTCATCTAGGAATTTTCCAACAACACTAAACCTCATTAGTTTAGCTTTAACCCACTATAGGATATTAGAAAAATAAGATACTTAACTAAAAGTATAGGATTATACCTCATTTGGCAAATCAAGAAAATTCTAAGGTTGCCCAAAGTTCTCAAAACCTTAACTTGATTCATCCATAGGGTTTGGAGTGATTTTTTTGAAGGTGGCATGGTATTTTATTGTGGATTTGGGGGTCTTTGGGGGTGGTAGAGGAGGTGGATAATGAGGGAGATGAAGGAGGAGGAGAATGAAGAAGATAAATTAGGAGGTGAGGAAAATAAATGGAATGGGCTCAAGTGCTAGAACCTTCTCTCCTTCTCTCGCCCCCCCCCCACACATCACAAGTCACCTCACCATCTCTCTCATCTTTATTCTTTTCTTTTCTAAAACAAAACAAAACCATTAAAAGCAAATGAAAATAAATCCATGGCTACAAACATGAACAAGTGTTACAGCATGACATGTTGCATGTCATAATATATAAACAAGATTAATGCATAATTAGTGAAATATTAATCAAGTTTAGCATTAACTTGTATACAATTAAGTGTATAATAATTTATAAAATGTCCAAATCAACTAAACACTTTCAAAATCAATAATTTATATTAATTTTCTAATTCTTTTCCAAACTATAAGTATGTAATCATACTACTTCATTAAAACCAATTTCCACATTTTTGAAATATCCATAAAATTTATTATTTTATTTATTTAAATTACAAAATTAATATTTTATTTTCCTGAAATGTTACACTTTGGTTATTTATTTGAATTTATTGTTAGCGCATCATGTGCCCTCACCCCCCACCCCTGTTATAATTGTAGGTAGAGCGGTCGATTGAAACCAACCATATCCTAACCTCTTGCTCATCATCATCATCATCATCATCAAAGCTTCAGTAAATACCTAACAAACTTGTATGACCGGCCATCTACCTGATGTTAACACTCTCCAAATAAGCGTTGAATTCCTGAATCAGAAACTATGATAAGAGTATACTTTGTCTAATCCTAGATGACCGATCTTACTGGTTGACATCTTCTAAATTCTCATCGACTATGACGAAGTCTAAGATAAGAGGAAAAATGATATGTTATATGAAATTATGTTCAAATCTAAAATACAAATATAGCTAGAAGCAAACTGAAACATATTTAAAAAAGACAATGCATTCTCAGTAGATCCTTTACGTGGACTTGAAACTGAAATAAGAATTGATATCATAATATGTAAGAAAACTGGAGTTCTTAGTTCTGTATTTGTTTAAGATGAATTGAGGAGAGAAGAAATGAAAATTGATATCAGCAATCATCAGAATTTTTAAGAATTCCAATTCCAAGCTATTTTGTAAGAAACTATCAATTCCCAAAAACACATCAGCATTCCTGTTTATTTAAATATTTTTTGACTTGTAGGTACCTTAATTTCTCACCTTCCTTTCTATTTTATTTTCTTAGTTTTGTCATATAATGAGGTAAGCAAAGCATGGCAACCTTCTTTATTCCTACTTCCCATAACCAATTCTCAATTGTACAATTTTATGGAATAAAATATTTTAAAATAATATTATTAAAAATAAAACCACTTTCAAAAGATATTATAAAAGTATGTCACTTTTGTCCACCGAACGTCACGTAGGCACCACGTCAGCCCTAGCTCAGTGATAGCGCTGGCATGTAAAAATAATTTAACGGACGCAGTTTTTAAACTGCGTCCCTTAAAAATGTAGCAAAAAATATGACTCATTAATGGGCAAAGTTTCAAAGTGCGCCCATTAATTTTATTAATGAGCGTACTTTAAAAGTATGCCCATTGATTTTCATTGGGAACACTTTTAAAGTGCGCCCAATAAACAATTTTCATTGTTAGGACTTTGTTTTTTTTTTGTACGCAGTTACAAACTGCTTCCCAAAATTAAACAGACTCATTCACGGGTTCGTGTCTTTTTATGGCGCGGGTTGCAAGTGCGCCCCAAAAAGAAACACAATCATTCACGGGTGTGTGTTTTTCTAGGACGCAATTTCCAACTGCAGCCCAAAAAACATATACCGTGAATAATTGTGTTCCTTATATGAAGAGTTCGATCTCTTCCTCTCTATCTCAAATCTCACCCTCTGTGCCGCGCTCTCTCTTGCTCCCTCAGATCTCATCGCCATTACCATCTCTATCTTTCTCCCTCTCAGGCATCAGTATCGCTCTCTCTCAATGTCGGGATCTTTATCTGCATGATTGCCATCAATCGATGAAATCAAGATGTTCATCTCTTACACCGTCGTGAAATCTGTATACACGATGATAGACTACTCCAGTTACGAAGGCATTCTCTATCGATTACATGGGGGTATGAACTGGCCGATGAAAATCGATCGTGAAATCCTGCAGCTCTTGCATTTAGTCTTATTGGATGCGCTCCCATCTCCTCCTGAAGAAGTAACCCATGACCACCATGGGGGAGAAAATTGTCGTTTCCACTTCTTTCATTCTATGGGTCTTCTTACTGGTTGCAATATCGAGTACTCCATAAGCTCTATCTACCGCATCTTTATGCACCGTCGGATTTTGAACCATCACGAACTCACTTGAGATTCCGCGGTAGGTGATGAAACCGTTGATGCCATTACATATCGGATCAATTCTGTTGCTGCGGAGCTCAGTACTGAGGAGGATTTATTTTTGAAATTTTAGTAATGAATTATGGTGTTTTTATTGTTCTTGCTATCTATTTTGTTTACGACATTTGCGTGTATGTTATGGATGTGTGTACTATTTGTGTGTAGTATATTGTGTATGAACATGTGTTTGTATGAGAGAGAATTAACGTTTAAATTAAAATGAATTAAATTGTTTTTTGTAAAAAAATTAATGTTAGAAAATCGAACAGCACCTCTTTCATAAATTTTAAATAAAATTCATGTACAAGAATAGTAAAATAATAGTATCCACAGACGGAGCTAACTCAACGCCCAAACGGTGGAGACACAATCCAAGCAAAATATACGACGCCCAAACAGCGAAGACCAATAAGCTGAAAACAATAAACACTATAAATAAATAAAGTTAAGCCGACTCTACACGAGTTCGCCTACAACACAATACTTCGTGCAATCTAACGAAGTCGTCACAACATCCCTGATGTCCTCTTCTTCTTCACTACAGAACGTCGAGACTGTGACGGTCCGGCTTCATCGGCAGCCGGTTGCTGAGATGGTTCTGGCTGTTTTGGTCCTTGCTCGTACTCATCGAGATGTTGAGACAGCTCTGGCCGTGCCCGTCAAAGTCTTGTTCGTGCATATATGACAAGAACGAATGGTGCGGACATAGGTGGTGGAGGCATAGGTGGTGCAGGCATGGGTGGTGCAGGAATGGCTAGTGCAGGCACAGCCGGTAGACGTTTAAATCTGTGCCTTGTCATCATACTCCTGATGAGAGACATGATGTTCATAAAGCAGCTCGCTGAGTCTCTAGTACCACTAATTCCCTCATCGGCTATATCTTCTAACATGTAAATGGTTTGGACCTATATTGATGGTAAATAAGATAATGAATTTCATAAAAATAAGATTATAGTTTTATAAGGTTTGACATAAAGTTACCAAATCTCTCTCTATCGGTCCTCGATGCGTATATGAGGTGGGCGGAGGGGTGGCTGTGATGATGAATCTGTGGGTAATCATCCAATACTAGGCAAGGTACCAGTCTATCGGTATACCTGGTTGTATCTCATCAGCTATGTGGTTTACCCGATCATACCATCGACCCACCCAAATATGATACTCCATGAGCCAAGCATCTCCAGCTAGCATTCCACTTTGACGCGGTGTCCGCTCCACCGCGCCTAGTATGTGCCACCTTAAGCCGAACCGATGAAGGATACAGTCTAGCACGTGCATCTGAATAACATCATTGCAAATGATCGGCGTCCGCGCATGCCAAAAGCCGGTAACTTCAAAGCATAATGGATGCAGAGTGCCCAACAAGTCAGGTGTATACGGTGTCCACATAACAGATGACTCCTCCAAGACGTCGAACACGTTGCGGTAGAAGCGGAGGCTGCGATCCTGTGTCACATCCCATGACCTGGCCACATTCCACCTGCATAGAGATTATACACAAATTAATATTCCAAAAAAACTTGAAAGTTAAAATATGCGCATAGGTTCAATTACTTACTGGAAAGTATATAGCCTTTGGCCATCTAAAGCTAACTGGGTCATAATGGTCGGGCGACAAATAGAGAGATTTGTCCATGACCATATATAAAATAAAATATGATTTACATTGAATATCAATTTAATTACGCAAAATTAATAAAATGCGTCTTTACGTATTTTATACCTGAAGAAGCATCGAACAGCCCCCAAAACTCTTCTGCTCCATCAATACAGCCATCGTTAGCTCGTTGTAGAGGAATGACGGAACTGTATTCCTCCACAATAAAGTGGCACACTGGTCGAGATCAGCTGAAAGCGTCATCCAGGAAAGACTAACCCTGCTTTTACTCCTATTCGGAAATAAGTGAACCCCTATCTGAAGTAAAATATAGGCGCGTGTATGCTGCTCGATCGGCACATGCGTAGCATTCATAGTAGGCTTAGCACTAAACGCCTCCCGCAACTGACACAAGTTAATGTTGTTAGGGATATATATGTGTAAGTCCATGGTAGCGCCCCGGCCGTCTAACAGACGCCAAATGCGGAAAAAAAACTTTTCACAACTGGCGCTATCGTGTACCGTAACCCAGATCTACCATTAAAGCTAAACTAACAAACAACAAAGTGGGTAGAAACGTTATACTGAATGATCCGAGTCCTTCGGTCTTCAACCATCATCCCACGCTTTGTTGCGGCTACTCCGATCTCCTTGAACTCCGGTCTCCTCGTTCAGGTGGCACCACGTCGACGGATCTTTAAACGGGCTCCCGCCTCTGAACCGAGGCAACTCGATCGTCAAGTTTGCTAAAAGAGACGACCAAGATGAAGTAGAGAATGAGTAGAATACTTTGTCTCGTTACGTCCAAGACTATGGACGAACGGTTAATGAAGTTGCCTTTTGGATTCAACTGAAATGAGAAATGAATATCTTTAATTTCCATGAAGCCAAAACCTTAATCTTTTTGAATCAACAACCATCATCACCAAAAGAGAGAGCCCGGCCACTTTATAAGGAGGAGGGTGAGTGTAGGAGAGGGGGAGAGTGACCATAAGCACTAAATCAAAAGCATGAGTCAAATGTAACACCTTGCATCTCATTAATGCATACATTGAACCTTAAACCCTTGTCATCAAAACATTAATTGCTCCATTAATGCACTTAGCCACCTCACCATCCTAGTCACCTCTTCTAGAAGTTTCCACACAAATCCCAAGAAAAGATAAATCCGTATTTAACCGACTGTTAAATACGGCTGATAGAAAACTGGAAACTGGCAACTTCCAAAAGTGATCCTGAAACGAATTTCAGGATAACCCCGTAATGGTATAAACATACCCGCATTTGTATTACGACCGAATACAAATGCATCTGAGACAAAGATACTATATCTACACGGTATAATACTGGGTTCCGGCTTAAACCAAAGCCTACCATTATTATCTGCCCGAAAAACGACACGTGCGAAAACGCACGTGCTTTTTCCGAACCTTGCCATAAACCCATACGGCCTCTACAACGTTTCGCCCGAACTTGGGAAAGTGTCTGTGGGGGATTCTAATGACTCATCAACACATCGACACTGGGTATAATCCCTAGCACGTCAGAGGTACAAGCTGCACGTAACGTTTTGCCTATGTATTGATTGGAAGGGAAGCTGACGAGCGAACTCATCTATAAACCCTACTGAGCCTGACAGTGATAATGTCTATACAGTCCGGTCCATTCATCTAAAGAGTATCGCATATCGAGTCTAGGGGGTGGATAAAATCAGACCCCTAATAACGCGATAAATCGTGTCGGCATGAAGCTCATCACCACCTGAGAAACTACTGATCCCAATCAGTAATTCTCCACTATCTCGTCCGAGAATTCCTAGTGATGGCCACCTGTACGCTGCGCGACATAAACCCCCAATACCGGGAGAGACGAATCCCCGACGATCCGCTCACTTGCCTCCAATGTGGCTCGGGACTGTACCCAACTAAAACCTATTTGCACAACTCTCTTGAGCGTGGTAGGGTAGTAATCTAAGCACAGTGGGAACTCACATGAGCAAATGACGATCTCAGGTAGATGAACTAACCTGTACACATGTCACCTTGGAATTGCTATCTGACGATATGTATAATACCAACTAGCAGATTCCCGGTGAGTCCTGTCCGGTGTACTCATAACCCAATGAGCACCTGTATACATCTTAGGTGAAACAACTGACACCAGTGGCTTGTGAGACCGGCCACTGCCCCTCGTCGGGGTCTCGACTGTATACACTAGTCTACTATGGAGTATCGATGCCCTGTCTCGAAACTCCCACGACTAGGGACACTTTTAAGGATGTGCTTACAGACCCTAGCTCCCACGTATATGATCGCCATCATACTGCTGGTAGTCAAGCAAGAATCCTATGGGCTCTATCATCATGCAATAGTGAACTAAAGCATGTATACGATGATAAAGACAAACCAGATAGCATACTATCATCTCGAGTAAGACTGTCATATCGGTATAGGTCCTGCCTCAATCATTGCAATCACGTACCTGCGATCCAATAATTGACTTTGAGGGCACTATCTCCAACAATCTCCCGCTTTCACTTAAGCCTAATTATTGCGATGTCGCATACTCACAGCCCGTGTGATACCGAACATCCAACTCCTCTACTAATCAGTTTCACAAAGCTAGTTTGTATAACTCTTGTGTTCGAGAAATAGCCTCAGTGAGTGGATCCGCCATGATGTTTCTTTCTATATCTCTCTAAATCTCAAGTTCACGGGGAAAGCCATCTCCCGAATCGAGTAATACCTGTCTTAGAATATGTCTGGATACCTGATGGGACCTAGTTCATAAATGAACTCCAAATCCAAACTTCTTAGACTGTATCGATCACTGAACCTAATCAGTATCCAGCACCATGCCACCCACAGTATCCTCTTGGACCACCTGTCCATAATACTGTCCCTCGTCAGAGGGAAAACTATAACTCTGACAATCACTCTGTCATCCATGTCACCTTGGAAGCCTGGAGTGATAACCATCTCCCTATGGAGGTTGCTGTCATCAAATCCTTAAAACATACACTCATGTTCTAAAACTGCTTTCTTATGTATCTCCAGGATTGGATGAATATAAACTTATCGCATCAAGTGCAAAAACTACATCTGGTGTGGTACTTGACATCTCATGATTGACTCAATTGCCTAAGCAAGTGATCTGCCAATCATGCACATCCCTCTGTCCTTTAGTCTCTAAGACACCTTTAGAGAGGGTGACTCCATCACCTGCAGGTACACCACCATGCCGGGAGTCATCTATTCTAAAATACTATTAGAATACTGTCAAAGTACCCACATTGGGAAACTACCCAAATCTAGATCTAATAACCATAGATCTAGTAACCAGAATGTATGATATTATATCCCTGTCCTTTATGAAGAAACAACTGTGTGACAACCACAGTACAACCGATCGTAGTATAGGAATTTTACTTCCTACTCTGTGTATGTCATCCAAATACCAGGACATCATATTCTACTACCTTCTTAATAGATCCATCTCTTATTCTGATGAAGTCAAACCCATGACTGTCACATCAAAATTAGATGATCTTATCTCCGCTATCTTTGCTCAAGCCTATAAATAGACGTAAGCTACTTGCCCACTATGCTTCCGCTGCTCCCACTGACTACGGCAACCCTCTGGTAGAATAATATATACGTACACTTCTAAAGCTAGTTTAGAACGACGCTATACTTATCCTCCTACCAGGTCTCATAGTCTGGAACAACCGTAGTGTCAAGTCTGGGTAAACAAGAACCTCCCTGTCACCGTCCTTGAGGCTACCGGAGTACCTCTCGGGTGTCTGAGGTTACCCACCATGTCTGCGGAGTGGCTATTGGAATGTCAAACCTGATTTGAATATATAGATCCTATTAAATTTTCCGTAATCGTTTACGGTACTGGAATCACTTCCAGTTCTACCATACTCCCACTACTGTTTTCTGAAAAAGTCCATTTTAATAAAACTGTGGCGAGTCAAGAACAATATCACTATTGAACTTCCAGATGGTAGAAATGTCAACCCTCGTCAAAACCAGGGTCAACCCACAAACTGCCATTACAGAAACGTGCCTAGAGTTATCCAGTGTCTGGTTTTAAGCATAAGCTGGACAATTCCCCTTACCTTAACATCGTTAAGATATGAACCATTCTATATCTAATATAGAAACAGAGGCACTAATTTAATTGGAACCAGATTCAAAACATGCAGCTGTCTCCAGTGCATAACAACTTAATGGAGAGAGGTCAACATTACTCAATTTAGGAATCTATCCAATTATGAGTAACCCGAAAGAGAAACAAGTTTCTCAAAAACTATTACTATCATTTGAATACCAATCACAAGAATCTACATCTTCGATGTCCTTGAAGAATCCCGATACTTGTAACACCTGGTTCTCTATTTTATTCTTATACCCACAACTTCTCAAAACTTAGACATTGTATTTCTACGAAACACTTGTCTAAAAACTAGAGAAGTCATAAGTAATCAGAACATAGTACGAGGACCTACCCCTTTGTCCTGACGGACACTGGACAACATACAATACTCTGTATAAGTCCACTGAGTTGAATAACTCAAAACCTGTGCGTCGTAGGTTGAAAACTGTACCCAAGCGATTTCTTCAAATATCACCAATTACAACGAATTCCGATATAATAAGGATGATCACCTTAATTCCCAATAACTTCCTCCCACTCATCATCTGTAAAACTATACAGATATGTAAAATGAAACCTGGTAAATACATACCCTGGAGTAAGTATCTAATCGGGAAATCAGTTTTCTTTTAACAATGCACAGTGTAACTGAAACATGAAAATGTTTCGTAAGGGTATCCTGGTATTCCTAGTAATGCCTCTTCCATAATCCTATTCATGACTGTAACCGTATATTTCTTTGCCATCTCTCCAAATCCCTTTATTTGTCTTTAGTCATTTCCTTCTGTACACCATCGTTAGGCTAAGTGGTTTCCTTCTTTCCCTACCGTCCGGCACAAGCCTATGGTTTGGAAGAAGACTATCCAGTAAGCATAATAGGTGTACCCTCCTAAACCAAGGAGTACTCGTAACTTGAGAGAAGGTGATGATAAAAGACAACCGAATAATACCTTATTCTATTTCTTCCGAACTGGGAAAAAAGCAAAGGTGAAAATAGGAGTGGCGATGAAGTACGCGGTTTGGTCGTGAATGATAACAGTCGCAATTTACTTTGCCCTCTTTCTAATCCCTTTATTTTGTCTTTAGTTATTACCTTCTGTACACCCTACTTAGGCTAATTGGTTTTCTTCATTCCTTACCTTTCGGCACCAGCCTATGGTTTGGAATTTAGATTATCCAATAAGCGTAATAGGTGTACCCTCCTAAACCAAGGAGTACTCGTAACTTGAGAGAAGGTGATGATAAAAGACAACTGAATAAACCAATTCTATTTCTCCTGAACCTAGATCCATCCTCGAAGTAGTACCATCGAGTTCGTATATAACCATACGATGGATCTATCCAATGGAAGTGGATGTCCGTAGTAATACGGGGTGTTCTGAGAAATACAAAGGGTAAAAGAAGGAGCGGCAATGACTTATGCAACTTGGACAATCCAAAAGCCAGTATTTTAAGAAGGTTCGGTCAACTTGGTTACTGAGTCATAGTCTAGGGTCGGTCAAAGGTCGCTGCCAAAGAGAGAGAGAGAGAAAAGAAACACTCTGCGTGCATTCTAACCTAGATCAGAATGGTTATCACTTTATCTAATCAGGAAACCTCCCACTGTAATCTCAAATTCTCCTCCAAACCAGAAAGTAGAATTAGTCGGGATCACCCGAAGAGTAAACCAACTCATCAGTGAGAATCGGGATCCAACTATCATCGCATGATAACTTGATGGAAGCCACTCAAGTTATCACACTCCAGAAGGTATGCGCATATCTGGCAAGTTTCAATTTCTTTAGAAACTCCTGATGCGATTTTTTGCCTCATGCTCTTATGACCTTGACGAAGGTCAACAAATCATAAGTTACATGTCAAGTTCTACCCGTCATTGTTCAGGTTAATTTGAACCCATCCGCACAAGCCCTTGACGAAGGTCAACAAGATTATACAACTGTCCCAAACCAACACATCTATCTATGCAACAAATGAATACCCCGCAGCTACCAAACACTATGCCTTGACGAAGGTCAACAAACATAGCTTGAATACTACCGACCATCCATAAGAAATGACGGAGGGCTACGGCTGGTTTTTGGCGAAAAACCTATAACGTAATGAACTTGATATCCCTGAAGGAACCTGATAGCTTTTTATAAAATATAGTGACGAAAACGTTTTGCTAAAGAGGTCACTCCCGGTGAAGGGATCTCGGCTCTTTCCTCGTGGAATGAGGTGCAGGATATTCCATCTGAATACCGCGATGCAAAGCAATTTGTAATCGACTATATTGAAGTTATTACCCTGACGTAAACTTCTGCCCAAGGGGTCACTCCCGGTGAAGGGATCTCGGCCCTTGCCTCGTCGAATGAGGTGCGGGATATTCTAACTGAATATCACTATGCAAAACAAACGTAAACATCTTTGTAATAACACCTTTTAAAATTTGTTCCAACAACATCAAATATAGGTTTGTTTTATCCTTGCATTGATAAGAATCAATGCAGTCCCATCAATCAATCACACCAGAAAAGAACGAAAATAAAATGTACGTATATGCCATCCGCATTCGCCACTGGGTCCCGTCATCACCCGTTAGGTTACTTAACTAACGACAGAGCGGGGGCTGGACTAGCGCGGGTGTAAAACATATACAACATCTAATAGTATATATACCAATATACAATAATCGCTCCAGGCGTGTTAATATGCAACATTACAGAAAAGTAATAAGCATCACAGAACAATACAGATAATCTGGGATCCCCGGGTTTCTCAGAGCCGCTACTGAAACCCGACGTTCCCCTGGTCGTGTGGATAGCCTGTGCAATGAAACCTAGACCCCTACGGGTGCGGCAAGTTACCCGCCAAAACCTGAAGCGAGGTAGTCCCCACAGCATAGTGAATGGAACACCCGGCACTTCATGGAATCCGGTAAATTAAGTACCCCTCCTTGGGTCAAACTGTACCCCATACGAGTGCGGCGAATAGTCTGCCAATTCTAGAGTGAGGTCCCTATGCCTCTCAATGCCATGAGATATGGACCCGTTGCCCTCCAGAACCCGGCTATCCGTGCAGTCCTTCACGGGATAAACCTAGTACAGAAAAAAATTATGTACAACAGGTACATCGACCTCGACCCGGTCGTGCCCCAAAAGAATATTATACAAACAGGCAGTAACGGCAGTCCACATGTTGGACGCTCGCCCCGCAATATCAAATGTACAAATAAATCCAAACTGCACTATCATTGCACCCTGCTATCCACCACGACATATCCGCAACATCACAGCACAACACAGAACATCAACGCCAATGTCACGTTCGCAAACCCGTCTAAAAGAACTATAGCAATCAGACGCGGTTTACCGATCAAATGACATTCCCGGTCGGAGATATAATGTAAATACTGCATACTAACAAATTTAAAATTTCGATCGACTAAATTTCCCAAAGTGGGCCCCACGTACATCTGGTGTACAGTAATAAAATCTGGGCCCAAAAGAAATATATCAAAAGCCACAATTTCCCAAGTAGAACTCACTGTAGAAATTTGGAGTGCCAATATCACAAAACTGCGGCGGATCCGCGGCCAAACCCTTGTTTGGGCCGTGGATCCGCGGCGGTTCTGTGGAATTGGGCCTCCAAATTTCACCAGTTTTCTAATAAAAGCCTGCTCTGTTTTCTGGTATGTTCAAAATAATTTTTGGGCCCTGTTAAAAATCGACAGAAACTTTGAACATGGAAAAATGTGATTTTCGAAATACGGTTCGATCGATATTTTAAACGCGTTAGCACAAGTTAGTATAGTTTAATGGTGAGGCTCTGATACCAATGTAAGTCCACGGTAGCGCCCCGGCCGTCTAACAGATGCCAAATGCGGAACAAAAACTTTTTACAACTGGCGCTATCGGGTACCGTAACCCGGATCTGCCATTAAAGCTAAACCAACAAACTACAAAGTGGGTATAAACGTTATACCGAATGATCCGAGTCCTTCGGTCTTCAAGCATCATCCCACGCTTTGTTGCGGCTGCTCCGAACTCCTTGAACTCCGGTCTTCTCGTTCAGGTGGCACCACGTCGACGAATCTTTAAATGGGCTCCGGCCTCTGAACCGAGGCAACTCGATCGTCAAGTTTGCTAAAAGAGACGACCAAGATGAAGTAGAGAATGAGTAGAACACTTTGTCTCGTTACGTCCAAGACTATGGACGAATGGTTAATGAAGTTGCCTTTTGAATTCAACTAAAATTAGAAATGAATATCTTTAATTTCCATGAATCCAAAACCTTATTCTTTTTGAATCAACAACCATCATCACCAAAAGAGAGAGGCCGGCCACTTTATAAGGAGGAGGGTGAGTGTAGGAGAGGGGGAGAGTGACCATAAGCACTAAATCAAAAGCATGAGTCAAATGTAACACCTTACATCTCATTAATGCATACATTGAACCTTAAACCCTTGTCATCAAAACATTAATTGCTCCATTAATGCACTTAGCCACCTCACCATCCTAGTCACCTCTTCTAGAAGTTTCCACACAAATCCCAAGAAAAGATAAATCCGTATTTAACCGACTATTAAATACGACTGATAGAAAACTGGAAACTGGCAACTTCCAAAAGTGATCCTGAAACGAATTTCAGGATAACCCTGTAATGGTATAAACATACCCGCATTTGTATTACGACCGAATACAAATGCATCTGAGACAAAGATACTATGTCTACATGGTATAATACTGGGTTCCGGCTTAAACCAAAGCCTACCAGTATTATCCGCCCGAAAAACGACACGTGCGAAATCGCATGTGCTTTTTCCGAACCTTGCCATAAACCCATACGGCCTCTACAACGTTTCGCCCGAACTTGGGAAAGTGTCTGTGGGGGACTCTAATAACTCATCAACACATCGGCACTGGGTATAACCCCTAGCACGTCAGAGGTACAAGATGCACGTAACGTTTTGCCTATGTATTGATTGGAAGGGAAGATGACGAGCGAACTCATCTAAAAACCCTACTGAGTCTGACAGTGACAATGTATATACAGTCCGGTCCATTCGTCTAAAGAGTATCGCATATTGAGTCTAGGGGGTGGATAAAGTCAGACCCCTAATAACGCGATAAATCGTGTCGGCATGAAGCCCATCATCACCTGAGAAACTACTGATCCCAATATGTAATTCTCCACTACCTCGGCCGAGGATTCCTAGTGATGGCCACCCGTGCACTGCACGACATCAACCCCCAATACCGGGAGAGACGAATCCCCGACGATCCGCTCACTTGCCTCCAATATGGCTCAGGACTGTACCCAACTAAAACCTGTTTGTACAACTCCTTTGACCGTGGTAGGGTAGTAATCTAAGCACAGTGGGAACTCACATGAGAAAAATGACGATCTCAGGTCGATGAACTAACCTGTACACATGTCACCTGGGAATTGCTATATGACGATATGTATAATACCAACTAGCAGATTCCCGACGAGTCATGTCCGGTGTATTCATAACCCAATGAGCACCTGTATACATCTTAGGTGAAACAACTGACACCAGTGGCTTGTGAGACCGGCCACCGCCCCTCATCGGGGTCTCGACTGTATACACTAGTCTACTATGGAGTATCGATGCCCTGTTTCGAAACTCCCACGACTAGGGACACTTTTAAGGATGTGCTTACAGACCCCAGCTCCCACGTATATGATCGCCATCATACTGCTGGTAGTCAAGCAAGAATCCTATGGGCTCTATCATCATGCAATAGTGAACTAAAGCATGTATACGATGATAAAGACAAACCAGATAGCATACTATCATCTCGAGTAAGACTGTCATATCGGTATAGGTCCTGCCTCAATCATTGCAATCACGTACCTGCGATCCAATAATTGACTTTGAGGGCACTATCTCCAACAATATGCCCTAGAGGCATGTTTATCACAGAAATAGGTAATCTTGAGTTCAGTTCTTGAGTTTAGTCGAGATGAAGGGAAAGTATTGAAGATTTACTGAAGGATAAATCTGAAAAATAGTTTCTAATCTTGAGTTCAAATTTAGAAAGTATATACCCTACAAACTGCACATACACGCACTTTGAAACTTGGATAGTAGAGAATACCTAGAAATACTCTTGCCTGAAAACCTAGTATGAAAGAAAAACGGTATTTAAAACTAACCACCAAAAGAGCATCATTGAAAAATATATCCGGTCTTGAAAAAAAATAAAGAAAAGAAAAAAGAAGAAAAAAATAAATAATGTCAAGACCTGGAAACTGCTATTTAAGTTTTAAGCTCACACATTCAGTAATCGGCTGTTAGTGCCTCGAGAAGCATTAATAGTCGCATGAAAGGTGTGTGAGCGAAACCGTCCATCATTAATGAAAAGAAATAGTATTAGGCATTAGGGCAAAGGTACTATAGCTTGAATTGAATTCTTGAGTGTATGGGTGAAATTATACACACACATATGGGTATACAATCGATATTTGGAGGAAAGATAGGAATAAAGAACAAGACTTATGTTTTCTGTAAAGTTGACAAAAATCCCTGATTGAAGACCGCACTTTAGAAGGAAAACTCAAAAGAAACCGAGATCTTTCTAAACTGTAAAACGTATAGGATCTGAGGTTGAATAAATTAGAGGCGTGAAACATAAGGGTTGAATATTTCTAACTTAGGATGATAGAGTTTCTGTAGGAATGTTAAGCACGACAACAAGGGTTCGGGAGGCATCGTCCAAGCCATTTTCAAAATTTTGCCATGCTAAACAATCCTAACCCAAGAATCTTAACTAGTGATTTAGATAATACAAAGTGTAAACAACTTTACAACTACGTGAACAAGGAATACAACCTTTGTAAACCGGTCCTTCACTTCAATAGCTCCGTGTAGTAGTCCCCTCGCTCCAAGTAGTGATCTTCCGGACTCTAGAATGGCTCAACAAGATGAAAGGAACGAGCTTGCACGAAGTCTTCAAGGCCGAAGATGATCTACGTCGAGGAGACACTAACTCAAGCTACCTCTTCACTAATGAGGGATTAGTGAAGCTAACACCCTAAACCAAATGGCTAATCTAGTAGAGGATGATGAAGTGGGATTTTTTCTCACTTTAGAATTAATTTTCTCACTCTTTTTCTTCTCCTTTCAAAATCCTAGAGAGCTAAGCTCTTGATGAAAAAGAAGAAGCAAATAATTGATGAGAGAGTGAATGGAAACCATGGGTGAGAAATATTTCATATAACTCATGTAAAGACTTAACCACGAGTTTAAATAATGGTTTAGTTAATAAATATCTAGTGCAAGACAAAACTAGTGGACTAAGTCAATGGTTCTACAAGCTTCCACTAAGCTAACCCATGTGACTAATTTCCAACTAATATTTGATTTACTCTAAATAAACAAACCCTACATTATCATTAGTATGGTGTAAGTCTTATACACGCATATAGCATGTGGCATCAAGCATAACACAAAAAGAAATACAATTAATATATATCACATATATATTAAATGCATAAGTGAGAAAAGAAATGCTTAAGTGAGCTAATATTCCTTAATGTAGATTAATATATCAAATATATAATTATACATTAAATCATTAAATCAACACTTGATTTAATAATCTGGCTATATCTCATATGACACACTAATATTATTTGTACGACTAATATTATTTGTATCAACTTATCGAATCAACACTTGATTCGATAACCCGGCTATATCTCATATAATCGACCGATATTGTATCGACTTATCGAATCAACATTTGATTCGATAACCCGGCTATATCTCATATAACCGACAGATATTGTATCGACTTATCGAATCAACATTTGATTCGATAACCCGGCTATATCTCATATAACCGACCGATAACATAAATCGCGAGAATAGAATACGGTATCACATACATGTATTAATCTCAGTCCTGTACATATCCTATATATGCTCCTACTTCATTTTGCTTGAGCTGGTAAACCTTTCTATAGGACTCTAAAGACTCGTCAATAAGCCGGCAGTCGGTGATAATCATATCAAGCACCCACAAGCCGTCAGCGGTACTAGCTGGACGTAACGGCTACCCGGCTATTGAGCGATCAGAAGATCAACAAGCAAGCCCACTCTAACTCCTGTAAAGCCTGTCAGTAATACTACCGTACAGTCCGGTCTCTTCGTCTGATATGTCGCATATCTGGTCTTGGGGTGGTAAACGTCAGACCCCAGTAACCGATAAGTCGTGCCGATGTGAGGCTCATAATGGGTCGAGATACTACTAATAACACTTCCTGTTATAGCCAATCGTAGCACAGTGCAACATCAACCCCCAATACCGGGAGAGACGAATCCTCTCCTATCGCTCATTGCCTCCATGTGATTCGGGACTGTACCTAAAAGCCACCATTTTGCACGATCTATTGAACGTGGTAAGGTGGAAATCAAAGCACAGTGGGAATCACACAAGACTCTATGACGATCTCGGATCTACAGACTAACCTGTACCAGTATCACCAGAGAACTGCTATCTGATGATAGGTATAATACCAACTAGGAGTTCTCGGTGAGTCCGTTCAGTGTACTCAGTCTCCATCGAGCATCCATATACCATATTTGATATCAAACACCAATGGATGTGGGATCATCCTGTAAGTCGATGTACAACACCCCACGACTTGCGGGGAGGCAGAAAAATGAAAAACGATCTTATTCTTTGCATAAACATCGACTAACCGAGAATCTTTGCTAAACTATAACTAACAAGAAACATAGAAGTTGTTAACTACTATATGAAGTGATTATACCTAATGAACCGTGTCCTTCATCTTTTCGTTCTCCACCTCCTCTCCGGCCTTCTCTATGTAGTAGATGATCCACCCGAGAGCTATACTTCAAGCTTCACCTCTAACTTGAGGTAACTAGGTTTCTTAAAGTGCTAATCTAAATAACCTAGGTGATATAGAGTTGGATTATGGATTGATTAGTCTTTCTAATCCTTGATCTCAACACATGAGAGGGGAGGATTAGGGTTTGAAGAGAGAGAGCTTGAGGAGAGAGAAGGTGAGCATGAGAATTAGAATGAGATAATGATCTCTCATGATATATATGAAGCATTATTATTTATCAAATAAATAAATAAATGATTTAACAACCATGCTTCATAAATACATATGAGTGATTCATCTACATGAGTCATTAACCATTTATGATGCATTAATGACAAGGATGAATCACACAAATGAGTCACTAATCTCATTTAATGCTTGTGCCACCTAAACCCCCAAGTCACCATCCTTCTAGAAGCTTCTCGTGAAATTACGAGAACGCCCCACCTATCCGTGAAAACACGGAAAAACTTTAGACTGTATAAATCCAATAACCCGATACTAGAAACTGGCTTAAACCAAAGCCGGCTGGTAAAAACTGTCCGAATGTCGTACGTGCATAAACACACGTATGCGTCCGAACCCTTGTCGTAAAACCATACGACCTCTATATCGTTTCTCCTGGAGCAGGGAAACTCTCTGTGTGGGACTCTAATGACTCGACTACTACGCTGGCAGTGGATTTAACTACAGACCGCAAGCGGCACTAGCTGTACGTAACGGTCCCCAGGTAGATGTCGATAAGAAGGCCGATGAGGAAACCCGTCCGAACTCCTACTGAGCCTGATGTGACAATCTCCATACAGTTCGGTCTGTTCGTCTAAGACTATCGCATAACGGGCCTAGGGGCGGCAAGCGTCAGTCCCCTAATAGCGGTATAAGTCGTGTCGGAGTGAAGCCCATTACACCCTGAGAAACTACTGGAACCTACCAGTAAATCTCGCTTGCCCTAGCCAGGGACTTTGCATAATGGCTCTGACACAGCGCGATATCAACTCCCAATACCGGGAGAGACGAATCCTGTCTAACCGCCACTGCCTCCAAGTGCTCGGGACTGCACCCAACTGCTACCTGTTTGCATGACTCCTTTGAGCCGTGGTAGGGTAGCAATCTAAGAACAGTGGGACACACTCGAGGCGAAGTAGCAGTGTCAAGTCAGCGGACTATGCTGTACTCATGTCACCTGGGAACTGTTAACTGACGACTGGTATAAAACCAACCAACAGTTCCCTGCGAGTCCTGTCCGGTGTACCCGTAACCTAACGAGCACCTGTATACTATCTCCAGTACGACGTACTGACGGCTGTGCGACAGACCATCTCCCCAACTGAGATAAGAAGCGTACACAGTAGTCTACTCCGGAGTATCGATGCCCTGTTTCGATAATCCTACGACTAGGGACCTGAAAAAGGATGTGCTTGTAGACTACCCAGCGCCCACTAGTGTGACTGCCATCACAACGCTGGTAGTCAAGCAAGATCCTAAGAGCTCTATCAATACGTATACTCACATATTAAGATAGAAAAACCAAGTAGCATACTACCATGTTTAGCAAGACTGTTATATACATGTGAATATCCCAAGCTTCCATTAAGTACTATACAAACTAGTATGATACAATAATGGCCCCTAGGGCATATACACTAACAATCTCCCACTTGCACTAGGGCCATATACTGGCATATCGAAGACCGATGATCTCGAGTAGCCTTTCGAACTGAATCTGAGGTTGGGCCTTCGTGAATGGATCAGCAATGTTATCCTCTGTATTTACTCTCTTTACCTCGATCTCCCGGCGATCTACGATCTCCCTGATCAGGTGATACCGCCTTAAGATGTGTCTGGACTTCTGATGGGACCTGGGTTCCTTCGCTAAAGCTATAGCGCCGTTGTTGTCGCAATACAGAGGTATTGGACCAACACTGGTAGGAACCACCTGAAGTTCTGTGAGGAACTTCTTTATCCAGACAGCTTCTTTTGTGGCATCGCAAGCAGTTATGTACTCCGCTTCCATCGTTGAGTCAGCAACGGTCTCCTGCTTGGAACTCTTCCAACAGACCACCCCTCCATTGAGGGTAAAGACATAACCCGACATGGACTTGGAGTCATCCTTGTCACTCTGGAAGCCGGAGTTAGCAAAGGCCTCGATCTGGAGGTCTTTTCCGCCATACACCAAGAACATCTCCTTAGTCCTCCTCAGGTACTTGAGAATGTTCTTTACTGCTATCCAGTGCTTCTCCTCTGGGTTTGCCTGATACCGGCTTACAACGCTCAATGCGTATGCTATATTTAGTCTGGTACATAACATCGCATACATTATAGAGCCTACCGCTGAAGCGTAGGGTATAATCGACATGCGATCCCTTTCCAAATCGGTCTAGGGAGACATCTCTTTGGAGAGGGTGATTCCGTGACAAGCCGGTAGGTTACCGCGCTTAGAATCTTCCATACTGAATCTTTTCAATATGGTGTCTATGTACCTGGACTGCGAGAGTCCTAACATTCTCTTTGATCTATCACGATAGATCTGGATCCCCAGAATGTAGGTGGCATCACCTAGGTCCTTCATGGAGAACTTCTGTGACAAGAATCTTTTGACTGACTGTAGCATAGGAATATCATTTCCTATTAGGAGAATGTCATCCACGTACAAGACGAGAAATACTACAACTCTCCCTACAATCTTACTGTATATGCATGGTTCATCTGGATTCCTGATAAAGTCGAATTCTTTGATAGTATCATCAAAACAGATGTTCCAACTCCGCGATGCTTGCTTTAGTACATAAATGGACTTAAGCAACTTGCACACTTTACCGCTGCTCCCACTCTGAATGAATCCCTCTGGCTGATCCATATAGACGCACTCTTCCAAATTACCATTTAGAAAAGCCGTCTTTACGTCCATCTGCCAGATCTCATAATCGTGGAAGGAAGCAATGGCAAGAAGGACCCGAATGGATTTAAGCATAGCCACTGGAGAAAAGGTTTCGTCATAGTCCAAACCAGGTCTTTGACGGAAACCCTTTGCAACAAGTTTAGCCTTATAGGTTTCAACCTGTCCATCTACACCAATCTTCATTCTGAAGATCCACTTGCATCCTACGGGTTTTACCCCATCTGGAGCAATGTCATAAGTCCATACTTTGTCGGTGTACATGGACTCCATTTCGGTCCGCATTGCATCCAGCCATTTTACCGAGTCGCCGCTCTGAATGACTTGCTGGAAGCTAGTAAGGTCATCATTATCAATGATGCAATCTTCTCGATCCCCGTCTATGAGAAAACCATAATATCTCTCGGGCGGATGAGACTGCCTACTACTTCTGCGGATAGGCGCTGGTACGTCCCTTTCTTCTAAAACTTCTGGTTCTACCAAACTTTCAGTAATAGCTTGTGGTTCTGGAATTTCTTCCAGTTCTACTGCGCTCCCACTCTTCTGATTTTCTAAAAATTCAGTTTCTAAGAAGTGAGCATGACGAGAAACAAAAAGCTTTTGTTCCTCTGCGTAATAGAAATAATATCCCTTGAAGTTCTTTGGATATCCCACAAACTTACATTGTACTGAGCGTGCCTCGAGCTTGTCACATGCTGCTTTTTTACAAAAGCTGGACATCCCCATGTTCTAAAATGTTTAAGACAGGGTTTCTTCCCACTCCACATCTGATATGGTATGGCAGGCACAGTCTTGGTTGGAACCTGGTTCAAAAGATATGCAGCTGATTCTAGTGCATAACCCCAGAAAGATCGCGGTAACTCAGCCTTACTCATCATGGAATGTAACATTTCAAAAAAATAAAATATTATTTTTGGGAATTTTCATAATTTAATATTAATTTTTAATGAATATTTTAATAGTCGGTATAATTAAATACCGATAAATGGTGAAAATTCCGGAGAAAATTTTGAAAATTTTAAAATAGGTTATTTTGTGGAAATATGCCATTTTACAGTTTTTATGATGAATTATATGCGACTTTAGTGTTAATCGCGATCAAAAATCGCTAATTGGATTTTTGGCTTTTGTGCAAAAATGTGCACATAATATTTTCCACACTTGTCTCATGTTATGGACTCATGGTGGCATAGGGTTGGACCATGTTTAGATGACCATGGGGGGTTAGCCAAGTTTAGGCAACCATGATGGGTTGAACCTTTTGGTTAAGTTAATTGGGTTTAATTAAGGGTTCTAGTTTTTAAATTGGATTAGAGTTGGGGTTGACCTTGTGTAGAGAGAGAGTGAGAGAGGTGGCTAGGGTGTGCTATGATCCATCCTATTTCATTATTCCTTGTGTTCTTCACTCCCTCTCAAATGATAATGCCTCCAAGTGAAGACATCAGCACACTTCAGCCCCCAATACCAACACATCAGCTGCTGCTATATGCAACAGTAACATCAGCAACTCAGCAGCCCAAAACTCAGCCAACATCAGCAGCAACCCCATCATAACACACACACACACACCAGCCCCTAACACCTTAGCCCAATACCTACACACTCACATCAGCCCCCATATCAACACATCAGCAACAACCTCAGCCTAATTTTTATCACATCAGCTGCAACACCATCAGCCCATATCAAATATCATCAGCAACTGCTCCAAAACCCCTAACTTCAGCAAATACTCTCACACCACCACACCCACACCAAAAAAACAACAACCACAACAAAAAAACCACTGCAACAGCAACAAGCTGCTGTTAAAAACACATACTGCATCAGCAGTGAAGAAAACAGCAGCAGTAGCAGCTACAACTGCAACAAGAGCCACAAGGGAGCAGCTCAGCATGCATCACAGTTCTTCATTCTTCCTTTCTCCTTCATCTAAGATTCCTTGAGGTATAATCTCACAACCCAACTCTGTTCTTGCTCAGTTCTGGGTATATAGCTGAAATTTAGTGTTATTTAGCAGATTAGTGCTAGTTTGAGGTGGATTTGAGTGAGATTTGGCCAAGAGTTGGTTTTGAATGTTAGTGTAACCATATTAGGTGCTGTTAAGACCAGTTTAACCCAAGATTGTTCCAGATTTCACCCAGATACCAGATTGTTTGATTTTGTGTCGGTTAGCGTTTTGTCGACCTTCTAAGCCTTTCTGGAATCTGCTACAACCCGGGGTCTCCTAAAATAAAATTGACTTGGCAGTGAGATATGCAGGCTGGTAGAAACCAACACCAAAAACCCTAGACACCACCTCCTTTCCCTGGCCGCCATTTTATTCCCTCTGGCCGCAATTTGCGGCCAGACCAGGGTGAAACTGCCTCGTTTTGCGTGCACAACTCTTTTACCTGTAAACTTGACCCTGGGTATGTCTAGTTTTGTCTGGTTCCAACCAGGGTAGAATCTAGGCTAATTTTCATGAGCTGGCGTATGATTTACGACTTGTTTTCATTTGGGTTTTGGTATTCGATGATTCGTTTCTGTCGGGTGGTGTTTGGACGTCAACGACAGTGGATATTGGCTGTGTTTGCATGCGAGGCTATAGGTTTTTACCTATGGTCGTAGCATGCAACATTTTAGTTTCCGACATGGTTTTCATGTGTTTTAGCGTGTGATATTCTTGTAAGTACCACACGTGGCGCCGAAGCGTTGGAGATGCAAATGGCGACATCGGCACCGGCACACATAAAGAAAGGTGAGTAGATTTATATCTACGGGGAAAAGTCTGGTGGATGGCGTATAGCACCCCCGCAGTTCGTAGTGATGTATACGGATGAGTATACACACTAACAATTAATATATATTGTTGGGATTAATTAGTGATGTTAAGATGGATATTGTTATGTTGGATTGGTGAAAGGTTACGAAACCCTAGGGTAGTGGGTGCACTACACATACATATACACACATACATACTTGCATACATCCTTATTTCATATGTGGTTATGGGATTCTATATTGTTATGTGGTCATATGGGTATGTGACTATGTGTTCACATACGGATTGAGGATGATACATGGGATTGAGATGAGTCGATGAGTCTGATCTGGGATTATGATATCGGTAAAATGGTAAAATTCGTATTTGAGATACGTCTTGATGCTTTAGCGGATTTTGGATGACGACGACATAGGAATAGTGATTTATATATATAAAATGATCGACATGTGATTACGTTACGAGATATGACATGATATGATATGACAAGATTAGTATGATAGGCCGCATTCGGCGATGTATACTCCTTGAGTTGATATGTGATAATGATATCGATTTATACGAGACTGTCGATCAGTAGTCAGATCATAATTATAGTGATGATATTAGTTTTGTACTAGACATAGGTCAGTACCCAGATTATGATATCTGATAAAGAGAGTACCAGATGAATGATATAATATGATATTGACCCGTACCTAGATTTGGGGATGCCGTACGACGGATTTACGTACGAGCTATAATTTGATGTTTGATCCGCACTCTTGATTTAGGAATAACTGATTATAGAGATATGATATCGGATGTGATATTATCGAGGCGGGATCACCGACTATATATGTATATATATATATATATATGTATCGACTCAGAGATTAGGCGGTTTCCCTTACCTACTGTCAGCTTTAGCTCAGCCTTATAGTGATGTAGCTGTATGACCCTTATGACATTAGATGCAGTTTAGCTATCATTATGCTTGGTATTCAGCTCCCTTACATTATTGTTGTTGCTCTACATCGCATACTGTTGTGATTCATATTTCATTATTGATATCCTGCTATTAGGACACCAGCACCATTACCGATGATGCGTATGTACCACGTACACTTATTTGCCGGCGCACACACATCTTCATCGGTAATTGCCATGTCACGTAGACTTAGAGAATATTATTGCTTGATTTAGCTTGTTAGCTAGTAGTGACATGATATTAGTATGCTTGCCTTATATGCCAGCTTGACATTGTAGTTATTACTTGTCACATCATGCATACTGTTATTCATTATATGCTGCATTCATGGATTCTCCTGCTTATATTCATGGTTTACATGATATTGATGATTCGGATTTCCATGATATTTCCTGGATTTGGAGGAAAACCGCAAAACATATATAAACTGCTTTCACTCTTTTTAAATAAAAATGCGGTTTTCCCATGATTTATGAGTCGTCCACCATGAGTTTTGCTGATGGATTTCGAGACCCGATTCGAGGTGGCGGATGAACCGTTTCGGGTACATAGTGGGCCCGGTGCGGTACCCCGGGGCAAGAAGATCGCAGGAGATGGCGTTGAGCCTGTGCAGGGGAGCACGACCGACCGGTGATATTACCCGACGCATCGGATATCCGGAGGATACCGTCGTGGTCATGAGATGGATGGTAGGGGCCGGTCTGGACTGACGGCGCCCTAGATATTGTGATTTGGACCTTGAGATTTTGAGATATTGATGTACATAGATTATGACACAGAGATATCGAGATATTGAGATTTATGTTTCGTGCCGATGCTAGGCACTGTTTTATGCTGATTTCATTATGATACCTCATTTTAAAAATACAGAAGTCTTCCTAATTTATGAAAGCAGTTTTCTTCAGTGCATGCATTCTGTTTCATGCATTCATACATCATTCATATGATACATTGCTACCTGAGCACTGTCACGGGCATATGGGATTATACTTGGGTTAGATGTTTACCCTAACCATTGTTATAGGTTGCTGGTTATATATTTGAGGATTATATATTATGATCGTATGACCTAGGATTGCGTCATACATCCGATTTCTGTTCGTAGATCTTTTTCTACTCACGAGTTGGCAACTCACCCCCGTTGTGCCCCAGTTCCTTGCAGGTGTTGCCGTACAGGTTTCATTACGGCTTTGCGGGCACTGTTCCTTTCAGGTGACTTGCTAGTAGGTGAGTTTATTGTATCGTACCCATCATTATACATTGTATATTATATTTCAGTTGTATCTAGAAGTCCCATCAACCAAACATGTACTTATTTGAGATAGAGACTAGTGATGTTTATTCTTTCGACCTTAGAGTCGCGTGTTATATTTCTCTGGGTTTTTTGCTGTTGGAGTTTTCCTTTCTGTTGTGATCCTTGCCTTTATACGTTGTATATTATATTGCTATCTGGTTGACTTATTGTGGTTTTCCTACACTCTACTACTTCTCTTGGTTTGGATTTCTGGGTTCGTCTTACTTAGAGTACATACGCCTCGAGGCGTTCGTAGTCTATGTGCCGGTCGTGTTCCGTGCTTTCGGGACGTGACAAAGTTGGTATCAGAGCGTTAGGTTTTACCTTCGGAACGTAGGATGACCCTTGGTTGATGGAATAGGTGACTAAAGTAGAGTGACGTACCGTTGGTATGTTCAGCGGCATATTTACGACACACCACTCCACTTAAGAAGTCTTAGGATGTACATTTCTTTGTTCAGTATCATATTCCTTCCTGATCTAGCCTCATCGGTACCCGTTTACTGCCACGACTACGGGCAGGGAGAGCTACGGCTAGAGTTGCGGTCAGCATGAGCTTGTTGCGAACGAGGACTGACCGGAGCGTGATTCTGGCGACACACGATTGCAGAGATGTGTCTTTCTACTGTGTTTTCGCGCCACGAGCATTGGATGGATCGCTGTATGAGATTGCTCGGACGTGCCGATCAGCACCAGAGGATTGGGCCCTGAGAGAGGCCAGCCAGATTTTGATGACCGCTGGTGTATTGCTCGTTCATGACGATTGAGGCACAGTCCAACATGCAGACGAGTGAGCCAGTTATTGCTGCGAACGACAGATATCGCCCCAGATGTTGGAGTTATTGCAGTACGAGATTGTACTAAGAGATGATAGAAGGTTGCTAGTCACCAAGGATGAATGACTAGGACATGTGGATCGTTCGCTACCCCGATGCGAGATTATCAGATAGATTGATTCTAGCTAGAGACGACTTCAAGCGGAGACGTTGAGAGTCGACGGAGACGATCGAATGTTAGAAACCTATTATTCCAAGTTTAAAGTATTCGGAAAAACATGCAGGCAATTCTATGGTCCCTCTAGAAGAATGAAACCCTAACTCGACATAATGACCGTGTGAAAGCCTTTGAACCTTAGGGTTTGCGACGGTTCTGCGGCGCCATTAGTGAGCCTTGGGTTTGCCCTTCTACGGCTGGACCACCGATGCTATGGTATGTACTCGATACTATTATACTGTACCCAAGATGTTGAGCTCTTGGGGGATTTTGAGGTCTTGACAAATCGATCGGATGGCTCGACTTAATTCGGATGCTAGGTGGTGAGATGCACTTCTTGGGAGATTCCAGATACGAGGATAGCCGTTGGAGCTCAGTCTATGCAGCCACGACGAGACGAGTCCGAAGTAGTCAACATTAGAGAAAAGTTGAGTAAGAGCTTCGTACAAGATCTGGATATGATGACGTTCCACTCCGCCGACACCAGAGATGCGATGCGCATGCCGAGGCATAGTACTGGATATACCTTCCAGAAGGAATCGCGATGAGTATGCAGCCGCTCCGGAGTAAGAAGTAGATATAGTAAAGGACGATGACTTTCGGACAGTTGGCAGAGATGAGACTTGGAAGAGACCTTGAGCAGGATCCATCCAGGACACTGCTGCAATGATAATTGCACCCAGGATCAGATGTGTCACGTGCATTCAGAGAGCCAAAAGCCGACGCAAGTGACATGCTGCTTTTCGAGTGATCGCGATGATTGACCGAGAGATGACCAGAGAAGTGTCAGAACGGAATCGTCCCCGTTAGCCCACCTGACAGGGCCGATGAGCCGATGGATCGTGAGATTGGTAATTCACAGAGAAGATAAGGACCTTTCTGGGATAAATTACGAGAAGACTTGGACCCAAAAGTGGTCAGGTTACGCACACCAGCAAGCCTGAGTTCAGGATCGTCGACGAGACATGCTATGAGTGATCAAGACAGTTGGCCAGAGATTCTTGGAGGATGCGCTTAGGCGGAACTATTTTGCCATACTTGATTTCGGTATTTTGGACGATTTATTCGCATGATATGGTTTTGATAATTGAGTTTCATGATATTTGTTTTCATGCGCCATGGTGGCACCTATTGAGTATTTACGATTTTTGCACAGTGTTGCACTTGATATTGTTTTCGTGCCTTGGTTTCACATGTTTATGATTTTATGGGGTTTCATACAGTTGAGTTGATTTTGTGCGTATATACGCACACGATTTGGGTTTTGGCACTCGGTATAGTCCATATATGCTTGCAGTGCAGCGATTCTCTTTTGTGCACTTAGATGCACTGGACTTCGATTTCGATGGTGATGCTCGATATTTGTTTTGTGCACTTTATGCACCTGATTGGATTTGCGCGTGTTCGGCGCTTGATATTGGATTTCATGATTTTGTGCATGATGGATGCACCGGATTTGGATTTTTAGCGCATGATGGGCGCATGTTATGAGATGCGATTTGGTGCACACCAGATGCACTAAAATCGAGATTTTTCGTGCATGTCAGATGCACCTGATTTTGCTGTCAGGCACACACGTTGCCTATGACCGATGTTGTGTGCACAACCGTTGCACCTTGATGTTGTTTCTATGCACTTGCTTGGCACATGTATGGATTTTGATTTCCGTGCGCACCAGACGCACGTGGTATTCATATGCATATTTTGGGATTGATTTCTATGGAGCAGTACGTTTTATGATATTTGCTATGTGTTTCGTACTGAGCAGGACTAGTCAGAGGACAGTGCCTGGATATGTTTTGCATGCACTGATAGATTTCAAGGGGATTTCCTAAAAGCGAGCTATAGTCTCAGTATTTTACATACGTGTCCGATACGACACGAAGCATATAAAACGAGGAAACCCTTCTAAATAGTTTTCAAAACGGCGGATCGTGCATACTAAACAAAAGATATATACGTATATGGCTATTTTCTTATAAAGACGTCCGCCACATGGCAGTGTTATGCGCATTGCACATTGACTTTAAAGAATTGGCATGCATTCCCTTCAAGAGATTTACATGTACGGATTTGGTATTTACATGCATAGTTCCGATTTCTAGCATATCGGTTTTGCCTTGGATTTGGCATTCGTGTTTCACCTTGACTCCGATGATTGCGAGATGCTTGACGGAGTTTTGATTTCGAGTTATCTGCTCGTTACGCATGCACATGTATTGCGTTACTATGCGTTTTATGAATTGATGATTTCGGAGCCCCGTTGACTTGGACATTTTATTGAAATGTTTTAGAATTTGGGGGTTTAAATTTAAATTCGGGGACCGAATTTCTTTAAGGGGGGAAGACTGTAACATTTCAAAAAAATAAAATATTATTTTTGGGAATTTTCATAATTTAATATTAATTTTTAATGAATATTTTAATAGTCGGTGTAATTAAATACCGATAAATCGTGAAAATTCCGGAGAAAATTTTGGAAATTTTAAAATAGGTTATTTTGTGGAAATATGCCATTTACAGTTTTTATGATGAATTATATACGACTTTAGTGTTAATCGCGATCAAAAATCGCTAATTGGATTTTTGGCTTTTATGCAAAAATGTGCACATAACATTTTCCACACTTGTATCATGTTATGGACTCATGGTGGCATAGGGTTGGACCATGTTTAGATGACCATGGGGGGTTAGCCAAGTTTAGGCAACCATGATGGGTTGAACCTTTTGGTTAAGTTAATTGGGTTTAATTAAGGGTTCTAGTTTTTAAATTGGATTAGAGTTGGGGTTGACCTTGTGTAGAGAGAGAGAGAGAGAGGTGGCTAGGGTGTGCCATGATCCATCCCATTTCATTATTCCTTGTGTTCTTCACTCCCTCTCAAATTATAATGCCTCCAAGTGAAGACATCAGCACACTTCAGCCCCCAATACCAACACATCAGCTGCTGTTATATGCAACAGTAACATCAGCAACTCAGCAGCCCGAAACTCAGCCAACATCAGCAGCAACCCCATCATAACACACACACACCAGCCCCTAACACCTTAGCCCAATACCTACACACTCACATCAGCAGCTACATCAGCCCCCATATCAACACATCAGCAACAACCTCAGCCCATTTTTTATCAAATCAGCAGCAACACCATCAGCCCATATCAAATATCATCAGCAACTGCTCCAAAACCCCTAACTTCAGCAAATACTCTCACACCACCACACCCACACCAAAACAACACCAACCACAGCAAAAAAACCACCGCAACAGCAACAAGCTGCTGTTAAAAACACATACTGCATCAGCAGTGAAGAAAACAGCAGCAGTAGCAGCTACAACTGCAACAAGAGCCACAAGGGAGCAGCTCAGCATGCATCACAGTTCTTCCATCTTCCCTTCTCCTTCATCTAAGATTCCTTGAGGTATAATCTCACAACCGAACTCTGTTCTTGCTCAGTTCTGGGTATATAGCTGAAATTTAGTGTTATTTAGCAGATTAGTGCTAGTTTGAGGTGGATTTGAGTGAGATTTGGCCAAGAGTTGGTTTTGAATGTTAGTGTAACCTTATTAGGTGTTGTTAAGACCAGTTTAACCCAAGATTGTTCCATATTTCACCCAGATACCAGATTGTTTGATTTTGTGTCGGTTAGCGTTTTGTCGACCTTCTAAGCCTTTCTGGAATCTGCTACAAACCGGAGTATCCTAAAATAAAATTGACTTGGCAGTGAGATATGCAGGCTGGTAGAAACCAACACCCAAAACCCTAGACCCTACCTCCTTTCCCTGGCCGCCATTTTATCCATCTGGCCACAATTTGCGGCCAGACCAGGGTGAAACTGCCTCGTTTTGCATGCACAGCTCTTTTACCTGTAAACTTGACCCTGGGTATGTCTAGTTTTGTCTGGTTCCAACCAGGGTAGAATCTAGGTTGATTTTCATGAGCTGGCGTATGATTTACGACTTGCTTTCGTATGGATTTTGGTATTCGATGATTCGTTTCTGTCGGGTGGCGTTTGGACGTCAACGACAGTGGATATTGGCTGTGTTTGCACACGAGGCTATAGGTTTCTACCTATGGGCGTAGCGTGCACCATTTTAGTTTCCGACATGGTTTTCATGTGTTTTAGCGTGTGATATTCTTGTAGGTACCCCACGTGGCGCCGAAGCGTTGGAGATGCAAATGGCGACATCGGCACCGGCACACATAAAGAAAGGTGAGTAGATTTATATCTACGGGAAGAAGTCGGGTGGATGGCGTATAGCACCCCCGCAGTTCGTAGTGATGTATACGGATGCGTATACACACTGAAAATTAATATATGTTGTTGGGATTAATTAGTGATGTTAAGATGGATATTGGTATGTTGGATTGGTGAAAGGTTACGAAACCCTAGGGTAGTGGGTGCACTACACATACATATACACACATACATACTTGCATACATCCTTATTTCATATGTGGTTATGGGATTCTATATTGTTATGTGGTCATATGGGTATGTGACTATGTGTTCACATACGGATTGAGAATGATACATGGGATTGAGATGAGTCGATGAGTCTGATCTGGGATTATGATATCGGTAAAATGGTAAAATTCGTATTTGAGATACGTCTTGATGCTTTAGCGGATTTTGGATGATGATGACATAGAAATAGTGATTTATATATATAAAATGATCGACATGTGATTACGTTACGAGATATGACATGATATGATATGACAAGATTAGTATGATAGGCCGCATTCGGCGATGTATACTCCTTGAGTTGATATGTGATAATGATATCGATTTATACGAGACTGTCGATCAGTAGTCAGATCATAATTATAGTGATGATATTAGCTTTGTACTAGACATAGGTCAGTACCCAGATTTTGATATCTGATAAAGAGAGTACCAGATGAATGATATAATATGATATTGACCCGTACCCAGATTTAGGGATGCCGTACGACGGATTTACGTACGAGCTATAATTTGATGTTTGATCCGCACTCTTGATTTGGGAATAACTGATTATAGAGATATGGTATCGGATGTGATATTATCGAGGCGGGATCACCGACTATATATGTATATATATATGTATCGACTCAGAGATTAGGCGGTTTCCCTTACCTACTGTCAGCTTTAGCTCAGCCTTATAGTGATGTAGCTGTATGACTCTTATGACATTAGATGCAGTTTAGCTGTCATTATGCTTGGTATTCAGCTCCCTTACATTATTGTTGTTGCTCTGCATCGCATACTGTTGTGATTCATATTTCATTATTGACATCCTGCTATTAGGACACCAGCACCATTACCGATGATGCGTATGTACCACGTACACTTATTTGCCGGCGCACACACATCTTCATCGGTAATTGCCATGTCACGTACACTTAGAGAATATTATTGCTTGATTTAGCTTGTTAGCTAGTGGTGACATGATATTAGTATGCTTGCCTTATATGCCAGCTTGACATTGTAGTTATTACTTGTCACAACATGCATACTGTTATTCATTATATGCTGCATTCATGGATTCTCATGCTTATATTCATGGTTTACATGCTATTGATGATTCGGATTTCCATGATATTTCCTGGATTTGGAGGAAAACCACAAAACATATATAAACTGCTTTCACTCTTTTTAAATAAAAATTCGGTTTTCCCATGATTTATAAGTCGTCCACCATGAGTTTTGCTGATGGATTTCGAGACCCGATTCGAGGAGGCGGATGAACCGTTTCGGGTACATGGTGGGCCCGGTGCGGTACCCCGGGGCAAGAAGATCGCAGGAGATGGCGTTGAGCCTGTGCAGGGGAGCACGACCGACCGGTGATATTACCCGACGCGTCGGATATCTGGAGGATACCGACGTGGTCATAAGATGGATGGTAGGGGCCGGTCTGGACTGACGGCTCCCTAGATATTGTGATTGGGACCTTGAGATTTTAAGATATTGAGGTACAGAGATTATGACACAGAGATATCGAGATATTGAGATTTATGTTTCGTGCCGATGCTAGGCACTGTTTTATGCTGATTTCATTATGTTACCTCATTTTAAAAATACAGAAGTCTCCCTAATTTATGAAAGCAGTTTTCTTCAGTACATGCATTCTGTTTCATGCATTCATACATCATTCATATGATACATTGCTACCTGAGCACTGTCACGGGCATATGGGATTATACTTGGGTTAGATGTTTACCCTAAGCATTGTTATAGGTTGCTGGTTATATATTTGAGGATTATATATTATGATCGTATGACCTAGGATTGCGTCATACATGCGATTTCTGTTCGTAGATCTTTTTCTACTCACGAGTTGGCAACTCACCCCCATTGTGCCCCAGTTCCTTGCAGGTGTTGCTGTACAGGTTTCATTACGGCTTTGCGGGCACTGTTCCTTTCAGGTGACTTGCTAGTCGGTGGGTTTATTGTATCGTACCCATCATTATACATTGTATATTATATTTCAGTTTTATCTAGAAGTCCCATCAACCAAACATGTACTTATTTGAGATAGAGACTAGTGATGTTTATTCTTTCGACCTTAGAGTCGCGCGTTATATTTCTTTGGGTTTCTTGCTGTTGGAGTTTTCCTTTCTGTTGTGATCCTCGCCATTAGACGTTGTATATTATATTGCTAGCTGGTTGACTTATTGTGGTTTTCCTACACTCTACTACTTTTCTTGGTTTGGATTTCTAGGTTCGGCTTACTTAGAGTACGTACGCCTCGAGGCGTTCGTAGTCTATGTGCCGGTCGTGTTCCGTGCTTTCAGGATGTGTCATGGAACAAACCATATCCAATAGGATTCGATTCCTCCTTTCCGATACACCGTTGTGTTGTGGTGTGTTTGGTGGAGTAAGCTGAGAGAGAATTCCATTCTCTTTTAAGTATCCCAGGAACTCGGCACTTAAGTATTCACCACCTCGATCAAATCTCAGTGTCTTGATACTTTTTCCTTTCTATTTTTCCACTTCATTCTTGTATTCTCGGAATTTCTCAAAGGCCTCGATTTATGCTTCATTAAGAAGATATATCCATACCTGGAAAAATCATCCGTAAAAGTAATGAAGTAGGAATAACCACCTCGCGCATGTGTAGACATTAGACCGTACACGTCACTGTGTACGAGTCCCAAGAGCTCGCTCGCTCTTACTCCGTGTCCAGTAAACGGAGTCTTTGTCATCTTTCCCATGAGACAAGATTCACAAGTAGCATAAGATTGATATTCGAACGGATTCAAATATCCTTCTCTATGTAACTTAGTTAATCGTGTTTCATTGATGTGACCTAGTCTACAATGCCATAAGAAAGCCTGATTTATTTCTGGAGACTTTCTTTTAAGTGTGTTCTGGACTTTGAAAACCTGAGCTTGACTCAATACGTATATACCGTCTTCTAATATACCGGACCCAATCAGAACTTGATTTAGGTGGATGTGAACTACATCGCTTACGAATGTAAAATCATATCCCTCTCTCGAAAGTTAGGATACTGATATGATATTACAAGTCAAACTAGGTACATACAAACAGTTACGTAGAATCAATATCTGCCCACTTGTCAAACCTAGGCGATATTCTCCCACGGATTCAGCGTCCACGCTTATTCCGTTTGCAACTCTGAGAGACAAACAACCTACCCTTATAACTCTACGGTTTCTCAAAGCATGTAATGAATTACAGATATGAGATCCTGCTCCGGTATCTAGTACCCAGGAAGCAGAGTTAATTGACAAACAGTTCTCAATTACAAACACACTTGAGACCGAAGCCACAACATGCTTCTTATCTTGGCTACTGGCTTCCAAAGCCCTGCAATCCTTCTGCCAATGCCCGTTCCCATAACAATAGGAGCATCCCTCCTTACCTTTACCAAGTCCCTAAACTTTTGCTCTTTCCTTTCGTCCTACTTTACTGACACCGTATATCGGCTTTGTAGAGGTCTTCTTCTTTTCACCCTTTGCTTTCGCCCTGGATGTAGAAGAAGAAGGTCCCCCATTAAGCAGAGCTTGTGTCTCCCTGGCTTCTTTCAGGGTGTAAGTAGAGGGTAGGGACTGTGGAAATAAGTCAGCGTATGACCTGTTTCCCAATGTGGTCTCCAGGTCCTTGAGCTCATCAATATAGCTAGTCATTGTAGGGACGGCGTCCCCTACAGATGACCCGATAGCCAACCTCGCTTGAGTTAATTCGTTCGAGGTCTCATATCTTGCGATATGAGATTGCTCTCCATATAAATCTTTGTTATGGAGAAAGATGGAAAATGAGTCCATCTTCTCGTGCTGCTTCTGGTATACACCATCATCTGAAGCCAACACGAGGCACTTGGCTTTCGCTTTATCCTTTTCCCTTGTCTGACGGATATCCATATCCGCGATGGTAGAAACTGGACCAGGGACGGCGGGATCTTGAGTAGTAATAGGGTGGTCCAGCTTGTCATATGCAATGGACATCTAGACAGACCTTTGCCAGTCATATAAGTTAGATTCAGTCAACTTGTTATCTAAATATAACTTAGTCATGGTCACAAGGTCGCTGCAATGAGAGAGAGAGAAGAAAACACTTTAGCATGATGCTCTTGCAAGTTTAGAGTGGTTTTTAATTTATCTAAACTGGATGGCTCCCACTGTTTCTCGAATTCTTCCTCAAACCATAAAAGAAGAATTAGCCAGGACTATTCTCACCGTATAATACTTGCTTAACCGTTCAGCCAGGCCAGTGTCGATACTTCGAAGGAGGTTTTCCAACGCTTTCGCGAAGTTTCTTAATTAAATAACCTCTTTTCTCTGGGGGCGTAACCCCGCTGACACCTTTCTAGGCACCTACTTGGTTTATAGCATTGATCGTTAAGTGACGAATCTCCTGATAAGTAGTATATACTCATAGTAGGATCGGAATCCAAATATCATCGTATGATAATGTTGAAGGAATCCTACCAACATTCATCAAATTCCAAATGGTATGCAACACTAGCAAGTTTCAGTTTCTTTAGAAACTCCCGATGTGGATTTTAGCCCCATGTTCTTATGACCTTGACTAAGGGCCAACAAATCATAAGTCACATGTCAAGTTCTACCCATCATTATCTTGTTAATTTGAACCCACCCGTATATACTCTTGACTAAGGGCCAAACAAAGTAATACGACTGTCCCAAACCAACTCATCTATCTATGCAACAAATGAATACCCCAGCAGCTACCAAACACTATGTCTTGACTAAGGGCCAAACAAACATAGCTTGAATACTACTGACTATCCATAAGAAATGACGGAGGGCTACGACTGGTTTTGGCGAAACCGTGAACGTAGTGAACTTGATATAACCGAAGGAACCTGATAGCTTTTTAAAAGGAGTGGTTAAAGCTCCGCAATTAAAAATTTCTGCTCTTTTAAAATAACCGAGTGGTTTCTTTTAAATTTGTTCCAACGATTCAACTTTAATTTATTTTCTTTGCATTAATAATAATGCGTCCCATCATTAACCTATCATTGCAGAAAACAACAAAAATACAACGTCCTCTTATACCATCCGCATTCGCCACTGGGTCCCGTCATCACCCGTTAGGTTACTTAACTAACGGCAGAGCGGGGGCTGGGCTAGCACGGATGTAAAACATAAGTGAGGTCTAAATAGCTATCATATATTGATATTGTACATTCGTCAGACGCAATAATAGGCATTCTGGATTTCAGATGAACATTATTGGATATGCAAGCAATCCGCGTTTCTTTTGAGCCTGCAACGAAAGACGGGTTACACAGTTGTGATGAATAGCCATTACCCCACCCTAAACCCCTACGGGTACGGCAAACTACCCGCCAAGTACCCGAAGTGAAGCGGTCTCCCTCAACAAAGTGAGTAGGCCACTAAACATTTCAAAGTACCCGGTAGTTTGTGCACCCCACCTTGGGTCTATCCTAGGAGCAAAAACAGTAAAATGAAATAATACAACGGTGGCTACAACCGCAACCTGGATATGCCCCGCAAAATAATATTACAACATATTACAATTACATTGAATGAATTAAAATAATAACCCATCACAAAACCCCGGCTAATCATCATAACAATCCAATACAGTTCATAACCACAAACAGTAAAATCCATTACAGAAATGTGCAACCCCCTGCCAACCGATATACTAGCAGTTAGGGGATGTTTACGAACACATTATACAATCACAGATATAATCAAATTATCAAACATCGTATAATTTCGATCGAGCAAACATATCAGATTCTACTCCCAAAACTACTCTGTGCACCTGAGACTTGAGCAGAAAATAAACATTCCAGAAAATACAAAAATATCACAGAAGAGTTACTGGAGCAAACTGGGTTGAATCGGCTCCAACTCGGCCGTGGATCCGCGGCGGATTGGTGGGATCGGCCGCGGTTCCGCGGCTGTATGGCCGATTCAGGAACCCATTTTTCTCCAGTGTTCTTATATTTCTCAGCTTGTTATTCTGCAGCTCCCTGAAAAAATTTTAGAGCCTGTTTTAAATTTGACAGAAACTAAGTGATATCGATGTTTTTTCTGCTTCGATTTGCGTTCGAAATTCATATGACTTTGCTAATGAGTTAATTATTGTTTAGCGAGGCTTTGATACCACTGTAAGTCGATGTACAACACCCCACGACTTACGGGGAGGCGGAAAAATGAAAAACGATCTTGTTCTTTGCATAAACATCGACTAACCGAGAATCTTTGCTAAACTATAACTAACAAGAAACATAGAAGTTGTTAACTACTAAATGAAGTGATTATACCTAATGAACCGTGTCCTTCGTCTTTTCGTTCTCCACCTCCTCTCCGGCCTTCTCTTTGTAGTAGATGATCCATCCGAGAGCTATACTTCAAGCTTCACCTCTAACTTGAGGTAACTAGGTTTCTTAAAGTGCTAATCTAAGTTACCTAGGTGATATAGAGTTGGATTATGGATTAATAGGCTTTCAACACATGAGAGAGGAGGATTAGGGTTTGAAGAGAGAGAGCTTGAGGAGAGAGAAGGTGAGCATGAGAATTGGAATGAGATAATGATCTCTCATGATATATATGAAGCATTATTATTTATCAAATAAATAAATAAATGATTTAACAACCATGCTTCATAAATACATATGAGTGATTCATCTACATGAGTCATTAACCATTTATGATGCATTAATGACAAGGATGAATCACACAAATGAGTCACTAATCTCATTTAATGCTTGTGCCACCTAAACCCCCAAGTCACCATCCTTCTAGAAGCTTCTCGTGAAATTACGAGAACGCCCCTCCTATCCGTGAAAACATGGAAAAACTTTACACGGTATAAATCCAATAACCCGATACTAGAAACTGGCTTAAACCAAAGCCGGCTGGTAAAAACTGTCCGAATGTCATACGTGCGTAAAGACACGTATGCGTCCGAACCCTTGTCGTAAAACCATACGACCTCTATATCGTTTCTCCTGGAGCAGGGAAACTCTCTGTGTGGGACTCTAATGACTCGACTACTACGCCGGCAGTGGGTTTAACTACAGACCGCAAGCGGCACTAGCTGTACGTAACGGTCCCCAGGTAGATATCGATAAGAAGGCTGATGAGGAAACCCATCCGAACTCCTACTGAGCCTGATGTGACAATCTTCGTACAGTCTGGTCTGTTCGTCTATGACTATCGCATATCGGGCCTAGGGGGCGGCAAGCGTCAGTCCCCTAATAGCGGTATAAGTCGTGTTGGAGTGAAGCCCATTACACCCTGAGAAATTACTGGAACCTACCAGTAAATCTCGCTTGCCCTGGCCAGGGACTTTGCGTAATGGCTCTCTGACACAGCGCGATATCAATTCCCAATACCGGGAGAGACGAATCCTGTCTAACCGCCACTGCCTCCAAGTGCTCGGGACTGCACCCAACTGCTACATGTTTGCACGACTCCTTTGAGCCGTGGTAGGGTAGCAATCTAAGAACAGTGGGACACACGAGGCGAAGTAGCAGTGTCAAGTCAGCGGACTATGCTGTACTCATGTCACCTGGGAACTGTTAACTGACGACTGGTATAAAACCAACTAACAGTTCCCTGTGAGTCCTGTCCGGTGTACCCGTAACCCAACAAGCACCTGTATACTATCTCCAGTACTAACGGCTGTGGGACAGACCATTTCCTCAACTGGGATGAGAAGCGTACACACTAGTCTACTCCGGAGTATCGATGCCCTGTCTCGATAATCCTACGACTAGGGACCTGAAAAAGGATGTGCTTGTAGACTACCCAGCCCCCACTAGTGTGACTGCCATCACAACGCTGGTAGTCAAGCAAGATCCTAAGAGCTCTATCAATACGTATACTCACATATTAAGATAGAAAAACCAAGTAGCATACTACCATGTTTAGCAAGACTGTTATATACATGTGAATATCCCAAGCTTCCATTAAGTAATATACAAACTAGTATGATACAATAATGGCCCCTAGGGCATATACACTAACACATCCATCGCCCATCATATGGGTCAAGAAGCGTATACGCTAGTCTACTCTGGAATATCGATTCCCTGTCTCGATACACCCTCGACTAGGAACAATTATAGGATATACTTGTAGACTACCCTGGCCCCACTAGCATGACTCCATCATAGTCCTAATAGTCAAGTACATATCCAAAGGGCTTTATCAACATGTGAGAGCAAGACAATATCATAATACAAGTCTACATGTTAAGACAAAGAGCAACCAGATAGCATACTATCATGTCGAGCAAGAAAGTCCTCTCTATATATATCCAAGAATTCACTATAATATACATCACATGTACAATAATGGCCTCTAGGGCATACATATAACTAACAATCTCCCACTTGCACTAAGGCTAGTTGTTGTAGTATCTCATACCCAACATCCCGAAGAGTCTCTCAAATTGTATCTGGGGTATGGCCTTTGTAAGTGGATCCGCTGTGTTGTCCTTCGTGTCAACTCTCCTAACTTCGATCTCCCGGCGATCAACTATCTCCCGGATCAGGTGATACCGCCTCAGAATATGCCTGGATCACTGATGGGACCTGAGTTCCTTGGCCAACTCCGCTACTCCATTGTTATTGCAATACAAAGGTATTGGTTGCTCAATGGATGGAACCGCACCAAGTTCAGTTATGAACTTCTTCATCCAGACAGCCTCTTTAGCAGCATCGTTGGCAACGATGTATTCAGCCTCCATCATCGAGTCTACAACAGTTTCCTACTTGGAACTCTTCCAACAAACCGCCCCTCCATTGATGGTAAAGAAAAATACCGAGATAAACTTAGAGTCGTCCTTATCACTCTGGAAGCTCGAATCGGTAAAGGACTCCACTTGGAGTTCACCGTTACCATACACCAAGAACATCTCTTTAGTCCTTCTCAAGTACTTGACAATGTTCTTTACAGTTGTCTAGTGACTCTCTCCTTGATTTGCTTGATACCTACTCACTACACTTGGTGAGTATGCTACATCGGGTCCGGTACATAATATCGCATACATGATAGAGCCTATTGCCGAAGCATAGGGTATCCCTTGCATGTGAGCTTTCTCCAAATCGGTCTTGGGAATCATCTCTTTGGAGAGAGTGAGTCCTATGATTGTGGGTAAATTCCCACGCTTGGATTCTTCCATACTAAACCTCTTTAGTATGGTGTCAATGTACCTGGATTGGGACAATCCCAGTATCCATTTAGATCTATCTCTATAGATCATAATCCCCAAGATGTAGGAGGCATCACCTAGATCTTTCATTGAGAATCTTTGTGATAAAAAGAGCTTGACCGAGTGCAGCATAGGAACATCATTTCCTATCAAGAGTATGTCATCCACGTACAATACGAGGAAGACAACCTTACTCTCTGCCACCTTCTCCATCTATGTTTTTGATGAAGTCAAACTCTTTCACTACCACATCAAAACAGATGTTCCAACTCTGCGATGCCTGCTTTAACCCATAGATGGATTTAAGCAGCTTGCACACCTTCCCGTTGCTCCCACTGTCCATGAAGCCCTCTTGCTGAGTCATGTATACGCTCTCATCTAAATCACCATTTAGAAAGGCGGTCTTAACATCCATCTGCCAGATTTCGTAGTCATGGTATGCAGCGATGGCAAGTAGGACCCGGATGGACTTAAGCATAGCCACTGGAGAAAAGGTTTCATCATAATCCATACCTGGTCGTTGACAAAAACCTTTTGCAACAAGTCTAGCTTTGAAAGTCTCAACTTTTCCATCTACACCAAATTTTTTCTTGAAGATCCACTTGCTCCCGATGACTTTTACCCCTTCAGGAGTATCTTCCAAAGTCCATACTTTGTTGGTGTACATGGATTCCGTCTCAGATCGCATTGCATCCAGCCATTTCACAGAGTCCCCACTCGTGATGACCTGCTCAAAGCTAGTTGGGTCATCATCTTCAATGATGCAATCCTCGCTCCCACTATCAATAAGAAAACCGTAGTATCTCTCTGGTGGATAAGAAACTCTACTAGATCGGTGGAGAGGCTGAGGTTTGTAGGGAACTATCGAATCCTCTGATTCTACCAAATCTTCTATCGTAGTTTGTATAGTTGGAACTTCTTCCAGTTCTACCTCCTTGCCACTAATTTCTTTTTCAAGAAATTCCTTTTCTAAAAAGGTGTCATGTCGAGAAACAAACACCTTTTATTCTTCGGTGTGGTAGAAGATATACCCTCGTGAATGTTTGGGATATCCAATAAACATATACAGAAAAGACCTTGCCTCGAGCTTGTCCGGATTTTGTGTTTTCACATATGCCGAACAACCCCATATCCTAACATAATTAAGATATGGTCTCTTTCCTTTCCATATCTCATATGGAGTGGTTAGCACAGATTTGGTGGGAACCATATTCAATTGGTCTGCAGCTGTCTCCAGTGCATAACCCCAAAAGGAAATAGGTAACTCAGCGGTGCTCATCTTAGAGTGCACCATATCCAATAGGGTGCGATTCCTCCGCTCCGATACACCGTTGTGCTGTGGTGTATACGGAGGAGTAAGCTGAGAAAGAATCCCATTCTCTTTTAGATAGTCATGGAATTCCGTGCTCAAGTATTCTCCTCCCCGATCAGATCGTAGGATTTTAATACTTTTACCCATTTGGTTCTTGACTTCGTACTTATATTCTTTTAATTTCTCAAAAGTTTCAGACTTGTGTTTCAACAGGAACATATGTCTGTATCTTGAGAGATCGTCAGTGAATGTAATGAAGTATGAGAAACCATTCCTGGCATGTGTTGACATGGGACCGCATACATCACTATGTAACAGTCCCAAGAGTTCCGTAACTCTTTCTCCGTGTCCAATAAACGGAGTTTTGGTCATCTTTCCTTTGAGACATGACTGGAAAGTTTCATAAGATGATAATTCAAACGGATTCAAATATCCATCCTTATGTAACTTAGCTAGTCGTATCGCATTGATATGACCTAGTCTACAATGCCACAAGAAGGATTCATTCATTTCTAAACTCTTCCTCTTGTGTGTGTTTTGTACGTTAAGAACTGTGGTTTGATTTAGAATGTATATGCCATTTCTTAGCGAGCCTGATCCAATCAACTTTTGATCCAGGAAGATGTTCATAACATTATCCTGTACTACAAAATTATATCCTTCTTTACTTAATAAAGAAACTGATATAAGATTGCATATCAGGGTCGGTATGTAATAGCATTCGTTCAGAATCAATGTATTACAATTTGGTAATATAAGGTGATATTCGCCAACTGCTTTGGCCGCAACATTTGCACATTCCCTACTAGTACGAAATGATCACCTATTCCCAGTTCTCTACCTTTCCTTAGCCCATGTAACATATTACATATTTGGGATTCCGATCCAGTATCTAATACCCAGGACGTAGAGTGTACTGAGAAACAGTTCTCGATGACTAACACACCCGAAAAAGATGCATCAACATGCTCATTCTTTGTTTGGGTGGCGTGGAAATCCGGATATTTTCCTATTTACTGCTCGAACTTATAACAATTATAAGTTGGAGCAGAACCAATGATCCCCAGCTCAACATAACAAGCGGGTTCAGTCAATACATCCATATTATTATCTTGATTAAAGCCTGACATGGTCGCTACCTAGAGAGAGAGAGAAGAAAATGCTTAGCGTATGCTCTTGCAAGATTAGATTGGTTATTATCTTATCAAATCAGGATAGCTCCCACTAGTTTTATCAAATCTTCCTTCAAACCCTAAAGGTAAGACTAGGCAGGATTAATTACACCTTACAAGTTCGCCAATCTTTCAGCCAGGTCAATGTCGGTACTTTAAAGGAGGTTCCCTGTGCTTTCGCACGGACCTAATTAAAATAAATCTCATTTTCCCAGGGGCGTAACCCCGTTGACATCTTTCTGGACACCTACTTGATCAGCTAATTATCATGTGTAAAACACTCCCAGGAGTAACTCTTACTCGCAGTGGATATCGGGATCCAACTATCTCATAGAAGGTATGCAATCTCATTGCAAATTTCAACACTTGAAATTCCCGATAATATTTTGCCCCTAGCGTGCTGTGACCTTAACGCAGGCTAGCAAACCATAGTCCGCTAGTCAAGTTCAACCCGTACATTTCTTGATTGAATTAAACCCACCCGCACGACCCTTGTTTGTTATATGTATGCCCTAGAGGCCATTACTGTACATACGATGTATATTGTAGTGGATGCTTGGACATATATAGGGAGGACTTTCTTGCTCGACATGATAGTATGCTATCTGGTTATACTTTATCTTAACATATACTCTGATTGTCTCTTTGTTACATGTTGATAAAGCCCTTAGGATATGTACTCGACTACTGGGACTATGATGAGATCATATTAGTGGGGCCACGGTAGTCGACGAGAACATCCTATAACTGTTCCTAGTCGAGGGTGTATCGAATCGATACACTAGAGTAGACTAGCGTATACGCATCTTGACCCATATGATGGGCGATGGATGATCTTATATCCATCGGTGTTTGACATCAAGGATGGTGTACGGGTGCTCAGTAGAGACTGGGTACACTGGACGGACTCACCGAGAACTCCCAGATGGTATTATACCTCACGTCAGATGGCAGTTCTCCGGTAACACTGGTACAGAGTAGTCTGTTGACCCGAGATCGTCATAGAGTCTTGTGTGATTCCCACTGTGCTTTGATTTCTATCATACCATATCCAAGAGGGCGTGCAAAAAGGTGGCTTTTGGGTACAGTCCTGAATCACATGGAGGCAATGAGCGATAGGAGGGGATTTGTCTCTCCCGGTATAGAGAGTTGATGTTGCGCTGTGTTCGATTGGCTATAACTGGAAATCCCTGGCCAGAGTTGCTGAGATTTACTGGTAAGTGTTATCAGTAGTTTCTCGAACTGTTATTGACCTCATATCGACACGACTTATCGAGCTACTGGGGTCTGACGTTCACCAACCCTAGACGAGATATGCAACATATCAGACGACGAGACCGGACTGTATGGGAGTGTTACTGATTGGATTCATAGGAGAATGTACAGGCTTGCTTGTTGATCTTCTGAGCGCTCAATACCTGGGTAGCTATTACGTTTAGCTGACCGCTTACAGCTTGTGGGTGTTTGATATGATCATCACCTACTGCCGGCGTATTGACGATTCTTTAGAGTCCTACACAGAGGTTTCTTGGCTCAGGCAAAATGGAGTAGGTGCACGTATGTGATATGTGCGGGACTGAGGATAATGCGATATGAGATATCGTATTCTATTCTCGCGATATTTGATATCAGCCGGGTCATCGGATCAAGTGTTGATTCGATGAATCGGTAAATGATATATTAGTCGGTTGTATGCGATAAAGCCGGATTGTCGGATCAAGTGTTGATTCGATAATTTAATATATAATAATATATATGATATACTAAATTATATTAACTAATATTATCTCACTAAAAGATTCTTTTTCTCACTCGGGTAATACATTTATATATATGCGATATATGTTAATTGTATTATTTTATTTTGTTACAATAAATACTATATGTGTGATATATAATATTGTAACATGATATGATAACTAATGCAACATGTTTAGTGGAGATTAAACAAGGTTAGGGTTTGATTTGAGGTAGTGCATTCATGAACCTTCTAGAAGGTTTCATTTTGTTTTGAGTTAAGATATTTTCAAGTGACTCATGCTTTAACCCAACCCAAACCCTAGCCCTAGTTAAATCTTTACAAAGGTTTAGTTAACCATGGTTGCATTATTTATCATTATTATCTTTTCATTATTCATCACAAAAGGTTTTAATTCATTATTCATCTTCTTCTTCCTTGAGTTCTTCATGGAAAAACCTTTCTAGCTTTTTCTAAGTGATGATTATGTGTGAGAAAAAGATTATAAATGAGAGCAAAAATCCTACTTCATCATCCTCATCTACCCTTGCCATTTAGATGAGGGTGTTCACTTCATTTTGTGAGTGAGAGCTTGTGTTAATGAAACTTCAAGGTAGATCATCTTTGTTATCGAAGATCGGAAGCAAGCTTGCATCTTTCTCTTCGTGGAGCCTCTCGAGAGTCCAGAATGCGATGATCGCAGCGAAGGGACCTCAACATGGAGCTTAAGAAGTGAAGGACCGGATCTACAATGGTTGTAATCCCTCTCACTTAGTGTTAAAGTGTTTAACATGCTTGTTTTCGCCTAATCTCTGGTTTAAAGATCCGGCTTTGGTAGTTTGGCATGGCTAAAATTTAAATTGGGCATGGTTGATGCCTCGTAGACCTTTGTGTGTGTGCCTAGCGACCCTACAGTAGTATCAGAGCTAAGCTAAAGCTTTAGACGAAGTCTAGGCGAAGTTTAAAGTCCGATCGAAGCCGGAAATCCCGATATATACCCTTCTCTGGATATTTTTCAAAAATGTGATTTTTTATGAATTAAAAATGCTCAGAAAATAAAGCAGGGAAATATAAGGAAAACTGTAGAAAACGACAACCTAACTCTACTGTAGCGCTGCGGAACCGCGGTCATACCCTGCTTTTAGCGGCGGTTCCGCGGCCGTATGTAAAGATCAGGGACTCCTTTTTCTACAGTAACGTCCGTAGGTGTTTCCTGTTTCTTCTGGGAATTTTTAATTCTTACTCAAATGTTGAGTTTTCTGGATTGTATTGGGGACTCGTTGATTCGATCGGATAATTTAACTTCGTTTAATTTTTTCCTGATAATTTTTAGAAACTGTTAAAAAGTTCGAACGGATATCAATAACTCACCTTTTCCCCTGTCGGAAAATTTTCAAAAGTTAGATTTTTTCTCGAGTTTGAAACTTTCGGAAAATCGTGCAAGTAACGCGGTGGACCCTCTAGAAGACAACAAACCTTAACTCGATTATGTGACCGTCTTGAACTGCCTTTGAACCTTAGGGTTTGGGGCAGTACGGCGTTGCCACATGTGAGGCGTTGGCTTGACCCTTCTACGGCTGGACCATCGGTACTGTGGCATGTGATGGATATTTTTTGAACTCCGCTCAAGTGTTGAGCTATTTGGGAAAACTTGGGTTTTTGATTATTCCATCGGAAAGTTTAACATTGTCTATTTATCTGGAATGTCATACAATAATTGGAATCCACATGTAGTTATGAGATAACTAATTTGAATATTATAAATCTAGTAATTTAGTCTCAATTGATCGGTTGCCACGGAAATTTGATGTGATCAAAAGTCCGTCGCAATCACGTAGCGTACGCGGATACTCGCCGGGTAAACTTAATAGACAGCCACGCCCCATAGCCCCGACTAAGTAACTGTAGGAGAACCCCGTTGCCAAAAGCATCCGTTTGGGTGCTCGCGACAGCGGTGTTCCGCCTTAGTGCACTTCGTCGGCAGCATCCGGGGGTGCGGCCGTCTACTAAACTTTGCGACGAGCATTCGATCAGGATGTCGGGAATCTTGTTGAATTGCCCGACTTGATATTGAAAAGAGTTTTTGATAATGAGACTAAAATGCGGGGTTTATAATTGTTAGGCATGCGATGTCTAAGGAATTCATTTGGTTAGGCATGCGATGTCTAAAGAGGTTGCGGATTCCAACTGTTGTAGTTTTACACTTTCTTTTCTGTGACCGTAAGCGTAGTATGTGGTGTATCGCCGGCTTCGTTGCTATACATCAACGACAATCGGGATACGCATACTTGCTTACGTTGATGATATGAGATATTATGTGTTGCTGTGATATGTTATATTGGATCGTCATGTTTGAATAGACGGGGGTTTTATGTGAGATGAGAGTTTATTCTTTTTCATTCATGTAAAATTCATTTGTATGTAATATTCTTTTATTGGGGCACTTCCGGGCTGAGGATGATGTCACCATTGTATATTATTTATTTTTCCGCATTAGGTAGACCCAAGGCGGGGAGCACAAGTAACCGGGTTCTAGGGTCCAGTGGGAGACCATCTCGAGGAGTCGAGACCGGGTCTCCTAACCCTAGAATTGGCAGTGTTGCTTGCCACACTCGTAAGGGTCTAGAGATGTGGGTTTGGCTATTCATCGCGACCGTGGATTCCGTGTTTTATATAGGTTCGTACTAAAACACGGACGTCCTAGTATATCCAATATTTCATATATGTTATTCTGCTGCAATATTCTGTGATGAGATCATACTACTGCCTGAGACGAATGTTTATATTATATATATGAGATATATGTTATATTGCAGATTTCGTTTCAAATGTGATGCTTGTGAAGCATAATAAAATGGGACTTCATTAATGAGATTAATGAAATAAAAGAAACCTAAAGATATTGTAGAAACTTGTTTAAGAACTGGTAGCTCTAGTTTTTTGCTTTTCATAGCGGTGTTCCTTGTAGAACATCCAGCACCTTATTCGATAAGGAAAGAGCCAAGATCCCTTCACCGGGAGTGACCTCTTTAGCGAAACTAGCAGATGCTACAAAATCGGTTTGTCTTTTGATTGTTTCTATAGTTTTTGCTTTGCACAGTGATATTTGTGAAATATCCTGCACCTTATTCGATGAGGAAAGAACCGACGATCCCTTCACCGGGAGTGACCTCTTTGGCAAAACTAGAAAAGGCCTAAAAAACACTCCATTTAAAATCACTCGATTCTACAACGATATCAAGTACATTACGCAAAGGGTTTTCATAAAAACCTGTCGTAGCCCTCCGTCATTTTAGATAAGTACTGGTTAGTATTTGTGCTGCATTTGTTGACCTTAGCCAAGGCGTAGTGTGCGGTAGCTGATTAGTGCTTATCTGTATAAGCATATGATGCGATTGAGTTAGGGTAGTCCTGCGACTTTGTTAACCTTAACCAAGGGTCGTGCGGGTGGGTTTAATTCAATGAGGAAATGACGGGTCGAACTTGGCTAGCACTTATGATTTGTTGACCTTAGCCAAGGTCATAAGTTGCTAGGGGCAAAATATTATCGGGAATTTCAAGTGTTGAAATTTGCAATGAGATTGCATACCTTCTATGAGATAGTTGGATCCCGATACCCGCTGCGAGTAAGTGTTACTCCTAGAAGAGTTTTACACATTACAATTAGCCGATCAAGTAGGTGTCTAGAAAGGTGTTAACGGGGTTACGCCCCTGGGAAAACGAGGTTTACTTTAATTAGGTCCGTGCGAAAGCACGGGGAACCTCCCTCAAAGTACCGGCACTGGCCTGGCTGAAAGATTGGTGAACTTGTAGGGTGTAATTAATCCCGGCTAGTCTTTCCTTTTAGGGTTTGAAGGAAGATTTGACTAAAACAGTGGGAGACATCCTGATTAGATAAATAGATAACCAATCTAATCTTGTAAAAGCGCACGCTGAGTGTTTTCTTCTCTCTCTCTCCTGGTTACGACTATGTCACGCCTTAATCAAGATAATAATACGGATGTATTGACCGAACCCGCTTGTTAAACTGCGCTAGGGAACGTTGGTCCCACTCCAACTTATAATTATTATAAGACAGAGCAGGAAATTGGGGAATACCAGAATTCCCGTGCCGCCTAAACGAAGAAAGTACATGTTGATGCACCTTCTTCGGGTGTGTTCATTACACAGAACTGTTTCTCAATATCCTTTACGTCCTGGGTATTTGATACCGGATCAGGATCCCACATATGTAATTTGTTACATGGGCTACAGATAGGTAGAGAACTGAGAACGGGTGATAAATTTCATGAGATAGAAACGGTGCAAGTGTTGCAGCCAAGTCTGTTGGTAGTTATCACCCTGTATTATCAGAATACATTGATTCTGAATGAATGTTATTAGATACCGAACCTGATATACAACATCATATCAGTCTCTTTATTAGTAAAGAAAGGATATAATTTTGTATTGTTGGATAATGTTTTGAACATTTCCTATATCAAGAGTTGATCGGTTCAGGCACGTTATCTAAAAACATAGACGTTCTAAATCAAACCACAGTTCTTAACGTATAAAACACACACAAGAGGAAGAGTTCAAAAATGAACGAATCCTTCTTAAGGCTTTGTAGACTAGGTCATATCAATGCGACCCGACTAGCTGAAGTTACATATAGATGCATATTTAAATTAGTTTGAATTTACATCTTGTGAAACTTGCTGGTCATGTCACAGTGATAAGATGACCACAGCTCCGTTTATTGAAAACGGAGAAAGAGTTAGTGAACTTTTGGGATTGATACATGCTGATGTATGAAAGTCCCCTGTCTACACATGCCAGGACCGTTCTTTGTACTTCATTACATTCACTGATGATCTCTCAAGATTCAGACATATGTTCCTGTTGAAACACAAGTCTGAAACTTTTGAGATAATCACATAATATAAGTTAGAAGTAGAGAACCAAAAACGGGTATAAGTATTATGTCCTTTAATGAGATCAAGGAGGAGAATACTTGAGCACGGAATCCCCGGCATATTCTAAAGGAGAATGATATTCTCTCAGCATTACTCTTCCGTATACACCACAGCACGTCGGTGTATCGGGGCAGAGCAAACACACCCTATTAGATATGGTGCGCTCTATGATGAGTACTACCGAGTTTCCTATTTCCTTTTGGGAGTTATGCACTTGAGAAGCTGCATACCTATTGAAAAGGGTTCCAATCAAATCAGTTGCCTACCACTTCATTTGTGATATGGAATGGGAAGAGCCTATATCTTAAGTTTGTTAAGATTTGGGGTTGTCTAGCCTATGTCTAAAAGCATAATCTGGACAAGCTCGGGGCAAAGTCAGTTCTGTGGAAGTTTGTTGGATATCCCAAGAATATGCAAGGGAATATCTTCTACCTAACCGAGGAACAAAATATGTTTTGTTTCTCAACATGCCACCTTTGTGAAAGGGAATTTCTTGAGAAGAAATTAGTGGTCATGAGGTAGAACTGGAAAGAGTTCCAGCTATACAAACTGCAGCTGATGATTTGGTAGAACCAAAAGATTCAATAGTAACCAACGAACCTCAGCCTCTCCGCCGATCTAGTAGGGTTCCTCACCCACCTGAGAGATACTTCGGTTTCTCTATGACAGTGGGAGCGAGGATTACATCATGAGATGATGACACAACTAGTTTCGAGCTGGCCATCAGGAGTGGGACTCTGTAAGAATGGCTGGATGCTTAGTGATCTGAGATGGAATCCTTATACACCAACAAAGTATGGACTTTGGTTGCTTTATCTGAAGGGTTAAATCCCCATCAGGAGCAAGTATATCTTGAGAAGATTACTTGGTGTACATGGAAAAGTTGAGACTTTCAAAGCTATGCTTAAGTCCATCCAGATCCTACTTGCCATGGCTGCATACCATGACTACGATATCTGGCGGTTGGGTGTCATGACTGCTTTTCTAAATGATGTTTTAGAAGAGAGTGTCTATAAGTACACAGCCAGAGGGCTACGTAGACAGTGGGAGCAGGGAAACGTGTGCAAGATGTTTTATGTGATAAAGCAGGTATCGCGGAGTTGGAACATCTGTTTTGATGTGATAGTCAAAGAGTTTGACTTCATCAAAATGGTAGATGAACCTTGTATATACAAAAATGTAGTAGGGAGTATGGTGATGATCCTCATAGAGTACGTGGATGACATACTCTTGATAGGGAAGGAGTTTCCTATGCTACGCTCGGTCAATCTCCGCTTATCACAAGGATTCTCCATATAGGATCAAAGTGATACCTCCTAAATCCTGGGTTTTTTAGATCTATGAGATAGATCTAATTGGATATTAGGATACTCATTAGTTGTAGTGAGATGGTATCAATCAATCCTGGGGACAATCACTGGAAAGGTTCCAGGGTGATAAGAACGACTGAATGTCAGTCGCAGGCATTGTCTTTACCCTCAGTGGAGGGATGGTTTGTTGGAAGAGTTCCAAGCTAGATATCGTGACTTACTAGACGATTAAAGGCAAGATACATCGTTACCAAGGATGCTACCAAAGAGGCAGGATAGATATAAGTTCATGAGATGAACTTCGTTCCTACCATTGTGAGACAATGGAGTTGTGGTTTTTGCCAAGGAACCCCCGTCTCATCAGAAATCCAGATATAATTCTTAGGCAGTACCACCTGATCATGGAGATGGTTGATCTCCAGGGAGATCGAGGTTAGGAGAGTAGACACAGAGGACAACAGCGCGGATCCACTCACAAAGGCCTTTTTCCCAGTAGAGACTTTTATGGGATGGTTGAGTATGAGATACTTCAACCACAGCTAATTGTTAGGTATGTGATACCACAACAGATGGCCCTAGTGCAAGTGGGAGATTGTTAGTTATATTTATGCCCTAGAGACCATTACTGTACGTACAATGTATATTGTAGTTGATGCTTGGACATATATAGGGAGGACTTTCTTGCTCGACATGATAGTATGCTATCTGGTTATACTTTATCTTAACATATACTCTGATTGTCTCTTTGTTACATGTTGATAAAGCCTTTAGGATATGTACTCAACTACTGGGACTATGATGAGATCATATTAGTGGGGCTACGGTAGTCGACGAGTACATCCTATAACTGTTCCTAGTTGAGGGTGTATCGAGACAGGGCATCGATACACCAGAGTACACTAGCGTATACGTATCATGACCCATATGATGGGCGATGGATGATCCCATATCTATCGGTGTTTGACATCAAGGATGGTGTACTACACTGGACGGACTCGCCGAGAACTCCCAGATGGTATTATACCTCACGTCAGATGGCAGTTCTCCGGTGACACTGGTACAGAGTAGTCTGTTGACCCGAGATCGTCATAGAGTCTTGTGTGATTCCCATTGTGCTTTGATTTCCATCATACCACGTCCAAGAGGGCATGCAAAAAGGTGGCTTTTGGGTACAGTCCCGAATCACATGGAGGCAATGAGCGATAGGAGGGGATTCGTCTCTCCCGGTATAGGGAGTTGAAGTTGCACTGTGTTCGATTGGCTATAACTGGAAATCCCTGGCCAGGGTTGCTGAGATTTACTGGTAACTGTTATCAGTAGTTTATCGAACTGTTATAGACCTCATATCGACACGACTTATCGAGCTACTTGGGTCTGACGTTCACCACCCCTAGGAGAGATATGCAACATATCAGACGACGAGACCGGACTGTACGGGAGTGTTACTGATTGGATTCACAGGAGAATGTACAAGCTTGCTTGTTGATCTTCTGAGTGCTCAATACCTGGGTGGCTGTTACGTTTAGCTGACCGCTTGCAGCTTGTGGGTGTTTGATATGATCATCACCTACTGCCGGCGTATTGACGATTCTTTAAAGTCCTACACAAAGGTTTTTTGGCTCTGGCAAAATGGAGTAGGAGCACGTATGTGATATGTGCGGGACCGAGGATAATGCGATATGAGATATCGTATTCTATTCTCGCGATATTTGATATCAGCCGGGTCATCGGATCAAGTATTGATTCGATGAATCGGTAAATGATATATTAGTCGGTTGTATGCGATATAGCCGGATTGTCGGATCAAGTGTTGATTCGATAATTTAATGTATGATAATATATATGATATATTAAATTACATTAACTAATATTAGCTCACTAAAAGATTCTTTTTCTCACTCGGGTAATACATTGATATATATGCGATATATATTAATTGTATTATTTTATTTTGTTACAATAAATATTATATATGTGATATATAATATTGTAACATGATATGATAGCTATTGCAACATGTTTAGTGGAGATTAAATAAGGTTACGGTTTGATTTGGGTTAGTGCATTCATGAACCTTCTAGAAGGTTTCTTTTTGTTTTGCGTTAAGATATTTTTAAGTGACTCATGCTTTAACCCAACCCAAACCCTAGCCCTAGTTAAATCTCTACAAAGGTTTAGTTAACCATGGTTGCATTATTCATCATTATTATCTTTTCATTATTCATCACAAAAGGTTTTAATTCATTATTCATCTTCTTCTTCCTTGAGTTCTTCATAGAAAAACCTTTCTAGCTTTTTCTAAGTGATGATTATGTGTGAGAAAAAGATTATAAATGAGAGCAAAAATCCTACTTCATCATCCTCATTTACCCTTTCCATTTAGATGAGGGTGTTCACTTCATTTTGTGAGTGAGAGCTTGTGTTAATGAAACTTCAAGGTAGATCATCTTTGTTATTGATGATCGGAAGCAAGCTTGCATCTTTCTTTTCGTGGAGCCTCTCGAGAGTCCGGAACACGATGATCGCAGCGAAGGGACCTCAACACGGAGCTTAAGAAGTTAAGGACCGGATCTACAAAGGTTGTAATCCCTCTCACTTAAAAGTGTTTAACATGCTTGTTTTCGCCTAATCTCTAGTTTAAAGATCCGGCTTTGGGTAGTTCGGCACGGCTAAAATTTAAATTAGGCATGGTTGATACCTCGTAGACCCTTGTATGTGTGCCTAGCGACCCTACAACCCTTGACGTAGGCCAACAAAGTCGCACAACTACCCATCCAATCTCATCTTATGTTGCAGATAAGCACTAGTTAGCTACCATACACTATGCCTTGACGCAGGCCAACAAACGTAGCACGAATACTAAGTATTACTTATCTGAAATGACGGAGAGCTACGGCAGGTTTTTAGAAAAACCTTTTGCGTAATGAACTTGATGCCGTTGTAGAATCGGGTGTTTATTAAAAGGAGTGTTTTTTAGGCTTTTACTAGTTTGGCTAAAGAGGTCACTCCCGATGAAGGGATCTCGGCTCTTTCCTTATCGAATAAGGTGCAGGATATTTCACAAATATCACTATGCAAAGCGAGAACTAAAGAAGCAATCAAAAGACAAAACCGAATGGGTTGTAGCATCTACTAGTTTTGCTAAAGAGGACACTCCCGGTGAAGGGATCTCGGCTCTTTCCTCATCGAATGAGGTGTTGGATATTCTACGAGGAATACCCCTATGCAAAGCAAAAACTAGAGCTACCCTTTTTGAAAATTTGATTCTACAACATCTTTTAGGTTTCTTTCTTTTTCATTAATCTCATTAATGAAGTCCCATCAATTATGCTTCCTAAGCATCATAGAAGAAACGAAAATACAACATACGCTTATGCCATCCGCATTCGCCATAGTGTTCCGTTATGCACCGTTGGGTTACTTAACTAACGGCATAGCGGGGCGGGACTAGCGCGGGTGCAAAACATAAGCAACGTTTATTATATATCATATATATAATAATAAAGCAATCGTCTCAAGCATATAAAGTGATCAAATCACAGAATATCAGCAGCAGAAGATAACATATGAAATATTGGATATACTAGGAATTCTGTGTTTTAAATTAAGCCAGTATAAAACACGGATTCCACGGTCGCGATGAATAGCCAAACCCACATCCCTAGACCCCTACGAGAGTGGCAAGTAACCTTACCAATTCTAGAGTTAGGAGACCCGGACTCGATCCTTGAGATGGTCTCCCACTGGACCCTAGAACCCGGTTACTTGTGCTCCCCTCCTTGGGTCTATCCTATGCGGAAAAGTAAATAATATACAACAATGGTGACATCATCCTCAATCCGAAAGTGCCCCAATAAAAGAATATTACATACAATGAATTTTACATGAATGAAAATAAAAACTCTCATCTCACATAAAATCCCCGGCTATTCAAAACACGACGATCCAACATAACATATCCTAGCAACACATAACATCATATGTCATCAACGTAAGTAAATATGTGTATCACAATTGTCGTTGACATATAGCAACGAAAACGGCGATACACCACATATTACACTTACGGTTGCAGAAAAGAAAATGTCAAACTACAACATTTGGAATCTACAATCACCTTAGACATCATAAGCCCGAAATATCACATACTTCGGATTTCATGCCTAACTATATGAATTCCACATATTGTATCACATTTCACCAATAGCTAGACGATGTTAAACATTCCGATCGAATCAACAAACACCCAAAATTTTCCAAAAAGCTCAACACTTGAGCGCGGTTTAGAATTACCCATCGCATGCCACAGTACCTATGGACCAACCGTAGAAGGGTCAACCCTTGCCTCACCTATGGCGCCGTGGAGCTACTACAAACCCTAGGGTTTGGCGGCGGTTCTTACGGTCATAAAATCGAGTTAGGGTTTCGTTCTTCTAGAAGGTCCATCGAATCGCTTGCATGATATTTGAATGTTTCAAACTTGGAAAAAATCAAACTCTTGAAAAATTTTGCGTCGATGGAAAAGTTGGGTTATTGATATCCGTTCGAACTTTTTAACACCGTATAATTTACACGAAATAAGGTTAGAATTCCGACTACGAAACACTCCGAATTGACTTTAAAGAAAGTTAACATCTCATGCAATTTCAGCAAAAACAAGCAACACCTGAAACACCAAAACCCAGAGACCAGAACACAGAACAAAAACGAACCCTGGAAGCTATCACAGGGCCGGCCAGCTCGGATTTTGGGTCTATGCCACCGGGTCAAATCCGTCCAATTGTGTTCGTTTTTGTCCAGTGTTCATGTTACATCTTATATAACATTCTGCAGTTTCTTAAAAAAAAATTTCAACGACTTAAAAAATTGATAGAAACTGGGTTTTAGTTTCGAGTGTTTCGGGGTTGTTTCGGTTTTGTAATTCTACAAATATCGTCTAAATCTCTAGCTTGGCTCTGATGCCACTGTAGGAATGTTAAGCACGACAGCAAAGGTTCGGGAGGTATCGTCCATACCATTTTCAAAATTTTGCCATGCTAAACAATCCTAACCCTAAAATCTTAACTAGTGATTTAGACAATACAAAGTGTAAACAACTTTACAACTAAGTGAACAAGGAATACAACCTTTGTAGACTGGTCCTTCATTTCAATAGCTCCGTGTAGTAGTCCCCTCGCTCCAAGTAGTGGTCTTCCGGATTCTAGAAGGGCTCCACAAGATGAAAGGAACGAGCTTGCATGAAGTCTTCGAGGCCGAAGATGATCTACGCCGAGGAGACAGTAACACAAGCTACCTGTTCACTAATGAGAGATTAGTGAAGCTAACACCCTAAACCAAATGGCTAATCTAGTAGAGGATGATGAAGTAGGATTTTTTCTCACTTTAGAATTAATTTTCTCACTCTTTTTCTTCTCCTCTCAAAAACCTAGAGAGCTAAGCTCTTGATGAAGAAGAAGAAGAAGCAAATGATGGATGAGAGAGTTAATGGCAACCATGGGTGAGAAATATCTCATATAACTCATGTAGAGACTTAACCATGAGTTTAAATAATGGTTTGGTTAATAAATATCTAGCGCAAGACAAAACTAGTGGACTAAGTCAGCTTCCACTAAGCTAACCCATGTGACAATTTCCAACTAATATTTGATTTACTCTAAATAAATAAACCCTACATTATCATTAGCATGGTGTAAGTCTCATACACCCATGTAGCATGTGGTATCAAGCATGACACAAACAATTAATATATATCACATATATATTAAATGCACAAGTGAGAAAAGAAATGCTTAAGTGAGCTAATATTAGTTAATGTAGATTAATATATCAAATATATAATTATACATTAAATCATTAAATCAACACTTGATTTAATGATCCGGCTATATCTCATATGACCGACTAATATTATTTGTATCAACTTATCGAATCAACACTTGATTCGATAACCCAACTAAATCTCATATAACCGACCGATAATGTATCAACTTATCGAATCAATATTTGATTCGAAAACCTGGCTATATCTCATATAACCGACCAATATTGTATCGACTTATCGAATCAATATTTGATTCGTTAACCCGGCTATATCCCATATAACCGACCGATAACATAAATCGCGAGCAGAGAATACGGTATCACATACTCGTATTAATCTCGGATTTTTTAACTTTCCTAACATTTTTGCTCTCTGGATTTTTTACCTGCAAGCACTCTGCGTCTAATTAGAAAAGATAAACAATAACATTGAGACACTAGTAGAACACTTATCACCAGAAAAAATTTGGAGCCCCAACTCATCAAGGAGTCCGGCGAGATCTCATAATTTTCCGGCGCCGCTGACCGTTTCTTCTTCGTTTGCTCCATAATTTTCTTCTGTGCTCCGGTGTTCTAATTTTGTCCCAATTTATTGTTTGATTTTTATAATTTTGGGTGTGCAGGTGTTTGGGCATTCATATCGCTTTCTCGCACTAATAATCCATTTTCCAACATTTATAGATTTTGACGGATTTGCGAACTGCGATTGTGTGGAGCAAAGTGTAAATTCAAGGCTAAGGTGATTGCGAAGTACAGTACCAAAGATCCGGGTAGTTTGACCCGCGCAAGCGAACTTTTCAAGCTAACCGGATTCACTTCAACGAGGGTTTCTTAACCCAAAAACTTATCGGTTACGTACTTTCCTAACTCCTTCTTTCTCAAATCCGGCGCATCCACTATAATATCTTTGCAGGATTCTTTGCAAGTTCGCTATCAAACGCTAAAATTGACTAACCCGTATTTGTTGCAGTGCCGTGCTTAAATATAAAAAATAATTTTTTTAGGTTTTTAACAACCTTTTCATTGATTTGCGTGTTGCATTCATTAATACAGACATAAGGGCAAGCGAACCCCACAACATACGGTAAAGGATTTCATCACCTTCTCCGTGGCCCACAAATCAAAAACTGAGCACAATGTTTACCCACACAAATTTTAAAATAAACTAGACTTTAAGACTTTAAGGACTTCGCGCTCATTAGGAGAAGTTAACTGTGTTTAGAACACCGCTTAACGGTATATCATTCACGGGGTGTCTAGGAAAGTGTTCACGGTGAAACCGCTAAAAGAGAAAGGGTTATCTAATTAAGGACCTTCGCGAAAGACTTGGAAAACCTCCCCTTATCTCTGCACTTACCTGGCCTCGTGATCGGTATATCTTGAGCCCGTTTCTCGACACAGTTTTACTTCGACAATCAGGTTCTTGAGCAGGTCTAGTTGACCCAGATGATCAGTAAACTGATTAGGTGTGTGGTATTTTGTATCGTGACTATTTTTTTGTGTATATTTCATTCTTTTGTTAATAACTAACATAAAAACTTTTTTCAAAAAATAAAATAAAAAAATTCACATTCTTTTCCTGTCCTTTTCTTTCTTCTTCTCTTCATATCATAAGTACCCCATCGAGAAAAACTCTTGCCGAACTTTGGTACCCACAACCAGACATTACTTCATACGGTTCTTGCTTTGGTCGAACTTCGAACAATCCCTCCATGCCCAAACTTTCTTTGAAAGATCAGATATACGCATCTAGGATAAACAATTAGACTCCGCAATCCAATTCGTATCAACTGTTTCATCCTTCACTACCTTCTTACGTTGATACCTCTTTTGAGAGTCCTGTTGTAACTCCAAGACCTATGTCTATTGCTGAACGTATCGAACAATCTCGTAGCCGATCTTTCACTCCTTTCACCACTTCAAATTCTTTTGATCAACAATTCCAACAGCTTTCTTATCATAGCGTTGATCGTCATCCTGTCCAACCATTCAATTCCTATCAATCCTACCCGACTTTTACACCTTCCCTAGATATTGCTTCTGAACAGCCATTTGGGAGTTTCATGTATCCAAACAACTTTGAATCTTTTACCGGAACCCCTCCACAGCCCATGTCTAGTCTTGAACAAACTTTGGAAGAATTTCGGGTAGCGTCTTGCCAACAGATGATAGATTTGAATGCGTCTATGGCCGCCCTCATACAACCTAACGAACCGAAAGCTAGTTTCCAACTAGCTCTAAATTTTCCAATATATGAAGAGGCGATATGACAGATTGAGAATTTGAGTAGTGAGAGGGAGCGGTACACCCTTCCAAATCAAACCTACCCATCGCAAATTTAATTTCACAACTCCAGTTTTGAATGTCTATCAAGTGTCCTAAATGATCCACCAATTGAAGTTAGAATGATTAATGAGTTGTGCGACTTTGTAATATTTGATTTACCCAATTGTGAAGGGACCCTGTCTAGTGAAACCACACCCAATCCTGTTAATCTCTACACCTCCACTTTAGAACCAGAATTGATTGAAATCCATGCTTTTGAGGAGGCGTCTGAGAAGTTTGATTTTCACTTGATTGAGGATATCGACGCTGGGAATATTTTGGATGATGAACCCGCAGTTTTGGATGAGTTTTTCTCTCCAATTCATCATCCTGAGTTATTAACTGTTTTCCCAAACTTCATATGCGTCTTGATTTTGATGAGAATTGCATGGATGAGCTGAATTTTGAGGAGAATATTGAGGAAATTTTTTAGGATGAACCGGTTCTACTTGATGAGTCGGATTTTCCAATTCATCCTATCCCTTTCATTGACTGTGTACAATCTCCTGAACCTTTAACTGATACCCTTCCTCAATCACGTCCCTCCATCCTTTCCATCGTTCCGGCCTTGCAAGATACCGTAGTACCTTCTTTTCTTATGTTTAGTTTACCAAGTTCGGTCTACCCATGTTTTCTCACGAATCTTGAGAGATTTGACCCCATTTCTTGACCGATTAATAGATTAGTACAATCGCTTTTTATACATCGGTCATCACAAATTGTACTAATTTATTCACTCCATTTCCACCCTCAAGTTCATATTCCACTTCTTTCTCCCTTCCGCCATTCTTCTCCTCCACCGAGACCGTATCCCGCTTCTATCCCTATACGGTCTTGTGAATTCTCTATTTCTTTCCTCTCCGTATTCTTTCACCAGCCCGGGCCTTATCCCGATAAAAATTTTGAATGGTTGGTGTTAACTTTTGGCCTGTATAAAGCCTTGTATATATTGATACTATTCCCTCCCTCCTAATCCTGAACTTCACCGCTTAAACAGTGGAAACACTGTTTTACTTAAGTTTGGGGGGGATCTTTTTGTGTATATATTTTTGGTTTGCTTTTTTTTTGTATAAAAATAATTTAGGGAGCGCCGACCAATTTTGACTCTCTTGATATAGCCTGATAGTGAGGGCACTGTCAAGTTTAAGTTTGGGGGTGTGCTCGGTAAGCTTTCTACCTTGGCATTCATGTGTATATTTTCCATTTGAATAATTATTTAAAACCCATAAAAATTGAAAAAAATTACAAAAATATATTAACTTTGTCGTCAAGTTAGCCAATAGGGTAACTTAGATTTCTATTTCCGAAAGTTGAGTTGATACGTTAGAAATAACTAAACTCTAGGCTTAGGAATTGAAAACTCTAAAAAAAACCACCTTCTGTTTAACCTTGGTAATTATACGTCCATACAATTTTTTCTATAGAAGTAGGTAATCTTGAGTTCAGTTCTTGAGTTAAGTCGAGATGAAGGGAAAGTATTGAAGCTTTACTGAAGGATAAGTCTGAAAATCTAATCTTGAGTTCAAATTTAAAAAATATATACCCTACAAACTGCACATACACGCACCTTGAAACTTGGATGGTAGAGGATACCTAGAAATACTCTTGTCTGAAAACCAAGTATGAAAGAAAAAACAGTATTTAAAACTAACCACCAAAAGAACATCATTGAAAAATATATCTGGTCTTGAAAAAAAATAAAGAAAAGAAAAAAGAAGAAAAAAATAAATAAAGTCAAGACCTGGAAACTGCTATTTATGTTTTAAGCTCACAAATTCAGTAATCGGCTGTTAGTGCCTCAAGAAGCATTAATAGTCGTATGAAAGGTGTGTGAGCGAAACCGTCCATCATTAATGAAAAGAAGTAGTATTAGGCATTAGGGTAAGGGTACTATAGCTTTAATTGAATTCTTGAGTGTAGGGGTGAAATTATACACACATGTAGGGTATACAATCGATATTTGGAGGAAAGATAGGAATAAAGAATAAGACTTATGTTTTCTGTAAAGTTGACAAAAATCCCTGATTGGAGACCGCAGTTTAGAAGGAAAACTCAAAAGAAACCGAGATCTTTCTAAACTGTAAAACGTATAGGATCTGAGGTTGAATAAATTAGAGGCGTGAAACATAAGGGTTGAATATTTCTAACTTAGGATGATAGAGTTTCTAACCTAGATACTAAACTGTAGGAGTAGAATCAACGTTAACTTGTGAAACTAGCTCGACGTGATTTTGTGGGTGTAATCCGCTGCCCACAGGAGACAACACTCCTCCTAGTAGAGACACCTAGAGGTTTAACGGCTTGTTGCACGAGCTCAGTGCAATCCTACGAAAGTGAGGTTAGAATTTTTGTTTTGCTCAGGACGAGGAAAAGATAAGTTTGGGGGTATTTTGTTTATCATAGAAAACTGCATTTTAAAACCACTCATTCATTATCTATTTTTTGTATATATCGGTACTGTCAACCAGTGTCTGCTCAGTAAATACAGATTACAGGTATCCATGACATAATACTGGAAACACTTTCAAAATCACGGATATAACGTTTGTGAGCCGACACTGCAACCGAAACTGCAAACCGATCGATACCCAAATAGTTCTTTAGTAAATAAATGTATGCACACTATTTTGGTCCAACACAATGCAAGTGTGCACATAACTCTTTGGCATGGACCATGGTGGGGCTGCCATGATGCAAGGGGCACAAGTGAGAAGTGATGCGTTATAAATGCAAAAGGATGTGATGTGATATAAAGCTACAAGTTTCCCTCCAAATACCTGAATACAACTCAGGCTTCTACATAAAAATCAAGCAATACCAGTGGGATTATGGAGAGCACACAACATCACACAACAAATACGAGCCCATTATCTTGGATTTGGACCGGCGAAACTCTCAAAATACCCGGCCCCACCGGTTCATTCTTGCCCAAACTGCCCCAATTTTCTGCTGTCCATCCCTTGTTGCCACGTCTTCTTATTTTTATTACTTGTTTAATTTTATTGTGAGCCTATAAATTAAGATCAGTGAGCAAGGGATAGGGGGTCCAAGACTTCACACATTTTCTCATTTTCTTTACACTTCATACTCTTTTTGTTTTCTTTTGTTCTTGTACATAGCTAGTTTTCTTTGAGCTCCTTGCCTTCTCTTGATCTTGCAACCTCTTCATTGAGCTTGTAAGTTTAAGCTTTAGTTATTGAACTCAAGGTTGTATCACTTGGACATAATAAAGCTTTCATTTTGCACTCTTGGTTCTTAGTACTATTTCTCTTGCATTACTTACTTGCAATTTTCATTCTTTCCCTTTACTTACTTCCTCATTTTATTACTTTCTTGCAATGTTGTTTATTCTTTTCTTTGTATCATTTCTTTGCTCTTTTTCTTTGTTGTTGTGATGGTTTGTTAATATGGTGTTGTTAGGAATGAAAACTATATTGTAAGTTAAAGTTTCCTTTCTCATTTCCTTTGCTCGGTTTTTTCAATTGAACTCCGTCCAAACCTTACGCAAGTGCTCCGTTAGGCACCCTACCCTACCAAGGTAACGGTGATCCCTAGCCGTGACCGGTTGCGTTGGGTTTGGCTGGAGGCAAAAGCCAAGAGACAAGAACGGACGGACAAGGATCAATAAACCGGATTTCCCTAATACCGTGCTTAAGTACCCTAATCCACGTTGTTGCCGATTGCTCTAGCTTCAATAGTCAAGTTTGGCACAAACAATTGAGTACGGAAATCCTTAACTTACACTAACTTATCTAATCGTAACAAATTTATACTTGCATATATACACATAGGTAAGAAACAAACAATTCCACCCCACGCATTAACTGTTAGTTATGTATAAGCCCTAGAGGCCATTGTTGTACATATGATGTATATTATGATGGATGCTTGGATATATACAGAGAGGACTTTCTTGCTCGTCATGATAGTATGCTATTTGGTTTCACTTTATCTTAATATGTTGACTTGTATTGGTTTACTGTTTTTCTCTCACATGTTGATAAAGCCCTTAGGATCTGTACTCGACTACTGAGACTATGATGAGATCATACTAGTGGGGCTACGGTAGTCGATGAGTACATCCTATAACTGTTCCTAGTCGAGGGTATATCGAGACAGGGCATCCATACACCAGAGTAGACTAGCGTATACGCATCTTGACCCATATGATGGGCGATGGATGATCCCATATCCATCGGTGTTTGAAATCAAGGATGGTGTACGGGTGCTCAGTGGAGACTGGGTACACTGGACGGACTCGCCGAGAACTCCCAGATGGTGATATACCACACGTCAGATGGTAGTTCTCCGGTGACACTGGTATAGGGTAGTCTGTAGACCCGAGATCGTCATAGAGTCTTGTGTGATTCCCACTGTGCTTTGATTTCCACCTTACCACGTCCAAGAGGGCGTGCAAAGCGGTGGCTTTTGGGTACAGTCCCGAATCACATGGAGGCAATGAGCGGTAGAAGGGGATTCGTCTCTCCCGGTATTGGGAGTTGATATTGTGCTGTGTTCGATTGGCTATAACTGGAAGTCCCTGGCCAGGGCTGCTATAGAGATATACTGGTATGTGTTACCAGTAGTTTCTCGACCTGTTATGAGCCTCACATCGACACGACTTATCGGTTACTGGGGTCTGACGTATACCACCCCTAGACTTGATATGCGACATATCAGACGAACAGACCGGACTGTACGGGAGTGTTACTGATTGGATTCACAGGAGAACGGACATGCTAGCTTTTTGATCTTCTGATCGCTCAATACCTGAGTGGCTGTTATGTTTAGCTGACCGCTTGCAGCTTGTGGGTGTTTGATATGATCATCACCTACTACCGGCGTATTGACGATTCTTTAGAGTCTTACACAGAGGTTTCTTAGCTCAGGCAAAACGGAGTAGAGGCACATATGTAATATGTGCAGGACCGAGGATAATGCGATATGTGATACCGTACTATATTCTCGCGATATTTAGATATGAACCGGGACATCGAATCAAGTGTTGATTCGATGAATCGGAACATGATATATTAGTCGGTTATATTCGATATAGCCGGATCGTCGGATCAAGTTTTGATTCGATGATTTAATGTATAATGATATATATGATATATTGTATTACATTATCTAATATTGGCTCGCTTTATTATTTCATTTTCTCACCGGATTAATACATTGATATATATGCGATATATGTTAATTGTATTATTTACTTTTGTTGCAAATATATAATATATATGTGATATATATTATTGTGACATGATATGATTTATTATGAAACATGATTAGGGATGATAAAAAGAGATTAGGGTTTGATTAGGGTTAGCTCCTTCTTGTTCATTCTAGAAGGATTTCTTTTTGTCTTGGTTAAGATATTATGGTTGATACTTATCCATGACTCATTCTTAACCTAACCAAACCCTAGCTCTAGTTTATTCACTACAAAGGCTTAGCCTCTCATCCTTGACCATGGTTCCATAATCAATCATATATACTTTACTACTATTTATCATAAAAGGATTATCTCATTATTATTCATCTTCTTCTCTCTTGAGTTTTAGAAAGAGCTCACTTGTGATTTCTTTTGTAATGATTTCTTGTGAGAAAATGATATAAAAAGAAAGCATAAATACTACTCCATCATCCTCATCTAATCTAGCCTATTAGATTAGGGTGTTCACCTCATTAGAGTGAGAGGGCTTGATCTATTGCAACTTCGACGTAGATCATCGGAGAAAAGGAATACTACAAGCTAGCATGGATCGTTCGAGTCGTGGAGCCTCTCTTGAGTCCGGGAGATCGTGGATCGTGGCGAAAGGACTTCTACTCGGAGCTTGTGAAGCGAAGGAGCAGACTACAAAGGTTGTAATCCCTCACAATTAGTAGTAAACATGTTTACTTGCATGTTAAAACCCTAATAATCTAGCAAAGATCTCGGCTTTGGGTTGTTCGGTATGTCTAAAATTTTTTTCGGGCATGTTTGATTCCTTATGAACCTTCACAAGAGTGCCTAGGAACCCTACAGTGGTATCAGAGCCTAGCTAGAGCATTAGGCGACGTGTTTACGAAGTTAAAACTCCGATCGAACCCGAACCGACAAAATAAAACCCCTCTCTGGATATTTTTCAAAAACTGTGATTTTTCTGAATTAAAAATACCTAAAAATAACAGCAGGAAATTATAAGAATTATGGTGCAAAACGACAGTTTAAAGTGTACGGAAAATATTCAAGTGTTGAATTTTTCTCGGGTTTAAATCTTTCGGAAAAACGTGCATGTGATGCGATGGACCCTCTAGAAGACAACAAACCTTAACTCGATTATGTGACCGTCTTGAATTGCCTTTTGAACCTTCGGGTTTGGGACAGTACGGCGTGCCACATGTGAGGCGTTGGCTTGACCCTTCTACGGCTGGACCGTTGCTACTGTGACGTATTCTGAAACTTTTGAACTCCGCTCAAGTGTTGAGCTATTTAGGAAATCTTGGGTATTTGATTATTTGATCGGAAAGTTTAATACTGTCTATTTATCTGGAATGTGATACAATATGTGGAATTCATAGAGTTAGGCATGAAATGCGAAGTATGTGATATTTCGGATTTACGATGTCTAAAGTGATTGTGGATTCCAAATATTGTAGTTTTACAATTTCTTTTCTGTAACCGTAAGTGTAGTATGTAGTTGTATTGCCGGTTTTCGTTGCTATACGACAACGACGATCGGTGTATGCATACTTACTTACGTTGATGATATGTGATATTATGTGTTGCTGTGATATGTTATATTGGATCGTCGTGTTCTGGATAGCCGGGGGTTTTATGTGAGATGAGGGTTTTTATTTTCATTCATGTAAAATTAATTTGTATGTAATATTCTTTTATTGGGGCACTTCCGGGATGAGGTTGATGTCACCATTGTATATTATTTACTTTTCCGCATTAGGTAGACCCAAGGAGGGGAGCACAAGTAACCGGGTTCTAGGGACCAGTGGGAGGCCATCTCTTGGAGTCGAGACCGGGTCTCCTAACCCTAGAATTGGCAGTGTTACTTGCCGCTCTCGTAGGGGTCTGGGGATGTGGGTTTGGCTATTCATCGCGACCGTGGAATCCGTGTTTTATACAGGCTCGTATTGAAAACACAGACGTCCTAGTATATCCAATATTTCATATATGTTCTTCTGCTGCAATGTTCTGTGATGAGATCATATTACTGCCTGAGATGAATGCCTATACTATATATATATGTTGATATATAAATATTACTGCTTTCGTTTCTTCTGTGATTCTTAGGAAGCATAAGCTGATGGGATTTTATTAATGAGATTAATAAAAAGAAAAGAAACCTAAAAGATGTTGTAGAATCAAAACATTATAAAAAGGGTAGCTACAGTTTTGCTTTGCATAGCGGTATATATGATATACCCTGCACCTTATTCGATGAGGAAAGAGCCGAGATCTCTTCACCGGGAGTGACCTCTTTAGCGAAACTGGCAGATGCTACAAAACTCGGTTTGTCTTTTGATTGCTTTTAGAGTTTTGCTTTGCATAGCGGTATATCTGATATACCCTGCACCTTATTCAATGGGAAAAGAGCCGAGATCCCTTCACCGGGAGTGACCTCTTTAGCAAAACTAATGAAAGCCTAAAAAACACTCCATTTCAAAATTTCACATGATTCTACAACGATATCAAGTTCATTACGCTCATGGTTTTTCTGAAAAAACCTGTGTAGCCCTCCGTCATTTCAGATAAGTGCTACTTAGTATTCATGCTGCTGTAGTTTGGCCTCCGTCAAGGCGTAGTGTATGGTAGCTAACTAGTGCTTATCTGCTAGAATATGATGCGATTGGATTAGGGTATTCGTACGGCGTAGTTTGGCCTCCGTCAAGGGTCGTACGGGTTGGTTTAATTCAATCAAGAAATGACGGGTTGAACTTGACTAGCGCCCTATGGGTAGTTTGGCCTCCGTCAAGGTCATGGGACGCTAGGGGCAAAAGCATTATCGGGAATTTCAAGTGTTGAAATTTGCAATGAGATTGCATACCTCCTATGAGATAGTTGGATCTCGATACCCACTGCGAGTAAGTGTTACTCCTGAGAGAGTTTTACACAGGACAATTAGCCGATCAAGTAGGTGTCTAGAAAAGTGTTAACGAGATTACGCCTTTGGGAAAACGAGGTTTATTTTAATTTGGTCCATGCGAAAGCACGGGGAACCTCCCTCAAGTACCGACACTGATCTGGCTGAAAGATTGACGAAATTGTAGGGTGTAATTAATCCCGGCTAATCTTACCTTTTAGGGTTTGAAGGTAGATTTGATAAAAACAGTGGGAGACATCCTGATTGGATAAGATAATAACCAATCTAATCTTGCAAGGGTATACGCTAAAGTGTTTTCTTCTCTCTCTCTCCAGGTAGCGACCATGTCAGGCCATAATCAAGATAATAATATGGATGTATTGACTGAACCCGCTTATTATACTGAGCAGAGGAACGTTGGACCCGTTCTTTCTTATAAGAGTTATAAGACTGAACAGGGAATAGGAGAATATCTGGATTCTCAAGCCGCCCAAAAGAATATGCATGTTGATGCATCTTCTTCAGGTGTGTTAGTTATTGAGAACTGTTTTTCAGTTCACCCTACGTCCTGGGTATTAGATACCGGATCGGGATCCCACATATGTAAATTGTTACATGGGCTACGGAAAGGTACAGAACTGGGAAAAGGTGATCATTCCGTTCAAGTAGGGAATGGGGTAAATGTTGCAGCCAAAGCAGTTGGCGAATATCACCTAGTATTACCAAGTGGTGATACACTGATTCTAAATGAGTGCTATTATATACCGAACATGATGTGCAACATTATATCAGTTTCTTTATTAAGTAAAGAAGGATATAATTTTGTAGTAAAGGATAATGTTATGAACATATTCCTAGATCAAAAGTTGATTGCATCAGGCTCGTTACATAATGGAATATTCATTCTAAATCAAAATAGAGTCCTCAATATACAAAACACGCACAAGAGGAAAAGTTCAGAAATGAACGAATCCTTCTTGTGGCATTGTAGACTTGGTCATATCAATGCAACACGACTAGCTAAGTTACATAAAGATGGATATTTGAACCCGTTTGAATTATCATCTTATGATACTTGCCATTCATGTCTCAAAGGAAAAATGACCAACGCTCCGTTTAGTGGACACGGAGAAAGAGTTACGGAACTCTTAGGACTGGTACATAGTGATGTATGCGGTCCCATGTCTACGCATGCCAGGAACGGTTCTTCCTACTTCATTACATTCACTGACGATCTCTCTCTAGATTCAGACATGTGTTCCTGATGAAACACAAGTCTGAAGCTTTTGAGAAATTCAGAGAATATAAGTACGAAGTAGAGAATCAAACGGCAAAAGTATTAAGATTCTTCGATCTGATCGAGGAGGAGAATACTTAAGCAATGAGTTCCTAGATTATCTAAAAGAGAATGGGATTCTCTCTTAGCTTACTCCACCTTATACACCACAGCACAACGGTGTATCGGAACGGAGGAATCGCACTCTATTAGATATGTTGCGCTCTATGATGAGCACTGCTGAATTACCTATTTCCTTCTGGGGATATGCACTGGAGACAGCTGCATACCTATTGAATAGAGTTCCAACCAAATCAGTGCCTACCACTCCATATGAGATATGGAATGGTAAGAGACCATGTCTTAATTTTGTTCAGATATGGGGTTGTCCGGCCTATGTTGAAACACAAAATCCGGACAAGCTCGAGGCAAGGTCTGTTCTATGTAAGTTTATTGGATATCCCAAACATTCGCGAGGGTATATCTTCTACCACTCCGAGGAACAAAAGGTGTTTGTTTCTCGACATGCCACTCACTTAGAAATTTTTTTTCTTATGAAACAGATTAGTGGCATTGAGGTTGAACTGGAAGAAGTTCCAGCAGAACAAACTACAACAGATGATTTGGTAGAACCAGAGGATTCAGTAGTACCCGACGAACCCCAGCCTCTCCGCCGATCTAGTAGAGTTTCTCATCCACCTGAGAGATACTACGGTTTTCTCATTGATGGTGGAAGTGAGGATTGCATGATGGAAGATGATGACCCGACTAGTTTCGAGCAGGCCATCACGAGTGGTGACTCTGTGAAATGGCTGGATGCAATGCGATCTGAGATGGAATCCATGTACACCAATAAAGTATGGACTTTGGAAAATGCTCCTGAAGGGGTAAAACCCATTGGGAGCAAGTGGATCTTTAAAAAGAAATTTGGTGTAGATAGAAAAGTTGAGACTTTCAAAGCTAGACTTGTAGCAAAGGGTTTTCGTCAACGACCAGGTGTGGATTATGACGAAACCTTTTCTCCAGTAGCTATGCTTAAGTCCATCCGGATCTTACTTGCCATTGTTGCATACCATGACTATGAAATCTGGCAAATGGATGTTAAGACCGCCTTTCTAAACGGTGATTTAGAAGAGTGCGTGTACATGACTCAGCCAGAGGGCTTCGTAGATAGTGGGAGCAGCGGAAAGGTGTGCAAGCTGCTTAAATCCATTTATGGGTTGAAGCAAGCATCGCGGAGTTGGAACATCTGTTTTGATGTTGTAGTCAAAGAGTTTGACTTCATCAAAAATATAGATGAACCTTGTATCTATAAAAAGGTAGCAGAGAGTAAGGTTGTCTTCCTCGTATTGTACGTGGATGACATACTCTTGATAGGAAATGATATTCCTATGCTGCAATCAGTCAAGCTCTTCTTATCACAAAGATTCTCAATGAAAGATCTGGGTGATGCCTCCTGCATATTAGGAATTAGGATCTATAGAGATAGATCCAAAAGGATACTGGGATTGTCCCAATCCAGGTACATTAACACCATACTAAAAAGGTTTAGTATGGAAGAATCCAAGCGTGGGAACCAACCCACGATCTCTGGACTCACTCTCTCCAAAGAGATGTCTCCCAAGACAGATTTGGAGAGAGCTCGCATGCAAGGGATACCCTATGCTTCGGCAGTAGGCTCTATCATGTATGCGATGCTATGTACCAGACCCGATGTAGCATACTCACTAAGTGTAGTGAGTCGGTATCAAGAAGATCCTGAAGAGAGTCACTGGACAGCTATAAAGAACATTCTCAAGTACTTGCGAAGGACTAGAGATATGTTCTTGGTGTATGGTAACGGAGAACTCCGGGTGGAGTCCTATACCGATTCCAGCTTCCAAAGTGATAAGGACGACTCTAAGTCGCACTCGGGATTTGTCTTTACCCTCAATGGAGGGGCTGTATGTTGGAAGAGTTCCAAACAGGATACCGTTGCAGACTCGATGATGGAGGCTGAATACATCGCTGCCAACGATGCTGCCAAAGAGGCTGTCTGGATGAAGAAGTTCATTAGTGAACTTGGTGTAGTTCCATCCATTGAGCATCCAATACCTCTGTATTGCGATAACAATGGAGCTGTGGCTTTGGCCAAGGAACCCAGGTCCCATCAGAAGTCCAGACATATTCTGAGGCGGTATCACCTGATCAGGGAGATTGTTGATCGCCGGGAGATCGAGGTCAGGAGAGTAGATACGAAGGACAACACTGCGGATCCACTCACGAAGGCCGTTCCCCAGATACAGTTTGAGAGATTATTCGGGATGCTAGGTATGAGATACTACAGCAGCTGGCCTTAGTGCAAGTGGGAGATTGTTAGTTATGTATATGCCTTAGAGGCCATTGTTGTACATATGATGTATATTATAATGGATGCTTGGATATATACAGAGAGGACTTTCTTGCTCGTCATGATAGTATGCTATTTGGTTTCACTTTATCTTAACATGTTGACTTGTATTGGTTTACTGTTTTTCTCTCACATGTTGATAAAGCCCTTAGGATCTGTACTCGACTACTGGGACTATGATGAGATCATACTAGTAGGGCCACGGTAGTCGATGAGTACATCCTATAACTGTTCCTAATCGAGGGTATATCGAGACAGGGCATCGATACACCAGAGTAGACTAGCGTATATGCATCTTGACCCATATGATGGGCGATGGATGATCCCATATCCATCGGTGTTTGACATCAAGGATGGTGTACGGGTGCTCAGTGGAGACTGGGTACACTGGACGGACTCGCCGAGAACTCCCAGATGGTAATATACCACACGTCAGATGGCAGTCCTCCGGTGACACTGGTACAGGGTAGTCTGTAGACCCGAGATCGTCATAGAGTCTTGTGTGATTCCCACTGTGCTTTGATTTCCACCTTACCACGTCCAAGAGGGCGTGCAAAGCGGTGGCTTTTGGGTACAGTCCCGAATCACATGGAGGCAATGAGCGATAGAAGGGGATTCGTCTCTCCCGGTATAGGGAGTTGATGTTGTGCTGTGTTCGATTGGCTATAACTGGAAGTCCCTGGCCAGGGCTGCTATAGAGATATACCGGTAAGTGTTACCAGTAGTTTCTCGACCTGTTATAAGCCTCACATCGACACGACTTATCGGTTACTGGGGTCTGACGTATACCACCCCTAGACTTGATATGCGACATATCAGACGAACAGACCGGACTATACGGGAGTGTTACTGTTTGGATTCATAGGAGAACGGACAGGCTAGCTTGTTGATCTTCTGATCGCTCAATACCTGAGTGGCTGTTATGTTTAGCTGACCGCTTACAGCTTGTGGGTGTTTGATATGATCATCACCTACTACCGGCGTATTGACGATTCTTTAGAGTCCTACACAGAGGTTTCTTGGCTCAGGCAAAACGGAGTAGAGGCACATATGTTATATGTGCAGGACCGAGGATAATGCGATATATGATACCGTACTATATTCTCGCGATATTTAGATATGAACCGGGACATCGAATCAAGTGTTGATTCGATGAATCGGTACATGATATATTAGTCGGTTATATTCGATATAGCCGGATCGTCGGATCAAGTGTTGATTCGATGATTTAATGTATAATGATATATATGATATATTGTGTTACATTATCTAATATTGGCTCGCTTTATTATTTCATTTTCTCACCGGATTAATACATTGATAAATATGCGATATATGTTAATTGTATTATTTAATTTTGTTGCAAATATATAATATATATGTGATATATATTATTGTGACATGATATGATTTATTATGAAACATGATTAGGGATGATAAAAAGAGATTAGGGTTTGATTAGGGTTAGCTCCTTCTTGTTCATTCTAGAAGGATTTCTTTTTGTCTTGGTTAAGATATTATGGTTGATACTTATCCATGACTCATTCTTAACCTAACCAAACCCTAGCTCTAGTTTATTCTCTACAAAGGTTTAGCCTCTCATCCTTGACCATGGTTCCATAATCAATCATATATACTTTACTACTATTCATCACAAAAGGATTATCTCATTATTATTCATCTTCTTCTCTCTTGAGTTTTAGAAAGAGCTCACTTGTGATTTCTTTTGTGATGATTTCTTGTGAGAAAATGATATAAAAAGAAAGCATAAATACTACTCCATCATCCTCATCTAATCTAGCCCATTAGATTAGGGTGTTCACCTCATTAGAGTGAGAGAGCTTGAGCTATTGCAACTTCGACGTAGATCATCGGAGAAAAGGAATACTACAAGCTAGCATGGATCGTTGTGGAGCCTCTCTTGAGTCCGGGAGATCGTGGATCACGACGAAGGGACTTCTACTCGGAGCTTGTGAAGCGAAGGAGCGGACTACAAAGGTTGTAATCCCTCACAATTAGTAGTAAAGATGTTTACTTGCATGTTAAAACCCTAATAATCTAGCAAAGATCCCGGCTTTGGGTTGTTCGGCACGTCTAAAATTTTTTTCGGGCATGTTTGATGCCTTATGAACCTTCACAAGAGTGCCTAGAAACCCTACATTAACTCGTGATAACAAGAACGTGAAACGCTCCGTTACCCCGCAGACGACCCGTACTCATCGCGGCTTGCTACACGCGACGCCATCCTTGATCGCGGTTAACTTTAGAACTTAAAATACGATACGCCAAAAAACGTGCTGATCAAGGCCATTATTCTATATTGATGTATATTATAGTGGATGCTTGGACATATATATAGAGGACTTTCTTGCTCGACATGATAGTATGCTATCTGATTACTTTTTATCTTAACATGTACACTTAGTATTATTATACTATCTCTTAGACACATGTTGATAAAGACCTTAGGGTGTAGGCTTGACTACCAGGACTATGATAAGAATCATACCCCTGAGACCTGGGTAGTCCACAAGCACATCCTTTAATTGTTTCTAGTCGAGGGTATATCGAGACAGGGTATCGATACACCAGAGTAGACTAGTGTGTACATTTCTTGACCCTGTATGGGGGCGATGGTTGATACCATAGCCATTGGTGTTTGACATCAAAGATTGTACACAAATGCTCATAAGAGAATGGGTACACCGAACAGAACTCGTCGAGAACTCCTAGATGGTACTATACCTATCGTCAGATAGCAGTTTTCTGGTGACACTAGTACAGGTTAATCTGCAGACCCGAGATCGTAATAAAGTCTTATGTGGTTCCCACTGTGTTTTGATTTCCTCCCTACCACGACTCAAAGGAGTCATGCAAACAGGTGGATTTTGGGTACAGTCCCGAATCACATAGAGGCAATGAGCGATAGGAGGGATTTCCTCTCTCCCGGTATTAGGAGTTAATGTTGCGCTATACTTGATTGGCTATAACAGAAAGTCCCCGGCCAGGGCTGTTGATGAGATTTACTGGTAAGTGTTATCAGTAGTTTCTCGAACCGTTATGAGCCATACATCGGCATGACTTATCAAGTTACTGGAATCTGACGTTACTACCCCTAGACTCGATATGCGACATATCAGACGAAGAGACCGGACTGTACGGTATGTATTACCTATAGGCTTCATGGGAGTTTGGACAAGCCTGCTTGTTGATCTTCTATTCGTTCAATACCTGGGTAGCCATTACATATAGCTAGTACCGCTGACGCTTATGGGTGACTGATGTGATCACCTACTGCTAGCGTGTTGACGAGTCTTTAGAGTCTCACATAGAGGTTTCCTGGTTCAAGCGAAACGAAGTAGGGCACATATGTTGATATGTGCAGGGGGCTGATTAAATACGGTATGAGATTCCGTATTGTAATCTGGCGGCTATTTGTTATCAGTTAGGTTATATATGATATAACCGGATTATTGAATCAAGTGTTGATTTGATAATGCGATATACAGATAAATGATATTATTCGGTTATATGTGATATAACCGAATTATTAAATCAAGTGTTTATTTAATAATATGATATATATTTATATTTGATATAATTTTATATTGACTAATATTATTGCTCACTAATTATATGCTTATCTTTATATATATATATATATATATATATATATATATATATATATATATATATATATATAATGAAGCATGGCATGGATGTTTCTATTTTTAGAAAATAGAAATTGAGGTGGAAAATGGGGAGAATTTTGTGGTATGGAACATCGCATGGCTTATTCGATTTTATATTCATTTACTTGCGCTATTGAAGTATGGCTACAATTTTTTAAGTGTTAAAAATTGTATGCTTCAACGTGTGAGCTATGTGAGCCATGCTAGATCATTCTACACTTCATTCTTGACTTGAGTTATTTTTCTTCACTTGAGAGCTCATGTGATGAGTTGCTCTCTAGCTCTTTCCATTTTCTTCACCTCTTCCTTCAAGCTTAATCTCTCACATTAGTTGTGAACCCTTAAGCTTGTGAGAACCCTAGTGAGCAAACAAAACCCCTAGTTCACCATCCTACACTTAATTAGCACTTGAGTGTAGTGTGTTTTCTTCATTAAAGAGTTTAGTGAAGAGGTAGGTTGGATTAGCGGACTTTGGGTGGATCATCTTCGGCACGAAGTTTATCAAACCAAGTTCTTTTAACCTTCAAGTGGTGCCTAGTGAAGTCGTAGGGACTAAAATCCGGAGCTTTATAAGAGAAGGACACGGTCTACAAAGGTTGTAGCCACCTTTCTCTTAGCTAGTTTTTATGATATCATAATTAAACCCTAATCATCTAGTTTAAGATCTTGGTTAGTGTAGATTAGCAACCCTAAAATTTTAAAAACGGCATGCTTGATGCTAGTAAAATCCAGTGATGGTGCTAACATAAACTTTCATGGTATCAGAGCCAAAGCTAGAAGATTAGACGATGTTTATAGAATTGCGAAACCGAAAAACTCCGAAACATGCAAACATAAAACGCTGCTCTCTGTTGTTTTTAAAATGGACTCTAAAATTTTTTTAAATAGCTGCAGAATGTTATATATTATATATCTAGAACACTAAACAAAAACAAGACCAAAACTCCTAAGTCGACCTGGCGAGATCAGGAATTTGACCGGCGTCGCCGGCCCCCATGCTCCTTTTTGGCTCGTGTTTGTTTGGTGTTCTGGTCTGTAGATTTTGGGGTTTCAGGTTGTGTTTGATTAGCCCAAAATTGCATATGATGTTAATTTTGTTAAGAGGCTAATACAGAGTGTTTCGTAATCCTAATTTTTACATCGTTTCGGGTTTAAGTTTGATATGTGATACAGTAGTTGGAATCCACATTAAATTCATTTTGTGAAAACTAGTTTGTAATTATAAATCTAGCAATTTAGTCTCTGTAGATCGATTGCCATGAAGTTTCGATTCAGATCGAAACTCCGTCGCAATCACGTATCGTACGTGAATACTCGCCAGATAACTTTACTAGGTAGCCACGCCCCATAGCCCCGACCAAGTGACTTTAATTAAGAGAACCCCGTTGCCAAAAGCATCCACTCGGGTGCTCGCGGTCATAGTGTTCCGCCTAAATGTACTTGGTCGACGGCATCGGGGGTGCGGCCATCTACTAAAGTTCCCGATGAGTATTCAATCAGGTAGTCGGGAATCTTATTGAATTACCCGACTAAGTTATTGAAAAGAGTTTTCGATATGAGACTAAAATGCAAGGTTTATAGGTTAGGCATGAAATTCGGCATATGAAATATTCCGGGTTTATGATGTCTAAGGAAATGCGGATTTTAATTATTGTAGTTTTTCATTTCTTATCTGCGACCGTAAGTGTAATATATGAGGTATCCCAAATATCGTTGCTATATGTCAACGGAATTTAGGATACGCGTATTTACTTACGTTGATGGCATGTGATGTTATGTGTTGCTATGATATATTATATTGGACGTCATGAGTGAATAGCCGGGGGTTTTATGTGAGATGGGAGTTTTACAATTTTCATTCATGTAAAATTTGTATGTAATATTCTTTTATTGGGACACTTCTGGGTTGAGGATGATGTCACCATTGATGTATATTATTTACTTTTCCGCATTAGGATAGACCCAAAGAGGGGAGCACAAGTAACCGGGTTCTGGAGTCTGGTGGGAGACCATCTTGAGAAGTCGAGACCGGATCTCCTAGCTCTAGAATTGGCAGGGTTGCTTGCCACTCTCGTAGGGGTCTAGAGATGTGGGTTTGGCTATTCATCACGACTGCGGAATCCGTGTTTTTCATTACTGGCTGAATTTAAAACACGGACCTCCTAGTATATCCAATATTTTTATATGTCGACTTCTGCTGCTTAATTCTATGATGTGATCATATAACTGCGTGAGACGAATGCTATATATATATATATACATATATATGAAATATATAATAAATGTTGCTTATGTTTTGCACCCGCGGTAGTCCAGTCCCCGCTCTGCCGTTAGTTAAGTAACCTAACAGTGCATGACGGGGCCCCGTGGCGAATGCGGATGGCATAAGCGTACATTCTATTTTCATTTCATTTTCTGTGATGTTTAGGAAACATTAAATGATGGGACTTAATTAATGAGATTAATGAAAAGAAAAGAAACCTAAAGATGTTGTAGAATCAAAATTTTAAAAAAGATAGCTCTAGTTCTTGTTTTGCATAGTGGTATTCCTTGATGAATATCCAGCACCTCATTCGATGAAGAAAGAGCCAAGATCTCTTCACCGGGAGTGACTTCTTTAATAAAACTAGCAAATGCTACAACCCACTCGGTTTTGTTTTAATAGCTTCTCTAGTTCTTGTTTTGCATTGTGGTATTCCTTGATGAACATCCAGCAACTCATTCGATGAGGAAAGAGCCGAGATCCATTCACCGGGAGTGACCTCTTTAGCAAAACTAGCAAAAGCTACAAAAAACACTCCTTTTTCAAATTACTAGATTCTACAACGATATCAAGTTCATTACGCTAAAGTTTTCTTAAAACAAACGTAGCACTCCATCATTTCAGATAAGTGCTATTTAGTACTCGTGCTACGTTTGTTGGCCTCTGTCAAGGTGCATTTGCGGTAGCTGATTAGTGCTTACCTGCAGCATGTGATGCGATTGGATCAGGGTAGTCCTGCGACTTTGTTCCCCTGCATCATGGGTCGTGCGGGTGGGTTTAATTCAATCAAGAAATGAACGGGTTGAACTTGACTAGTGGCCTATGGTTTGTTGGCCTCCGTCAAGGTCATAAGTCACTAGGGGTAAAAACTATATCGGGAATTTCAAGTGTTGAAATTTGTAATGAGATTGTATAACTTCTATATGATAGTTGGGTCTCGATACCCACTGCGAGTAAGAGTTACTCCTTAGGGAGTTTTCCACTTTACAATTAGCTGATCAATTAGGTGTCTAAGAAAAGTGTTAACGGGGTGATACCCCTACGGAAATGAGGTTATTTAATTAGTTCCATGCGAAAGCATGGGGAGACTCCCTTGGAGTACCAATAGCTGCCTGGCCGAACGATTCCTGAACTTGTAGGGTGTAATTAATCCCGGCTAATCTTACCTTTTAGGGTTTGAAGAAAGATTTGATAAAAACAATTGGACCCATCCTGATTAGATAAGATAATAACCAATCTAATCTTGCAAAAGCGTACGCTAAAGTGTTCCCTTCTCTCTCTCTAGGTAGTGACCAATGACATGCCTTAATCAAGATAATAATATGGATGTATTGACCGTACCCGTTTATTATACTGAGCTGAGGAACGTTGGTTCCGCTCTATCTTATGATTGTCATAAGTCCGAGCAAGAAATGGTAGAATATCAGCCATACGAGCAAAGAAAAAGCATGATGATGCATCTTCTTCGGGTGTGTTAATTACCGAGAATTGTTTCTCAGTATACTCTACGTCCTGGGTATTGGATACCGGATCAGGATCCCATGTATGTAATTTGTTACATGGGCTAAAGAGAGGTAGAGAACTGGGAAAGGGTGATAAGTCTCTAACAGTAGAGAATGGAGCAATTGTTGCAGCCAAAGCAGTTGGAGAATATCACCTTTTATTACCAAATGGTAATAGATTGATTCTGAACTACTGTTACTGCGTACCAAAGATGATGTGCAATATTATATCAGTTTCTTTGCTAACTAAAGAAGGGTATAATTTTACATAAGAGGATAATATTATGAACATTTTTCTAAATCAAGTGTTGATTGGGTTTGGTACGTTGTGTATGAAAGGTTCCTAGGCACACTATAGAGGTCTCACAAGGCATCAACCATGCCAATATCAAATTTTATGGGTGCCGAGAAACCCTAATACGGATCGTTTACTAAAAATCTAGGCGAAAAACGAATCTAGTTAACAATTTAACTAAAGATCAGAAGCTACAACCTTTGTAGATCCGGATATCCACTTCCTTAGCTCCACGTAGGCGTCCTCTCGCTGTCCATCTTGAATCCCGAACTCAATCGTCGGCTTCATCGGGAAAATGGGCAGACTAGGTCGTCGGCTTCGTGCCGAAGATGATCTACGTCGAGGCATCACAAGTTCAAGCTCCAACTTCACCAAGTTGTGAAACTTGTGAAGAAAACACCCAAAACAACTTGGCAAGAGGTAGAGGGTGAAGAAATAGGAGGTGGGTTCACTTTGGAATTGGATTTCTCACTTGTTTGCTCAAGTTACCATTGATGAAGTGAAGGTTTTTCTTGAAGAAGAAGAAGGAGAAGATGAAGAATATGATAAGTTTTTTTTAAAAAAAAAGAAACTAATAAGAATACTTATCATATCCTAACCATAGTCAAGTGTAGAGAGAAAACTAGGGTTAGTTAGAATGGTTAGGGTTAAGGAAGAGATAAGAATGGTGGACTTTGTCAAAGCTTCAAGAAGCTTCAACATACAAACAAAATAAGCCACCATTCTCATTTATTTTCCAAAATGAATAAATAAATAAATAAGTAAATAAACAAAACCCTAACCATTCATATAACCATGGTTTAATCTTTACACAAACCCAAGTGAGCAAGTATCATCAAACATGATACAAACAAGTGCACAGAAAATATATCACATATACAATGTGCATCAAGTGAGAAAATCCTTTTGAAATGAACCAATACTAGTTAATGCAAAGTAATATATCAAATATATAATTATACATTAAATCATTAAATCAACACTTGATTTAACGATCCGGTCATATCGCATATAACCGACTAGTATCATATGTATCGACTTATCGAATCAATCCTTGATTCGATATCTAGGTTATATCGCATATAACCAATCGAAACATTCATCGCGAGAATGGAATACGGTATCACATACACGCATTATTCTCGGTCCTGCACATATCTCATATGCGCTCCTATTTCGTTTCGCTTGAACCAGGAAACCTCTGTGTAGGACTCTAAAGACTCGTCAATACGCCGGTAGCAGATGATGATCATATCAAACATCCACAAGCCGCAAGCGGTCTGCTAAACGCAACGGCCATCCGGGTATTGAGCGATCAGAAGATCGACGAGCTAGCCCGCTCACACTCCTGCGAATCCGACCAGTAACACTTACCATACAGTCCGGTCTCTTCGTCTGATATGTCGCATATCAAGTCTAGGGGTGGTATACATCAGACCCCAATAACCCGATAAGTCGTGCCGATGTGAGGCTCGTAACGGGTCGAGAAACTACTGGTAACACTTACCAGCAAATCTCTGATCAGCCCTGGCCAGGGACTTCCCTGTTACGGCCAATCGAGCACAGCGCAACATCAACCCCCAATACCGGGAGAGACGAAACCCCTCCTATCGCTCATTGCCTCCATATGACTCGGGACTGTACCCAAAGACCACCGTTTTGCACGCCCTCATGGACGTGGTAAGGTGGAGATCAAAGCACAGTGGGAATCACACAAGACTCTATGACGATCTCGGGTCTACAGACTAACCTGCACAAGTGTCACCTGAGAACTGCCATCTGACGTGAGGTATAATACCATCTGGGAGTTCTCGGCGAGTCCGTCCAGTGTACCCAGTCTCTACTGAGCACCCGTATACCATCTCTGATGTCAAACACCAATGGATATGGGATCATCCATCGCCCATCTCATGGGTCGAGAAGCGTATACGCTAGTCTACTCTGGTATATCGATGCCCCGTCTCGATACACCCACGACTAGGGACCTTGAAGGATGTACTTATGGACTACCATGTCCCCACTAGTATGATCTGCATCATAGTCCAGGTAGTCAAGTACACATCCTAAGGGCTTTACCAACATGTAACCATAAGACAGTTTAAAGAGACAAGTGTACATGTTAAGATAAAGAGCAACCAGATAGCGTACTATCATATCGAGCAAGAAAGTCATCTCTATATATGTCCAAGCATCCAATATAATATACATCATCTGTACAATACTGGCCTCTAGGGCATACATACAACTAACAGTGTAACGGTATATACGTTTTAAATCAAACTACAGTTCTAAATATACAGAACACACATAAGAGGAAAAGTTCATAAATGAACGAAGCCTTCTTGTGGCATTGTAGACCAGATCATATCAATGAGACACGACTAGCTAAGTTGCATAAAGATGGATTTTTGAATCAGTTCGAACTTACATCTTATGAAACTTGCCAGTCATGTCTCAAAGGAAAGATGACCAAAATTTCGTTTACTGGACACGGAGAAAGAGCTACTTAACTCTTGGGGTTGATACATAGCGATGTATGCGGTCCTATGTCTACACATGCCAGAAATGGCTCCTCGTACTTTATTACATTCACCAATGATCTCTCAAGATTCGGACATGTGTTCCTGTTGAAACACAAGTCTGAGGCTTTTGAGAAATTCAAGGAATATAAGTGCGAAGTCGAGAATCAAACAGGTATGAGTATTAAAATACTTCGATCTAATCGGAGAAGAGAATACTTAAGCACAAAATTCCGTGATTATTTAAAAGAGAATGGGATTGTGACGCCCCGCTTCCCAAAATACGGAAAACGAAGGATGACTAGGCCAGCCATGCTCCTACGGTCAAGGAATAATAACGCCGTAGTCACATTACGGCTTCTAACATTACATGGTAATCAGTAAACAAAGCACAGAAGTAAAGGAAATACATCACTAAATTATTACATCAACTTTCATTGTTCACAATTTACAATAAAACCAGGAAAAGAACTACTAACCAAGTGCGAATACAAGGTTTCTTTAGGGAAAGCAGTTAAAGTAATGGAGGTACTCCCGACTAAATCTCTACAAGCTCGAAGGGCAAGTCTGACTCATGTACTGGTTCTTCCTCGAGATCTGAGCATGCATACTCAGGTTGTCAGAGCGACGTAATAGCAATATTATGATAGTAACAAGAAATAAGAAAAGAAAGTAATAACAGTGAAGATAAAACGCAGGTAGTCAATATGTCACTAACTGATGCAATGTATGATATGTGTCCCTATCAGTCTCTAAGTCATTTTTGAAATCGAGTTGTGGAAAGGAGGATTATGTTTAACGAGGATCTCGTACATACCCGAGACTACGGCCCGCTATCGTCCGGGACATAACCCTGTCAGCAGGACCGCTAGACCCAACCTAATATATATAAGAGTCGCTGTTCGAATGATCATCCTCTAAATCACTGTCCTCGCTAAATACAATTCTCTTTCCACTTCGATTTCCCCCTTTTCCTCAGGTTTACACTGTTTATGAGTATGGCTAGTCGTGTACAAGTACACACCAATAACACGGTTTTAGTCACTGTTCACTGTATTGTTCACTGTCACGAATCATTCACTTTTCACTGGCGTACTTGACACTCCTAAACCGATACCATTCACGCACGACAATGCATTGTACGTTGAATAATAACGCGCGCTATCACTAGAAGTATGGCAGTCGGGTAAAATATGTGCATTTATGCAGTTAACAAATCATGTGTAATACGAGCTATTATGCATCTTATGAACTTATAAAAATTACCTTAAATCATACATTCAAAATTCAGTAAAATGATACAATGTCAGTAGCAAGTAAACTCGGTCGGAAGTTCAAAAAATTTAATTTCAGGGCAATCGGATTTCGGGTTTGCAAGTTACAGCCATTTCATTTTTAGTGTTCGCTGCTGGAAATTCAGTTCCTGAACTGAATGTCCATTTCGCAACACAATTTCATCCTGTTGGGATCAAAATTAGGCGACGCTATAGTTGAAAGAAATTTAGGTTTATCAATTAGATTTCCAACTCACCATACAGATTCTCAATCTCACCTCTACGTCAGAAGTTATGTACTGTACAACAATGGGGTATAAGTTCTGTCCCTGTTTGGGACTGCTATACGTCCTGTTAATCTAAAATACAGTTTAAATAGTAAACGACAGTGGAAAGGGATGAAATCACTTTCATTAGTTAGATAACTATTTCATATTCTCTATGGTATAGGGTTCCACATTATAACATGTTCAAGCAGCAGAGGGTAAGCATTACAAGATGAGAATCAACAGCCAGTGCTGCTCTGGACTGCAGTCCAGAGCCACACTCCGAACCAGTTTCCGTTCTCTTTTTAGTAGAGAAACGAATTAAAACTCTTATGGGGTTCTATGTCGTCGAGTCGGCTTCGATTTGTGCCCTCGAACGCAACATTCCAATCTATAATCAATTAGTTGCGATTCTCACAAGTTTCAGACGCGGAAAATTTCAGATTTAACGGGCTTAAATGGGAATGATCGATCACGTCGGTAATGAACACGTACATTTTATTGATTCGCAAGTAAAGTATATACTGTATTTATTGTCATCTAGAAATGTAATAGATAGAATTAGCATGGAACAAACAGGGTACTTGCCTGATGAAGCGTTGACGATGCACGGAAGCGGCAATGGCATGAACATGACCTGAACACGACAAGGCAACGACTAGGCTCGAGCTTCAGCTGCGACTGTGTCGAGGAGGTGTCGATGGTGGCGGGGTTGATTACTGTGTTGTGGCCGGAAGAGGAGGCGAAGGCGAGGTGGACGGCGGTGGCTGAGGTGGTCGCCGGTGAGAGTGCAGCGAGGGGGTCGAGGCTCGAAACTTGGGTGTAATGTGCAGTGAAGGGAGTGAAGTAGTGGAGGAGGCTCGGGGCAGTAGGAGGTGATGGTGATGACGTTGAGGGATCGACGAGGTGGCCGGCGGCGAGAGGGGATGACCACGAGGAGGCGGTGGTGGTGGCTAGCACGGAGTCGGGTGTGCAGGTGAGGTGGGGAACTCAGGGTTTTTCTGGTAAGGAAAGAGGAAGGAGTTGCAGTGAGGTGGGCTCGGGGTTTTTCTGGAGAGGAAAGAGGCGATCGCCGGTGGTGAGAGGTGAAGGGTCGAGGAGGAGGCAGTGGTGCAGGGAGAAGGTAGTGAGAATGAGGGGCTTGGTTTTGCATGGGGAGGAGAGGGAGACGAGGTCGAGAGGGGTAAGTGGCGCGCGCGAGGTCGTGGTCGAGGAATGGGGACGTGGGGCAATGAGGCACGGGGAGAACGGCGGCGTGGGCACGTAGGGAAAAGAAGCGGGAAAGAATATGGCGAGTGGGGAAGAGAGGGAAACGGGTCGGGTACGGGTACAGGTCGGGCATGGTGACGGATTGGGCATGGGCTGGGGTTTGGGCCGAGGGTTTATTTAAAAAAATTGGGTTATAAATAATAAGTTAGGAAAATTAAATTAGAATAATGAAATATAATAACATATGTATGAATGCAAGAATTTTGGAATAGAATCTGGGGGAAAAACGGAAGAATTATATTCGGAACTGGGGATTTACATCATACCCTCCTTACAAATATTTCGTCCTCGAAATTTAAAAAGAAACAACGAAACCACAGCACTAGACAAACAGATGTGGAAAACGTGCACGGATATCCTCCTCACGCTCCCAGGTGGATTCCCCGGGGGAACGGCCGCCCCAAGACACTCGGACCAACGGAATGGCTTTATTCTTAAGCACTTTTTCTCTGCGGTCGAGGATGGTGGTGGGCTGCTCCTCGTAAGATAGGTCGGTACCCAAAGCTAACTCCGAATAGTCCAGAACATGGCTGTCATCCCGAACATAACGTCGCAACTGAGATACGTAGAAGGTATTGTGCACACCAGCTAGCGAAGGAGGTAAGGCAAGTCGATAGGCCACCTCTCCTACTCGCTCTAGCGCCTCAAAAGGTCTGATGAAACGGGGACTGAGTTTCCCGTGTCCTCCAAACCTAATAACTCTGCGGGTAGGGAAAATCTTCAGGAATACGTGATCTCCGACTTAAAATTCTAGTGCTCTCCTGCTGGCATCCGTCCAACTCTTCTGTCGATCCTGAGCCGTCTTAATGCGCTGCCTGATCATTTAGACTTTGTCTACCGTCTGCACAATGAGTTCGGGGCCCAGTAATCTTCGTTCGTTCACATCATCCCAACAAACAGGAGATCGACATTTACGCCCGTAAAGTGCTTCGAAAGGAGCCATCTGAATGCTAGTAACTGTTGTTATAAGAAAACTCAACTAGATGCAGATGATCCTCCCAAGAACCCTGGAAATCCAACATACAAGCTCTCAACATGTCCTCGAACGTCTGAATCGTACACTCGGATTGTCCGTCCGTCTGTGGATGATACGTTGTGCTGAACTTGAGGCGGGTACCCAGACTCTCCTGTAAGCTCTTCCAAAAGCGCGAAACGAATCAGGTGTCTCGATCTGACACAATGCTGACCGGAACTCCGTGAAGTCACACTATCTCCTGCATGTATCTCTCCGCAAGTGACTCTGTCGACTGTCCCACCCGGAAGGGTAAGAAGTGTGCAGCATTCATGAAGCGGTCAACGATAACCCAAACGACATTGTTGCCCCTAGGGCTCCGTGGTAGGGCCATCACGAAATCCATAGTAATGTGCTCCCACTTCCATTCTGGTATCGGAAGCGGTTGTAACAGTCCCGCTGTCCTCTGATGTTCCGCCTTCAGTTACTGGCATACCAAGCACCTGGATACAAACCGCGCAATTTCTCGCTTCATCCCATTCCACCAAAAGTGCTGCTTTAGATCTCGATACATCTTCGTGCCTCCCGGATGCACAGAATAAGCTGAACTATGAGCCTCAGCTAGTACCTCTTCTCGAACATCCCCTTTGGGTACGCAGAGTCTGCTACCGAATCTCAGAGAACCGTCTTCATATATGAGTAAGTCCGTTCTCAGCCCGGCTTCTACCTGCGCTCTGAACTTTTGCAATCAAGGATCATCCGCTTGCGCAGCCTTGATGCGATCCACAAGAGAAGACTGCACCTGTAGTTGCCAAAACTACTTGATTGCGTTCGGTGTAACGACCTCAAGTTCGAGTCTCTGAAAATCCTCAATGATGCTCCTCTGACTGGTCAACATCATTACCGCTGGCTTGCGACTGAGAGCATCTGGTATAACATTTACTTTTTCCGGATGATACTGAAGGTCCAAGTCATAATCCGCCATCAGTTCTAGCCATCGGCACTGCCTCATATTTAGTTCTTTCAGAGTGAAGATGTACTTCGGACTCTTGTGATCCGTGTACACCTCCACCTTCTCGCCCAACAGGTAATGCCTCCAGATTTTCAACGCAGAAACCACTGCGGCTAACTCCAAGTCATGCGTAAGGCAGTTCCTCTCGTGATTTCTTAGCTGTCGTGAGGTGTAAGCAACCACCCGACCATGCTGCATCAGAACACAGCCTAAGCCCTTCCCTGAGGCATCACTATGTATCACCAAACCACCAGAATCATCCGGCACTGTAAGAATGGGCGTCGTGGTTAACTTCTGCTTCAGGGTCTCAAATGCCCGAGTACACTCCTCTGTCCACACAAACGGTACATCCTTCCATGTCAGCCTCGTCAAAGGTTCAGCGATTCTTGAAGAGTCTTGAACGAACCGCCGATAATACCCTGCCAGTCCCAGAAAGCTTCTGATCTCGGCCACTGACTTCGGTGTTGGCCAATCTCTGACAGATTCTATCTTTGCCGGGTCTACTGAGATGCCTTTGCCCGAAACAATGTGTCCCAAGAACTGAACCTTGTCGAGCCAGAACTCATACTTGCTCAATTTTGCGTACAGCTTCTCTTCCCGAAGAATTTGTAGAACCGTGTGCAAGTGCTCGACGTGCTCCTTCCGGGTCTTCGAGTAGACTAGTATGTCGTCGATAAATACAACGACGAACATGTCCAAGTACTTCGTAAACACCCTGTTCATCAAATCCATAAATATCGCTGGAGCATTGGTAACACCGAACGGCATCACAAGAAACTCATAGTGTCCGTATCGGGTCCTGAAAGCCGTCTTGCATATATCCTCGGCCGCTACTCTGATATGATGATAGCCCGAATGGAGATCCAACTTCGAAAATACCTTGGCCCCACTTAACTGATCAAATAAGTCGTCGATGCGTGAAATTGGGTATTTGTTCTTTATCGTGACTTTGTTCAGCTCCCGATAGTCTATGCACATCCGCAGCGATCCATCCTTTTTCTTCACCAACAGAACTGGTGCACCCCACGATGAAGCGCTTGGCCGGATAAATCCCTTCTCCAGGAGTTCCTCAATTTGCTTCTTCAATTCTGCCAACTCAACCGGTACCATTCTGTATGGGGCCTTGGAAACTGGTGCTGTACCTGGAGTCAAATCAATCGAGAATTCCAAGACGCGTGGAGGTGGGAGACCTGGTAAATCTTCAGGAAACACGTCCAGAAAATCTCGAACAATCTCTGAGGCTGGGCTCTCATCAATCTCCATAGCTATCAACTCTTTTGGCTTGGCTCTATACTTGGTTGGCTCCAAAGATCCGCCTTCGAAAATAAACTCTGGGTGATTGGGAATGCGGAAAGTCACATTCCTTACTCGGCAATCAATAACTGCATGGAAGGTACTCATCCAATCCATCCCGAGAATTGCGTCATAGCTGCCAGTTCCGATCAAAAGGAAATTCGCATAGAATTCCCTGCCACACACTACAACCGGACAGGATCTACATTCTCGACTAAATACTATAACACCATTACCCGTATGTATTTCCCAACCATTGGTTAATGGTTCATGTGGTATGGAGTGTGTATCAACGAAATGCGCAGATATGAAACAGTGCAATGCTCCAGAATCAAACTGTACTTTAGCTGGCATGTAATGTACGAGTAGAATACCTGTGATAACTTCGCCTGAAGCATCTGCCTACTCGGGGTCAAGGTGAAAGCCCATCCCTGACCGCGGCATGTGTAGGGTTTCCTCTGCTCCTGTGATCTCTGCTGCTGCGGTCCAGGCCCTCTTTGTAACTCTGTTCGCTCGGGGAAACTACTAACTCTGTGCTGGCTGGATCCGCAAATCAAACACTGTCCGTTGGCGCGGCGACAGTCCTTCTGGGTGTGCCCATCCCTGTTGCAGTAGCCGCAAACTAAGGTCTTACTCTGGAGGCGATGCTGGGGCACGAATGGACGCTTCATCTGTGTCGTTCCTGGCCTGTGAACTGGTATGACTCCTCGAGACGGTGTGTGAGTATGTACTGGAACAACTGGGGGCTTCCTAAATTTATTGATCAGCTTCTCCTGAATTCGTGCCGCGTTGAGTACCTGCGCAAAAGTATGCAACTTGAGTGACACGATCAACTGCTGTAGCTCAAAATCAAGTCCCTGTAAGAAGCGCCTGGCCCTGGTGGCCTCTGAAGCGACCATATACGGGGCAAATCGGCTCAGACGGTTGAATTCTGCCGTATATACGTCCACGGGACGGCCATTCTGCTTCAGTAAGATGAATCTTTCTTCCATCTCTGCCTTGGCAGTGGAAGGGAAATAGTGGTCCAAGAAGCACTCCTTGAATTTGCTCCATTTGATTGGCCCTTCTAGTCTGCTTTCTTCAACTGACCACCAAGTACGTGCTTCGTCCTCCAACTGGATCTTTATCACATTCACTTTCTCTTCATCGGGTACCCTTGCGGCCGTCAGTTGGTTCTCCATATTGACCAGCCATTGCTCGGCCTCGAGTGGTTCGGCTAATCCCGTAAATGCAGCTGGATGTAACCTCCGAAAATCTGACACGTTGCCAGCCCTGGCAGAAAAAGCTGGTGGAGCAGTGCCCTGGGGGCGGTAATGGGAGCAGAGGGTCCCACTACTGCGGTAATTGCCCTGAGTCCCTCGGTGAGTAGGTCCGTCTTTCTCTTTTGAGCTTCTGCGAGGGTCGTCAGTGCACTCAAGATCCTCTCCGTACGATCCTGAGAGCTTGAGTCCGAGGAGTGGTCGTTCGGGGACGTCATGTCGCTGGAAGATATTTAAAAGGATATGATTAGATACAAGGATGAAACTCAGAGATAGTGAAGCGAAAATAATGTAATAAAGTGTAGTTAATGTTATCCCTTACTACTAAACGCGGCAATGATACCAACAAAACCATGCCACACCCCGCTTCCCATAATACGGAAAACGAGGGATGACTAGGCCAGCCATGCTCCTACGGTCAAGGAATAATCCCGCCGTAGTCACACTTCGGCTTCTAGCATTACATGGTAATCAGTAAACGAAGCACAGAAGTAAAGGAAATACATCACTAAATTATTACATCAACTTTCACTGTTCACAATTTACAATAAAACAAGGAAAAGAACTACTAACCAAGTGCGAATACAAGGTTTCTTTAGGGAAAGCAGTAAAGGTAATGGAGGTACTCCCGACTAAATCTCTGCAAGCTCAAAGGGCAAGTCTGACTCCTGTAATGGTTCTTCCTTGAGATCTGAGCATGCATACTCAGGTCGTCAGAGCGACGTAATAGCAATATTATGATAGTAACAAGAAATAAGAAAAGAAAGTAATAACAGTGAAGATAAAACGCAGGTAGTCAATATGTCACTAACTGATGCAATGTATGATATGTGTCCCTATCAGTCTCTAAGTCACTTTTGAAATCGAGTTGTGTAAAGGAGGATCATATTTAACGAGTGTCTCGTACATACCCGAGACTACGGCCCGCTATCGCCCGGGACATAACCCTGTCAGCCGGACCGCTAGGCCCAACCTAATATATATAAGAGTCGATGTTCGAATGATCATCCTCTAAATCACTGTCTCGCTAAATACAATTCTCTTTCCACTTCTATTTCCCATTTTTCCCTAGGTTTACACTGTTTATGTGTATGGTCTAGTCGTGTACAAGTACGCACCAATAACACGGTTTTAGTCATTGTTCACTGTCACGAATCATTCACTTTTCACTGGCGTACTTGACACTCCTAAACCGATACCATTCATGCACGACAATGCAATGTACACTGAATAATAATGCGCAAAATCATTATAAGTATGGCAGTCGGATAAAATATGTGCATTTATGCAGTTAACAAATCATGTGTAATACGAGCTATCATGCATCTTATAAACTTATAAAAATTGCCTTAAATCATACATTCAAAATTCAGTAAAATGATACAAAGGAGGTAGCAATTAAACTCAGTCGGAAGTTCAACAAAATTAATTTCAGGGTAATCGGATTTCGGGTTTGCAAGTTACAGCCATTTCATTTTAAGTGTTTGCTGCTGGAAATTCAGTTCCTGAACTGAATGTCCATTTCGGAACACAATTTTCACCCTGTTGGAATCAAAATTAGGCGACGCTATAGTTGAACGAAATTTAGGTTTATCAATTAGGTTTCTAACTCACTAGACAGATTCTCAATCGCGCCTCTACGTCAGAAGTTATGTACTGTACAACAATGGGGTATAAGTTCTGTCCCTGTTTGGGACTGCTATACGTCCTGTTAATCTAAAATACAGTTTAAATAGTAAACCACAGTGGAAAGTGATGAAATCACTTTTATTAGTTAGATAACTGTTTCATCTTAGCTATGGTATAGGTTTCCTTAATATAACATGTTCAAGCAGCAGAGGGTAAGCATTACAAGATGAGAATCAACAGCCTGTGCTGCTCTGGACTGCCGTCCAGAGACACACTCCGAACCAGTTTCCGCCGTCGTTTTAGCAGAGAAACAAATTAAAACACTTATGGGGTTCTAGGTCGTCGAGTCAGCTTCGATTTGAGCCCTCGAACGCAACATTCCAATCTATAATCAATTAGTTGTGATTCTTACAAGTTTCAGACGCGGAAAATTTCAGTTTTAACATGCTTAAATGGGAATGATCGATCACGTCGGTAACGACTGTATTTTTCAGCCAAAATATAACATGATGTTCATTACTATACGGGCCAGCCTATGTGATCAGTTTCCGTCAATTTAACGTGGTTTTTCCCATCGGGTTTGTCATCGAACACGTACATTTTATTGATTCGTAAGTAAAGTATATACTGTATTTATTGTCATCTAGAAATGTAATAGATAGAATTAGCATGGAGCAAGCAGGGTACTTGCCTGATGACGCGTTGATGATGCATGGCAGCGGCAACAGCACGATCGCGACCCGAAAACGACGCGGAAACGACTAGGCTCGAGCCTCAGCTGCAACTGCGTCGAGGAGGTGTCGATGGTGGCGGGGTTGATTGTTGTGTTGTGGCCGGAAGAGGAGGCGAAGGCGAGGTGGAAGACGGCGGCTGCGGTGGTCGCCGGTGAGAGTGCAGCGAGGGGGTTGAGGCTTGAAACATGGGTGTAGGGTGCAGTGAAGGGAGTGAAGTAGTGGAGGAGACTCGGGGTAGTAGGAGGTGATGGTGATGACGCTGAGGGATCAACGAGGTGGCCGGCGGCGAGAGGGGACGGCGACGAGGAGAAGGCGGTGGTGGCTAGCACGGAGTCGGGTGTGTAGGTGAGGTAGGGATCTTAGGGTTTTTCTGGTGAGGAAAGAGGAGGGATTTGCAGTGAGGTGGGTTCGGGGTTTTTCTGGAGAGGAAAGAGGCGATCGCCGGTGGTGAGAGGTGAAGGGTCGAGGAGGAGGCAGTGGTGTAGGGAGAAGGTAGTGAGAATGAGGGGCTCGGTTTTGCATGGGGAGGAGAGGGAGATGAGGTCTAGAGGGGTGAGTGGCGCGCGCAAGGTCGTGGTCGAGGAACGGGGACGTGGGGCAACGAGGCGCGGGGCGAACGGCGATGTGGGCACGTAGGGAAAAGAAGCGGGAAAGAATATGGCGAGTGGGGAAGATAGGGAAACGGGTCGGGTACGGGTACGGGTCGGGCATTGTGAGGGATTGGGCTGGGCCGAGAGTAAGGGGTTAGGAGAAGGCAAGGGCTGGGGTTTGGACCGAGGGTTTAATTAAAAAAATTGGGTTATAAATAATAAGTTAGGAAAATTAAATTAGAATAATGAAATATAATAACATATGTATGAATGCAAGAATTTTGGAATAGAATCTGGGGAAAAAACGGAAGAATTATATTCGGAATTGGGGATTTACAGTGATTCTCTCTCAGCTTACTCCTCCGTATACACAACGGCACAACGGTATATCGAAGCTGCGGAATCGCACCCTATTAGATATGGTGCACTCTATAATGAATACTGCTGAGTTATCTATTTCTTTTTGGGGTTATGCACTTGAGACAGCTACATACCTATTGAATAGGGTTCCGACCAAATCAGTGCCTACCACTCCATATGAGATATGGGAGGGGAAGAGACTATGTCTTAATTTCATTAAAAATTTGGGGTTGTCTGGCTTATGTTAAAAACCAAAATCCAGACAAGCTCGAGGCAAGGTATGTTCTATGTAAATTTGTTGGATATCCTAAACATTCGTGAGGGTATATCTTCAACCACATCGAGGAACAAAAGGTATTTGTTTCTCGGAATGCCACCTTTTCAGAAAAGGATTTTCTTGTGAAAGAAATTAGTGGTAATGAGGTAGAACTGGAAAAGTTCCAGCAGCACAACTAGAATTGATGATTTGGTGGAACCGGACGATTCAATAGTCCCTGACGAACCCCAGCCACTCCGCAGATCTAATAAGGTTTCTCATCCACCTGAGAGATACTACGGTTTTCTCATAGACGGTAGGAGCGAGGATTGCATCATGGAAGATGATGACCCAACTAGTTTCGATCAGGCCATCACAAGTGAAGACTCTGTGAAATGGCTGGATGCTATGCGATCTGAGATGGAATACATGTACACCAACAAAGTATGGACTTTGGAACTTGCTCCTGAAGGGGAAAACCCCATCGGGAGCAAGTGGATCTTTAAGAAGAAACTTGGTGTAGATGGAAAAGTTGAGACTTTCAAAGCTATACTTGTAGCAAAAGGTTTTCGTCAATGACCAGGTGTCGAATATGATGAAACCTTTTCTCCAGTGGAGATGCTTAAGTCCATCAGGATCCTACTTGCCATTGTTGCATACCATGACTACGAAATCTTGCAGATGGACGTCAAGACCGCTTTTCTAAATGGTGATTTAGAAGAGGGCGTGTACATGACACAGCCAGAGGGCTTCGTAGATAGTGGGAGCAGCGGAAGCGTGTGCGGGCTGCTTAAATCAATCTACGAATTAAAGCAGGCATCACGGAGTTGGAACATCTGTTTCGATGAAGCTGTCAAAGAGTTTGACTTCATCAAAAACGTATATGAACCTTGTATATACAAGAAAGTTGTAGAGAGTAAGGTTGTCTTCCTCGTATTGTACGTGGATGACATACTCTTGATAGGAAACGATGTTCCTATGCTACACTCAGTCAAGTTCTTCTTATCACACAAGTTCTCCATGAAAGATCTAGGTGATGTCTCCTACATCCTAGGGATTAAGATCTATAGAGATAGATCTAAATGAAAGTTGGGATTGTCCCAATCCAGGTACATAGACACCATACTAAAAAGGTTTAGTATGGAAGATTCTAAGCGTGGTAATTTACCCGCTTGCTCAGGAATCACTCACTCCAAAGAGATATCTCCTAAGACTGATTTGGAGAAGGCTCGCATGCAAGGGATACCCTATGCTTCGGCAGTCGGGTCAATAATGTATGTGATGTTATGTATCAGAACGGATGTAGCTTACTCACTAGGTGTAGTAAGTAGGTATCAATCAGATCCTGGGAAGAAACACTGGACAACTGTGAAGAACATTCTTAAGTACTTGAGAAGGACTAAAGAAATGTTCTTGGTGTATGATAATGGTGAACTCCAGGTGGAGTCCTTTACTAATTCGAGCTTCCAGAGTGATAAGGACGACAGTAAGTCGGTCTCGGGTTTTATCTTCACCCTCAATGGAGGGGCAGCATGTTAGAAGAGTTTTAAGCAAGATACCGTAGCAGACTCGACGATGGAGGCTGAATACATCGCTGCCAACGATGCTGCCAAAGAGGCTGTCTGGATGAAGAAATTCATAGCTGAACTTGGTGTGGTTCCATCCATTGAGTGTCCAATATCTGTGTATTGTGATAACAATAGAGCTGTGGCTTTGTCTAAGGAACCCCGGACCCATCAGAGATCCAGACATATTCTTAGGCTGTATCACCTGATCCGGGAGATAGTTGATCGCCAGGAGATCGAGGTCTGGAGTGTTGACACGAAGGACAACGTAGCAGATCCACTCACGAAGGCCCTCCCCCAGACGCGATTCGAGAGATCGAGGACTGTACGGTAAGTGTTACCTATAGGCATCATAGGAGTTTGGACAAGCTTGCTTGTTGATCTTTTATTCGTTCAATACCTGGATAGCCATTATATCCAGCTAGTACCGCTGACGGCTTGTGGGTGACTGATGTGATCATCACCTACTGCTGGCGTATTGATGTGTCTTTAGGGTCCCACATAAAAGTCTCTGGTTCAAGCGAAACGAAGTAGGACACATATGCTGATATGTTCGGGGGCCTGATTAAATACGAGTATAAGATACCGTAATGTAATCTGGCGGCTATTTGTTATCAGTTAGGTTATATATGATATAACTGAATTATCGAATCAAGTGTTGATTTGATAATGTGATATACAGATAAATGATATTAGTCGGTTATATGTGATATAACCGGATTATTAAATCAAGTGTTGATTTAATAATATGATATAATTGTATATTGACTAATATTATTGCTCACTAATTATATGCTTATCTTTATATGTGTGTGTGATATATATATATATATATATATATATATAATGTGAAGCATCGCATGGTTTTTTCTATTTTTAGAAAATAGAAATTGAGGTGGAAAATGGGGAGACATTCGTGGTATGGAACATAGCATGGCTTATTCTATTTTATATTCATTTTTTTGCACTATTGAAGTATGGCTACAATTTTTTAAGTGTTAAAATTGTATGCTTCAATAATGTGTGAGCTATGTGAGCCATGCTAGATCATTCTACACTTCATTCTTGACTTGAGTTATTTTTCTTCACTTGAGAGCCAACGTGATAAGTTGCTCTCTAGCTCTTTCCATTTTCTTCACCTCTTTCTCTAAGCTCAATCCCTCACATGAGTTGTGAGCCCTTGAGCTTGTGAGAACCCTAGTGAGTAAACATAACCCCTACTTCACCATCCTACACTTAATTAGCACTTGAGTGTAGTGTGTTTCCTTCACTAAAGAGTTTAGTGAAGAGCTAGCTTGGATTAGCGGACTTCGGGTGGATCATCTTCGTCATGAAGGTCATCAAAGCAAGTTCTTTCAACCTTCAAGTGGAGCTTGGTGGAGTCGAAGGGACTACAACCCGGAGCTTTAAAGGAGAAGGACACGGTCTACAAAGGTAGCAGCCACCATTCCCTTAGCTAGTTTTTATGATATCATAATTAAAACCTAATCATCGAGTTTAAGGTCTTGGTTAGTGTAAATTAGCACCCCTAAAATTTTAAAAACGGCATGCTTGATACTAGTAAAACCCAATGGTGGTGCTAACATACACTTTCAAATGCTAATGTCTCTCCTCTGCCCAACAGGCGTAATCTTACCCAACAAGCGGGGACACAAATCTACAAATCTGATCAATTGTGGCTGTACTCTACAGCAACCACTTGTCCATCTATTGTTAGTGAAATGTATGCCTAAGTGGCCATTATTGTACGATATAGTGGATGCTTGGACATATATATAGATGACTTTCTTACTCGATATAATAGTATGCTATCTGGTTGCCTTTATCTTAACACGTTCACTGATATTATTATACTGTCTCTCATATACATGTTGATAAAGCCCTTAAGGTGTAGGCTTGACTATCAGGACTATGATGCGGATCATACTACTGGGACCTGGGTAGTCCACAAGCACATCCTTTAATTGTTCCTAGTCAAGGGTATATCGAGACAGGGCATCGATACACCAGAGTAGACTAGTGTGTATGTTTCTTGACCCTGTATGGGGTGATGGTTGATCCCATATCCATTGGTATTTAACATCAAAGATTGTATACAGGTGCTAATTAGAGAATGGGTATATTGAACAGGACTCGCCGAGAACTCCTAGATGGTACTATACCTATCGTCAGATAGCAGTTCTCTGGTGACACTGGTAAATGTTGTAGGGTTACTAGGCACTGTTACAAGGGTCTATAAGGCATCAACCATGCCCGATTTAAAATTTACAAGTGCCGAACAACCTAAAGCGAGAATCTTTGCTAGATAATTAGGGTCAACAAAGCATGTAAAAATCTTTACATCTAAGAGAAAGGGATTACAACCTTTGTAGTCCGTTCCTTCGCTTCATAAGCTCCGAGTAGTAGTCCCTTCGTCGCGATCCATGAACTTCCAGACTCTAGAGAGGCTCCACAAGCCGAACGATCCATGCTTGCTTGAAGTCTTCTTTTTCGAAAATGATCTACCTTGAAGAATCTTTAACTCAAGCTTTCACTTCTCTAATCAAGTATTAATGAAGTGAACACCCTAATCTAAGTGGCTAGAATAGATAAGGATGATGAAGTAGGAATTATGCTCTCTTTTATTATCAATTTCTCACACACCATCATCACAAACACAAAAGCTAGTAAGCTTTTCAAGGAGAAAGAAGAAGATGAAGCCTTTTATGATGAATAATGAATTATTATCTATGGTTACAAATCAACCCTTGGTTAACTAAGAAGGGCTTAACCCATGTAGAGAATTAACCTTGGTAAAGGGTTTGGGTTGGGTTAGAAAATATCAACACAAAATATCAATCCAAAATATCTAAGCATAAAACAAATGTAAAGCTTCTAGAAGCTTCATGAAAATGCTAACCCAAATCAAACCCTAACCATGTTTAATCTCCACAAATCATGTTGTTTGTAATCATAACTTGTTACAATATTATATATCACATATATTTGTAACAAAAGAAAATAATAGAATTAACATATATCGCATATGTATCAATGTATTATCCGGTGAGAAAATGAATCAATAAAGCGAGCTTATATTAGATAATGTAATATAATATATCACATATATAATTATACATTAAATCATCGAATCAACACTTGATCCGACAATCCGGCTATATCGCATATAACCGACTAATATAATATGTACCGATTCATCGAATCAACACTTGATCCGATGACCCGGCTATATCACATATACCCGGCCGATATCATATATCGTGATAATAGAATACGATATCTCATATCGTACTATCCTCGGTCCCGCACATATCACATATGTGCTCCTACTCCGTTTTGCCTGAGCCAAGAAATCTCTGTGTAGGACTCTAAAGAATCGTCAATACGCCGGCAGTGGGTGATGATCATATCAAACACCCACAAGCTGTAAGCGGTCAGCTAAACGTAACAGCCACCCAGGTATTGAGTGATCAGATGATCCACAAGCAATCATGTACATTCTCCTGTGAATCCAATCAGTAACACTACCGTACAGTCCGGTCTCTTCGTCTGATATATCGCATATCTAGTCTAGGGGTGGTAAACGTCAGACCCCAGTAACCGATATGTCGTGTCGATCTGAGGCTCATAACAGGTCGAGAACCCACTGATAACACTTACCGGTAGTACTCTATATCAGACCTGGCCAGGGACTTCCAGTTATAGCCAATCGAACACAGCACAACATCAACTCGCTATACCGGGAGAGACGAAACCCCTCCTATCGCTCATTGCCTCCATGAGATTCGGGACTATACCCAAAAGCCACTGTTTTGCACGCCCTCTTGGACGTGGTATGATGGAAATCAAAGCACAGTAGGAATCACACAAGACTCTATGACGATCTCGGGTCTACAGTGTAGGGTTCCTAGGCACGCTAGTGAGGTCTCCCAAGCCATCAACCATGGCAATTTCAAAAATTATAGTGCCGAGAAACCCTAAACTACGGATCGATAACTAGATGTCTAGGCGAACAAGAACTAGTTAACAATTAACTAATGAGAAAACGGAAATACAACCTTTGTAGATCCGGTGCTCCACCTCCATAGCTCCGCAACGAGGTCCTCTCCGCTGTCCAAGTCAAATCCGGGCTCTAGGATCGGCTTCGTCGGAGAATGGGCAAGCTAGGTCGTCGATGTCCATGCCGAAGATGATCTACGTCGAGGCATCGCTAAATCAAGCTCCGACTTCACCAAGTCAAGAAACTTGTGAAGTAAACACACTCTACTACTTGGCAAGAGGTAGAGGATGAAGAAATAGGAAGTGGGTTAACTTTAGAATTGGATTTCTCACTCAAAAACATCAATCACCATTGATGAGGTTAGCTTTTCTTCACTTGAAACAAGGAAGAAGAAGAAGAAATATTATGATAAGTTAAAAGAATAAGAAAAGAAAATGAATTCTTATCATAATTTTAACTAGAGTCAAGTGTAGAGAATGAATCATGGTTAGTGGGAATGGTTAGGGTTAAGGATGAGATAAGAATGGTTGACTTGAACAAAGCTTCAACTAAAGAACAAAATTAGCCACCATTCTTTTCTCTTTTCTTTTATTCATTTATCAAAAATAAAAAGGATAATTAAATAAGATAAATGAATAATAAATAATAAACCCTAACCATTTCATTAACCAAGGTTTAATCTTTACACTTGAACCCTAGCATGACATGTATCATCAAACATGATACAATCAAGTGCACAAAAGTATATCGCATATACAATGCGCCCATCCGAGTGAGAAAATCCATCTTAAGTAAACCGATACTAGTTGATGCAAAGTAATATATCAAATATATAAATATGCATTAAATCATTAAATCAACACTTGATTCAATGACCCGGTTATGTCGCACACAACCGACTAGTATACAATATATCGGCTTATCGAATCAACGCTTGAATCGATAACTAGCTTATATCGCATACAACCATTCGATATATTTATCGCGAGAATAGAATACGGTATCACATACACGCATTATTCTCGGTCCCGCACATATCTCATATGCGCTCCTATTTCGTTTCGCTTGAGCCAGGAAACCTCTGTGTAGGACTCTAAAGACTCGTCAATACGCCGGCAGCAGATGATGATCATATCAAGCATCCACAAGCCGCAAGCGGTCTGCTAAACGTAACGGCCACCCGGGTATTGAGCGATCTGAAGATCGACGAGCAAGCCCGCTCACACTCCAGTGAATCCGACCAGTAACACTACCGTACAGTCCGGTCTGATCGTCTGATATGTCGCATATCTCGCCTAGGGGTGGTAGACGTCAGACCCCAATAGCTCAATAAGTCGTGTCGATATGAGGTCTATAACTGTTCGAGAAACTACTGGTAACACTTACCAGTAAATCTCAGCAACCCTGGCCAGGGATTTCCTGTTATAGCCAATCGAACACAGCGCAACCTCAACCCCCTATACCGGGAGAGACGAATCCCCTCCTATCGCTCATTGCCTCCATGTGACTCGGGACTGTACCCAAAAACCACCGTTTTGCACACCCTCTTGGACGTGGTAAGATGGAAATCAAAGCACAGTGGGAACCACACGAGACTCTATGACGATCTCGGGTCAACAGACTACTCTGTACCAGTGTCACCAGAGAACTGCCATCTGACGTGAGGTATAATACCATCTGGGAGTTCTCGGCGAGTCCGTCCAGTGTACCCAGTCTCTACTGAGCACCCGTATATCATCTCTGATGTCAAACACCAATGGATATGGGATCATCCATCGCCCATCTGTATGGATCGAGAAGGTATACGCTAGTCTACTCTGGTATATCGATGCCCCGTCTCGATACACCCACGACTAGGGACTTTGAAGGATGTACTTATGGACTACCATGTCCCCACTAGTATGATCCGCATCATAGTCCAGGTAGTCAAGTACAGATCCTAAGGGCTTTACCAACATGTAACAGAGAGACAATCAGTATACACGTTAAGGTAAAGTTCAACCAGATAGCATACTATCATGTCGAGCAAGAAAGTCCTCTTTATATACGTCCCAGCATCCACTACAATATACATCCTATGTACAGTAATGGCCTCTAGGGCATACATATAACTAACAATCTCCCACTTGCACTAGGGCCATCTGTAGCAGTGGTTGCAGTATCTCATACTCAACCATCCCATAAAAGTCTCTCTCTGGGAACAGGCCTTTGTGAGTGGATCCGCTGTGTTGTCCTCTGAGCCTACTCTCCTAACCTCGATCACCCTGGAGATCAACCATCTCCATGATCAAGTGATACAGCCTTAGAATATGTCTGGATCACTGATGGGACGGGCGTTCCTTGGCATAAGCCACAACTCCATTGTCACACAATGGGAGGAACTAAGTTCATCTCATGAACCATTATACACCCAAACAGCCTCTTTGGTAGCATCTTAAGTAGCGATGTATCCTGCCTTTATCGTCTAGTATGTTACGGTATCCAGCTTGAAACTCTTCTAACATACCGTCCCTTTACTGAGGGTAAAGACAATGCCTGTGACTGACATTCAGTCGTCTTTATCACCCTGAAACCCTTCCAGTGATTCTCCTCAGGATCGATTGACACCATCTCACTACATCTAGTGAGTATCCTAACATCCATTTAGATCTATCTCATAAATCCAAAATCCAGGATTTAGTAGGTATCACTTTAATCCTATATGGAGAATCTTTGTGATAAGCGGAGATTGATCGAGCGTAGCATAAGAAACTCCTTTCTTATCAAGAGTATGTCATCCACGTACTCTACGAGGATCGTCACCATACTCCCTACTACCTTTTTGTATATACAAGGTTCATCTACCATTTTGATGATGTCAAACTCTGTGACCGCTTCATCAAAACAGATGTTCCAACTCCGCGATGCCTGCTTTATCAAATAAAGCATCTTGCACACGTTTCCGCTGCTCCCACTGTTTACGAAGCCCTCTGGCTGTGTACTTATAGACACTCTCTTCTAAACATCATTTAGAGAAGCTGTCATGACACCCAACCACCAGATATCGTAGTCATGGTATGTAGCCGTGGCAAGTAGGATCTGGATAGACTTAAGCATAGGTACTTGAAAAAGGTTTCATCATTATCCATACCTGGTCAATGATGCACACTTTTAACAAGTCTAGCTTTGAAAGTCTCAACTTTTCCATTTACACCAAGTAATCTTCTCAAGATATACTTGCTCCTGATGGGGATTTAACCTTTCAGATATTGCAACCAAAGTCCATACTTTGTTGGTGTACATGGATTCCATCTCAGATCGCTAAGCATCCAGCCATTCTTATAGAGTCTTACTCCTGATGGCCAGCTCGAAACTAGTTGGGTCATCATCTCATGATGTAATCCTCGCTCCCACTGTCATAGAGAAACTGAAGTATCTCTCAGGTGGGTGAGGAACCCTACTAGATCGGCGGAGAGGCTGAGGTTCGTTGGAATCTACTGAATCCTTTGGTTCTATCAAATCATCTGCTGTAGTTTGTATAGCTGGAACCTTTCCAGTTCTACATTACAGTCCTTGCCTCGAGCTTGTCCGGATCATACTTTTAGACATAGGCCGGACAACCTCAAATCTTAACTAACTTAAGACATGGGCTCTTCCCATTCCATATCACATATGAAGTGGTAGGCAACTGATTTGATTGGAACCCTATTCGATAGGTATGCAGCTTCTCAAGTGCATAACTCCCAAAAGGAAATAGGTAACTCAGTAGTACTCATCATAGAGCACACCTTATCATATAGGGTGTGAATGCTCCGCCCCGATATACCTTCGTGCTATGGTGTATACGGAGGAGTAATGCCGAGAAAGAATCTCATTCTCCTTTAGAATAATCCAGGATTTTCGTGCTCAAGTATTCTCCTCCTTGATCTCATCATAGGACATAATACTTATACCCTTATTTTGGTTCTCTACTTCTAACTTATATTCTGTGAATATCTCAAAAGGTTCGGACTTGTGTTTCAACAAGAACATATGTCTGAATCTAAAGAGATCATCAGAGAACGTAATGAAGTATAAAGAACCAGTCCTGGCATGTGTAGACAGGGGACCTTACATACATCAACATGTATCATCCCAAGAGTTCACTAACTCTTTCTCTGTTTCCAGTAAACGGAGCTATGGTCATCTTATCTTTGTGACATGACTGGCGAGTTTCACAAGATGTAAATTCAAACTGATTTAAATATACATCTATATGTAACTCTAGCCAGTCGGGTCGCATTGATCTGACCTAGTCTACAATACCTCAAGAAGGATTCGTTCATTTCTGAACTCTTCCTCTTGTGCGTGTTCCGTATATTAAGAACTGTAGTTTGATTTAGAACATTAATGCTTTTAGATAACGTGCCTGAACCGATCAACTTTTGATATAGGAAATGTTCAAAACATTATCCAACAATACAAAATTATATCCTTTCTTTACTAATAAAGAGACTGATATGATTTTGTATATCAGGTTCGGTATCTAATAACATTCGTTCAGAATCAATGTATTGTTAATACAGGGTGACAGTGACCAACAGACTTGGCTGCAACACTTGCCCCGTTTTCTGCCTCATGAAACTTATCACCCGTTCTCAGTTCTCTACCTATCTGTAGCCCTATGTAACAGATTACATATCTGGGATCCTGATCCGGTATCACATACCCAGGACGTAAAGGACACTGAGAAACAGTTCTATATAATGAACACACCCGAAGATGATGCATCATCATGCACTCTCCTCGTTTGGGCGGTACGGGAAATCTGGTATTCCCCAATTTCCTGCTCTGTCTTATAACAATTATAAGTTGGAGCAGGACCAACGTTCCCCAGCTCTATATAACAAGCGGGTTCGGTCAATAATCCGTTTTATTATCTTGATTAAGGCGTGATATGGTCGCTACCTGGAGAGAGAGAGAAGAAAACACTCAGCGTGCGCTCTGTCAAGAATAGATTGGTTATTATTTTATCTAATCAGGATGGCTCCCACTGCTTTTTATCAAATCTTCCTTCAAACCCTAAAAGGAAAGACTAGCCGGGATTAATTACACACTACAAGTTCGCCAATCTTTCAGCCAGGCCAGTGTCGGTACTTTGAGGGAGGTCCCCCGTGCTTTCGCACGAACCTAATTACTGTAAACCTCGTTTTCCCAGAGGCGTAACCCCGTTGACACCTTTCTAGACACCTACTTGATCGGCTAATTGTAATGCGTAAAACTCTCCCAGGAGTAACTCTTACTCGCAGCGGGTATCGGGATCCAACTATCTCATAGAAGGTATGCAATCTCATTGCAAATTTCAACACTTGAAATTCCCGATAATATTTTGCCCCTAGCTCGCTATGACCTTGACGCATGCCAAACAACCCATAGTCTACTAGTCAAGTTCAACCCGTCATTTCCTGATTGAATTAAACCCACCCGCACGACCCTTGACGCATGCCAAACAACGCCGTACGAATACCCTAATCCAATCGCATCATATGCTGGCAGATAAGCACTAGTTAGCTACCGTACACTACGCCTTGACGCATGCCAAACAACCGCAGCACGAATACTAACTAATACTTATCTGAAATGACGGAGGGCTACGACAGGTTTTTCTGAAAACCTATTGCGTAATGAACTTGATATCGTTGTAGAATCAAATGATTTTGAAATGGAGTGTTTTTGAGGCTTTTCTAGTTTTGCTAAAGGAGTCACTCCCGGTGAAGGGATCGTCGGTCCTTTCCTCGTCAAATGAGGTGCGGGATATATCATATATATCACTGTGCAAAGCAAAAACTCTTAAAAGCAATCAAAAGACAAACCGAGTGTGTAGCATCTGCCAGTTATTGCTAAAGGAATCACTCCCTATGAAGGGATCTCGGTCCTTTCCTCATCGAATAAGGTGCAGGATATATCACATATACCGCTGTGCAAAGCAAGAACTGTAGCTACCTGTTTTATTTTGAAATTCGATTCTACAACATCTTAGGTTTCTTTTATTTCATTAATCATATTAATGAAGTCCCATCATTTAATGTACCTAAACATCACAGATAAATACGACGTACACTTATGCCATCCGCATTCGCCTCGATGTCCCCTCGTGCACCGTTAGGTTAGGTAACTAACGGCAGAGCGGGGCAGGGCTAGCGCGGGTGTAAAACATAAGTAACGTCTATATAATATATCATATATACTATATACTGTATCTATCACAGAACATCACATGATCACATCACAGATATCGCAGTAGAAGAAACATATGAAATATTGGATATACTAGGACGTCCGTGTTTTCAATACGAGCCAGTATAAAACACGGATTCCACGGTCGTGATGAATAGCCAAACCCACACCCCTAGACCCCTACGAGAGCGGCAAGCAACCCTACCAATTCTAGAGTTAGGAGACCCGGACTCGACTCCTCGAGTTGGTCTCCCACTGGACTCCAGAACCCGGTTACTTGTGCTCCCCTCCTTGGGTCTATCCTAGTGCGGAAAAGTAAATAATATACATCAACGGTGACTACTTCCGCAACCTGGAAGTTCCCCAATAAAAGAATATTACATACAAGTTTTTACATGAATGAAAATGAAAAACACTCATCTCACATAAAAACCCCCCGGCTATTCAATCACGACGATCCAATATAACATATCCAGCAACACATAACATCACATGTCATCAACGTAAGTAAATATGCGTATCCCAATTGTCGTTGACATATAGCAACGAAACCGGCGATATCACATATTACACTTACGGTCACAGAAAAGAAAGTGTAAAACTACAACAGTTGGAATCCGCAATCTGCATAGACATCGCATGCCTAATCAAATGAATACCTTAGACATCACATGCCTAACAATTATAAACCCCGCATTTCAGTCTCAAAATCGAAAACACTTTTCAATATAAAGTCGGGCAATTCAACAAGATTCCTGACATCCTGATCGAATGCTCGTCGCAAACTTTAGTAGACGGCTGCACCCCTGATACCGTCGACGAAGTGCACCAAGGCGGAACACCGCTACCGCGAGCACCCGGACGGATGCTTTCGGCGACGAGGTTCTCCTACAGTCACTTGTTCGGGGCTATGGAGCGAGGCTGTCTATTAAGTTTACCCGGCGAGTATCCGCGTACGCTACGTGATTGCAACGGACTTTTGATCACATCAAAATTCCGTGGCAACCGATCAAGTGAGACTAAACTGCTACGTTTATAATATTCATTTAGTTATCTCATAACTACTTGTGAATTCCAATTATTGTATCCCATTCCGGATAAATAGAAAATGTTAAACTTTCCGATCGAACAATCGAACACCCAAGTTTTCCCGATACAGATCAACACATGAAACAAGTCTAAAAACATTCAGTTCGTGCCTCAGTACCAACGGTCCAGCCGTAGAAGGGTCAAGCCAACGCCTCACATGTGGCACGCCGTACTGCCCCAAACCCGAAGGTTCAAAGGGTAGTTCAAGACGGTCACATAATCGAGTTAAGGTTTGTTGTCTTCTAGAGGGACCATCGTGTTACTTGCACTACTTAGAACGTGATTAAACTACAGAAATATCCAACACTTGGAAATTTCCCGACAGGGGAAAAATTGGGTATTTATATCCGGTCGAACTTTTTAACATATTCAAAAAAATTATCCGGAACGACACATAGACAAAGTTTGACAATCCGATCGAATCTTTGATTCCCAATACAACCCAAAAATGCTCAACTGTTAACTGCATATTAAAAATTCCCATGAAAACCAGCACTGAAAAATAGGAGTTACTGTGCAAAATTCAATGGCAGATAAGACAAAAGGGCCGTGGAAGGGCCGCATTAGCACGCTAATGCCGCGGTTCCGCCGCACTTTAGAAAGATCATTAGGTAATTTTTGCATCGTAATTCTTAGATTTTCCTGCTGATTTTTCTGCATATTTTTAATTTGCAAAAATCCACATTTTACAAAAAAGTCCAGAGAGCATTTTAAAGTCGGGGTTTCGGGTCGATCGGACTTCTAACTCCGTCTACGCATCGCCTAAGGCTCTAGCTAGGCTCTGATACCACTGTAGGGTTCCTAGGCATGCTAGTGAGGTCTCCCAAGCCATCAACCATGGCAATTTCAAAAATTATAGTGCCGAGAAACCCTAAACTACGGATCGATAACTAGATGTCTAGGCGAACAAGAACTAGTTAACAATTAACTAATGAGAAAACGGAAATACAACCTTTGTAGATCCGGTGCTCCACCTCCATAGCTCCGCAACGAGGTCCTCTCCGCTGTCCAAGTCAAATCCGGGCTCTAGGATCGGCTTCGTCGGAGAATGGGCAAGCTAGGTCGTCGATGTCCATGCCGAAGATGATCTACGTCGAGGCATAGCTAAATCAAGCTCCGACTTCACCAAGTCAAGAAACTTGTGAAGTAAACACACTCTACTACTTGGCAAGAGGTAGAGGATGAAGAAATAGGAAGTGGGTTAACTTTAGAATTGGATTTCTCACTCAAAAACATCAATCACCATTGATGAGGTTAGCTTTTCTTCACTTGAAACAAGGAAGAAGAAGAAGAAATATTATGATAAGTTAAAAGAATAAGAAAAGAAAATGAATTCTTATCATAATTTTAACTAGAGTCAAGTGTAGAGAATGAATCATGGTTAGTGGGAATGGTTAGGGTTAAGGATGAGATAAGAATGGTTGACTTGAACAAAGCTTCATGAAGCTTCAACTAAAGAACAAAATTAGCCACCATTCTTTTCTCTTTTCTTTTATTCATTTATCAAAAATAAAAAGGATAATTAAATAAGATAAATGAATAATAAATAATAAACCCTAACCATTTCATTAACCAAGGTTTAATCTTTACACTTGAACCCTAGCATGACATGTATCATCAAACATGATACAATCAAGTGCACAAAAGTATATCGCATATACAATGCGCCCATCCGAGTGAGAAAATCCATCTTAAGTAAACCGATACTAGTTGATGCAAAGTAATATATCAAATATATAAATATGCATTAAATCATTAAATCAACACTTGATTCAATGACCCGGTTATGTCGCACACAACCGACTAGTATACAATATATCGGCTTATCGAATCAACGCTTGAATCGATAACTAGCTTATATCGCATACAACCATTCGATATATTTATCGCGAGAATAGAATACGGTATCACATACACGCATTATTCTCGGTCCCGCACATATCTCATATGCGCTCCTATTTCGTTTCGCTTGAGCCAGGAAACCTCTGTGTAGGACTCTAAAGACTCGTCAATACGCCGGCAGCAGATGATGATCATATCAAGCATCCACAAGCCGCAAGCGGTCTGCTAAACGTAACGGCCACCCGGGTATTGAGCGATCTGAAGATCGACGAGCAAGCCCACTCACACTCCAGTGAATCCGACCAGTAACACTACCGTACAGTCCGGTCTGATCGTCTGATATGTCGCATATCTCGCCTAGGGGTGGTAGACGTCAGACCCCAATAGCTCAATAAGTCGTGTCGATATGAGGTCTATAACTGTTCGAGAAACTACTGGTAACACTTACCAGTAAATCTCAGCAACCCTGGCCAGGGATTTCCTGTTATAGCCAATCGAACACAGCGCAACATCAACCCCCTATACCGGGAGAGACGAATCCCCTCCTATCGCTCATTGCCTCCATGTGACTCGGGACTGTACCCAAAAACCACCGTTTTGCACGCCCTCTTGGACGTGGTAAGATGGAAATCAAAGCACAGTGGGAACCACACGAGACTCTATGACGATCTCGGGTCAACAGACTACTCTGTACCAGTGTCACCAGAGAACTGCCATCTGACGTGAGGTATAATACCATCTGGGAGTTCTCGGCGAGTCCGTCCAGTGTACCCAGTCTCTACTGAGCACCCGTATATCATCTCTGATGTCAAACACCAATGGATATGGGATCATCCATCGCCCATCTGTATGGATCGAGAAGGTATACGCTAGTCTACTCTGGTATATCGATGCCCCGTCTCGATACACCCACGACTAGGGACTTTGAAGGATGTACTTATGGACTACCATGTCCCCACTAGTATGATTCGCATCATAGTCCAGGTAGTCAAGTACAGATCCTAAGGGCTTTACCAACATGTAACAGAGAGACAATCAGTATACACGTTAAGGTAAAGTTCAACCAGATAGCATACTATCATGTCGAGCAAGAAAGTCCTCTCTATATACGTCCCAGCATCCACTACAATATACATCCTATGTACAGTAATGGCCTCTAGGGCATACATATAACTAACATACAGACTAACCTATACCAGTGTCACCAGAGAACTGCTATCTAACGTGAGGTATAATACCATCTGGGAGTTCTCGGCGAGTTCGTCCAGTGTACCCAGTCTCCACTGAGCACCCGTACACCATCTTTGATGTCAAATATCGATGGATATGGGATCATCCATCGCCCATCATATGGGTCAAGATGCGTATACTGTAACGCCTTGAAAAGTCGTTTTGGTGTTTTCCCGAAAATCGGTGAAAATTTGGTATTTTTCCGTAAATCGTCGTTTTGGTTATTTTGCAGTTTAGGCCTAATTATACCTAATTTGGATAGATAATTGCTAGTTTTTAGTAGCTAATGAATTGCATATAAATTTCTGGTCATTTAAAAAATTTTCCCTATTTTTCAATTTTTAATATTATTTTAAGCCGGTAAAAAAATACATTAAATTAGCGATAAATACAAATTTAAATGTGCTAATTTTAATCTATAAAATCATGTTAATTAAAATCTAGTTTGTAATATAATTTTTTCGTATTTTATTTCAAGTTTTAATTGGTTTTTATTATGGAAAACAAAAATATAATTATTTTGAACTAAAACTTACAATTTTGACTTGTGGGAGGTCTTTTTGCATAGAATTTCTTTGTAAAACCTCTCTCACTCATTCCTCACTACTTTGGCCGGCCCCACCACTGCTGGATCAGCCACTTCCCCCTCCATTCTTTGCTTCTTTGACTCATTCAAATGATTTAAATAAAAGTTTTTATTATATTATTTTTGATGGGGGTGTTATGGTAATCTGGGAGGGGCTTTGACTTGGATTCTTTTCCACAACTCCCCCACACCTCTCCCCACTCCCTCCTCAGCCGAAATTCCTGCAGAAAATAGCCCCAAAATTTCCCCTCTCATTTTCCTTCTAAACTCATCAAAATTCCATCAAAATTCCATTTAAACTTCACAATTTCAAGCCCATCCTTCATCCATTCTTCTTAACCTTTCTTGCATGGATCTTGGATGCTAGGAGGCCATCTTTGGAGTCAAAATTTCTTGCTAGATCTCTAGATCTAGAGGTATAATCCTTACCCATTTAAATTCTTTTGGTTAGATTTCTTTAATTGAGTTGTTTTAGTGCAAATATTAGTGTTAATTTCTAGTCTTGGTTTTAAATTTCATGGCTTGAATTTTAATTAGGGTTTAGAAAACCATTATTAGGTTAATTAATTTTTTTTGCTAACTAGTGTTTTGTTAACCTAAATCTAAGAGATTAGCTTGCTATTGGGTTTCAAATTAGTGTTAGTTTAAGTTTTTCTAGTATGGATTTTGATTGCAATTGCTAATAAGAAAAATCAAGAAAGGGTTTGCTTGTGGAAAATAGGTTTTGAAGCATGGTTAATGTGTTGAAATTTTGCGTAGTGGCTATCTAATGGTGTGACTTGGGTGATTATGCTAGATTGTAGTTTTTTTGCCGCAAATCGCCGATGTTTGCACCGATTTTGGAATGTAAATGCTTACTAGTTCTTTTATAAAATTATGTGATGAATTATTTGTGATATCTTGATGATTGTATTGGCATCTCCTATGACTTTTAGGGTGTGTGAATGCGGATTTTTGGTTTTATCAGGTTTTAGCTTTGCCGGGCGCCCAAAACGATGATTATAGTTAGTTTTTATGATTTTCGTGTGTGTTCCGCGTACCTTATGCACGTTGTGCCTAACTTGTGAACGTGGATATTTTCGTTTGGGATTTGCGTCGTTTAATGATATATAACCTTATGTTTTTTATTGGTGCAAATTCCAGGTTCGGTCGCGGAGACTTCGGACGCAGCACGAAAAGGAAAGGCGGTGATTGGACATAGCTAGCTGGGGATTTCGGTGAGTAGATGTAACATCTACGGGGGACTATCGTTTGGATGGCGCAAGTCGCCTGATAGTTTAAGTAGTTTAAAGATTTCTAGAGATATTAGTAGTTAGGAGTAAATGCTTGCGTAACATCTTGCTACATCCATGCTTTATATTGTCATACATATGCGAACCCATTCGATAGGACACTAGCATCATTACCAGGGTTTTTTATATGCAGCACGAGCACTATTCATGCGTACACACACGCCCTGGTAATTGCCATGCCACGACATTAGATAACTTATAATCTAGAATATTGTCACCATATTTGGTACTTAAACCTGTACTATTGCAATAAATCCTTAAAATAACATTGTAGAATTGCTATTCATGTGCATGTATACCATTACATCAATTGTTCATGCCTAGTTTATTAATCATACATTGCAACTTGGTTATTGATACCATATGCATTCATTATCATTGACATATGCACTTATAATGATTTCTTGAGATTTATGATATTTCTGGATTTCGGGGGAAGCCGCAAAATTTACAACTTATGATCTTTTAAAATATAAAAAGTTGCGGTTTTCTAGTGATGTAAAGTGTCGTCCACCATTAGTTTGCTGTGGTTTTCGAGATCCGTGTCGAGGAGTGGAGGAACCGTCACGGGTACATGGTGGGCCCGGTAAGGTACCCCGGGGCAAGAGGATCGTGTTGTTGACGTTGAGCCTGGCAGGGGATGGATTACCTACCGGTGACTTCATTTGGCACGGCGGATATTCAGAGGATACCGATCGTGGCCGCGAGATGATGAGATATTGATATTTGAGATGGGTCAGCCGGACGGCTGAGGCCAGAGATACTATGATACGGATACATGAGATTGAGACAGTTTTAAGGTGTCGATGCCGGACACAGATTCTTGTTGATTCTATTGGTATTGTGCTGATATTTCAAAAGAGATTCCTAAAGGAAAAATATGATTTCTTATACTTATACATGCAGATCACGAGGTGATTCATATTGCATACATACCTGCTAGTATATTCATATTGCATTCATACTTGCTAGTACATTCATGTTGCATACATACCTGCTAGTATATCCTGCCATACCTGTATTATAGATGCTAGGATGCTTGTGTGCATGCTTGCGATAGCCTATATAGATGTTATTTATTACTCACGAGTTGGCAACTCACCCCCGTTGTGCCACAGTCTTTTGCAGGTCCGCTCCGTCAGCACAGTAGCGGCGGCGTACCGCTTCTTTTGCCTCTTTTGCCTGGACTCGAGACTTTTGCTCGTAGGTGGGTTGTATTATTATTTTGTACCACCTTGTATATTCTTTGTATCTAGAGTACTCCATCTACTGTATCTACCAGTATTGTAGTATATTGACCTAAAGACTAGACTGTGAGATTTGTGGGCTTTTTATGCTGTATTTTGGGGTCGAGCTCACTTGAGCCGACATGTTGCTTCTTACTTATGCCTTTTTATGCTTATTTTGCATATTGCTGATTTATATTGCGTGGGATTTGTGACCGCCTTATGGCGAAGTGCTAGCTCCCGCTTGGGGATGCCCTTTTTGTTGTATTTATATATATTCTTGTTGTACCCATTTTGGGGGCCAGTATTTACAAAGGAGACTCTGCCGAAATTTTCGGAAAAATTGATATTGTTTTTAAAAAGGCTTGATATGACTCATTTGATAAACTCGCTTTCAATTGATTGGTTTTCCTTCACTCTTCTGCTTATTTGGTTTTGATTTCTTGGCTTTGGCTTACTTATGTTACGGACGCCTTGAGACATTTCGTAACTTATGTGCCAGTCACGTTCCGTACCCTGCGGGTCGTGACAAAGTTGGTATCAGAGCGATAGGTTTTACCTTTTTGAGTGTAGGATGACCCTTGGTAGATGGTGTATGTGACTTAAGCAGGGTAACGTAGCGCGCGTATGTCCGCGGCATACTTGCGATACGGTACTCCGCCTAGGTGACTTTAGGATATACTTGCTTGAAATTCCTTCTTCAATTCCGTGTATCCTATGATTCTATTGCGCTATTCTTATCATCATGTTCCTGTAACAGCCACTATGCCGCCGAAGGCTACGAGAGCGCAGAGGGCTGCCGCCCGAGATGAGATTCGAGCTGGCTCGTCCGAGACGAAGACCGAGCAGGGTGGCATGCCTACACCGCAGGAACAGACTGATCCTCCTTCCTTAGGCCTCATGGACAGGCTAGTGTCTGGTATGGAGGAGCTGTGACAGATGATGGGAGGTATGCAGGAGTTACGACAGATGGTTGGATCCTTAGTAGCAGCCAGTCGTGCACCGAGATCGGAGGACGTACCAACTACATCACAGACTGTTGGAGAGAGTGCCCTCAGAGTCAATTATTGGATCACAGGCACGTGATTGCAATGATTGAGGGAGGACCTATCCCGGTTCGACAGTCTTACTCGAGATGATAGTTTGCTATCTGGTTTATCTTTATCATCGTGTACTGCTTTAGGTGACCTGACAAGTCGCTATTGCACGTTGATAGAGCCCCTAGGATTCTTGCTTGACTGCCAGCAGTATGAGGGCGATCATATAAGTGAGAGCTGGAGTCTATATGCACATCCTTAAAAGGTCCCTAGTCGTAGGAGTTTCGAGACAGGGCATCGATTCTCCAGAGTAGACTAGTGTATACAGTCGAGACCCCGACGAGGGGCGGTGGCCGGTCTCACAGGCCACTGGTGTCAGTTGGTTCACCTAAGATGTATACAGGTGCTCATTGGGTTATGAGTACACCGGACAGGACTCGCCGGGAACATGCTAGTTGGTCTTATACCTGACGTCAGATAGCAGTTCCCAGGTGACATGTGTACAGGTTAGTTCATCGACCTGGGGATCGTCATTTGTCTCGTGTGAGTTCCCACTGTGCTTTGATTACTACCCTACCATGGCTCAAAGGAGTCGTGCAAACAGGTTTTAGTTGGGTACAGTCCCGAGCCACATGGAGGCAGTGAGCGGATCTTCGGGGGTTTCGTCTCTCCCGGTATTGGGGGTGAGGTCGCGCTGTGTCTAGGAGAGCCATTACACGAAGTCCTTGGCCAAGGCAGGAGATTTACTGGTAGGTATTCCAGTAGTATCTCAGGGTGTTCTGGGCTACACTCCGACACGACTTGTACCGCTTTTGGGGGTCTGACTTTTACCCACCCCCTAGGCCCGACATGCGATGCTCATAGACGAACGGACCGGACTGTACGGATATTGTCACTGACAGGCTCAATAGGGTGTCAGGATGAGTTCAATCATCGACGTCCCTTTTAGTCAATAGCTGGTGGCCCGTTACGTATTGGCTTATACCTCTGACGTGCTAGTGGTTAAATCCACAGCCATAGTATTGACGAGTCTTTAGAGTCCACCACACTTTCAGTTACTCAAGCTTTCGGGCGAAACGCTGTAGAGGCCGTATGGAGATATGGCAGGGTCCGATCAGATACGTGCGGTATTGCACGGATCAGGATCGGACGGTTTGTACTAGTAGCCGTATAGGTATATGGCAGGGTTCGATCAGATACGTGCGGTATTGCACGGATCAGGATCGGACGGATATTACTAGCCGGCTTTGGTTTAAGCCGGATCCTAGTTTAGTACAGTGTAGATTTTGTCTCTTTGCATTTGTATCCGGACGGAATACAGATGCGGGTGTGTATGCACAGTATCGGGGTTTTCCTGTAATTTATTACGGGACCAGTTTTCTGGAGTTGCCAGTTTGCATTCCGTTCCGGCCGGTTTTCCTTTGTTCTTTCCCGGCCGGACTTTTCCGATGGAGGGGGTTATTTGCAAGTTCGCAAATAACACTTTGTGGAGGGTTTTATTGCAAATGTATTGATTATGATATCTTTCATCCATGATGCATTTATTGTGAAGAGAAAGGATTTGATTTGGATGTGAGTTTTGTGATCATTATGTTTGTTTGTGGTCACCCTTGCTTTTCTCCTACACTCACCTCCCTTCATGCTTCATAATCGTTGCTCCACCATTTTCTAAGTATGAGAGTTTTCATTAGAAAAGAAAAAAGAAGAAAAGAAGAAGAAGAGAGCTTCATCTTTGAGAGAGTAGGATTCTTGATCTCAATTTTCATGTTAAGAAAAATGCAAGCACCATTTTTCTTATCATGTTTTCTCCATCATCTTCAAATGGCAACCACCCCAAAAGAGACTACGATTCTACACTACACTTCCTACAGCATATCTTGGACGCGTCGGCTAGCCTACTTCGCGTCCGAGTTGCCTCGGTATTGAGGTGGGAGCCCGTATAAGTACCCGGCTTCGTGGTGCCCTTTCCGACGAGGAGGAGACGGACGGAGATCCCGCGAGGAGATCGGAGTGGAGATGAAGACCGGAGGACTCGGATCAGTCGGTATATCTCTAACCCATCCTCTTGTTAGCTTAGACTAGTTTAATGGCACGATCCGGGGTTTAGTGCGCGGTGGTGCCGGTTTGCTAAGTCCGCAAAAAAAAAAATTAAAGTTTATCACCGTTTCCGCATTCCGGCGTCGGATTGACGGCCGGGGCGCCGCCGTGCACTTACAGTTGTATCAGAGCCTCGCCATTAACTTCGTCTAGCTTCGTTTGATGTGTTTTTCAGTTCCGATCGACCAAAATTCCAAAAACCGTATTTTTCCTTCACATCAGTTTCTGTTGAAATTTTTTGAAGTCTAAAAATTTTTCAGGTGGTCTCAGAATGATGTGCAGGGAGTTCTAAGAACTCTGGGAAAAAACGAGACAATGAACCCTCACCTCGAGCGCGGAACCGCGGCAAGAACCCCCTTGTTGCCGCGGTTCCGCCGCAGGTTGATGGGATCATTGCTTCGTAATTCTCCAGTGGGCTTCTGGGCTGTTATTATGGGTTTTGGAATATTAAAGTTGGGCCAATTATTTCTGTGAGTGCTACAGTTTTCTTTGGGGCCCACTTGTTAATTGTTTGATCAATCGGAAAATTTTAAACACATTTTTCACAGTATTTACATTATATCTGCGACCGTGAATGTCACTCGATCGGTAAATCCGGTCTAACTGCTATAGCCCGGTTAGACGGATTTGCGAACGTGACTTTCACGTTGATGTTCTGTGTTTTGCTGTGATGCTGCGGATCGGTCGTGGGGATAGCCTGGATGCAATGCTAGTACAGTGTTGTTGTATTATGTACATTTGATATTGCGGGGCGAGCGTCCGACATGTGGACTGCCGTCACTGCCTGTTTGTATTATTCTTTTGGGGCACGACCTGGTTGCGGTCGATGTACCCGTTGTATGTATATTTTACTTTCTGTACTAGGGTTACCCCGCGGAGGGGTGCACGGATAGCCGGGTTCTAGAAGGCAACAAGCCCGCATCTCATGGCATTGGGACGGAGGGGGCTTCACTCCAGGATTGGCTGGCTATTCGCCGCACTCGTAGGGGGTACAGGTTGACCCAGGAGGGGTGCCCAAGTTGCCGGATTCCGTGAAGTGCTGGGTGGTCCATTCACGGTGCTGAAGGGGGCTGCCTCGCTTCAGGTTTTAGCGGGTGACTTGCCGCGCCCGTAGGGGTCTAGGTTTTCATTGCACAGGCTATCTACACGACCAGGGGAACGTCGGGTTTCAGTAGTGGCTCTGTGAAACCCGGGGATCCCAGATATCTGTATTGTTCTGTGATGCTGTACATTTCTGTGATGTTGCATTTTATTCACGCCTTGAGCGAAATATAATATATTGGTATATATATTAGTAGATGTTGTATATGTTTTTCATCCGCGCTAGTCCAGTCCCCGCTCTGCCGTTAGTTAGCTAACCTAACGGGTGATGACGGGACCCAGTGGCGAATGCGGATGGCATATACGTACGTCAGTATATTTTCGTTCTTTATGGTGTGATCAATTGATGGGACTGCATTGATTCGGATCAATGCAAGTTTAAACAAACCTTTTCTGATGTTGTTGGAACACTTTTCAAAAGGCTGTTATTGCAAGGACGTTCACTTTTGTTTTGCATCGTGGTATTCATTTGGAATATCCTGCTCCTCAGTCGACGAGGCAAGGGCCGAGATCCCTTCACCGGGAGTGACCCCTTGGACAGAAGTTTGCGTCAGGGCATTAACTTCACTATAGCCGATTACTTTTGCTTTGCACAGTGATATTTGGTCATGAATATCCAGCACCCCATTCTACGGGGAAAGAGCCGAGATCCCTTCACCGGGAGTGACCTCTTTAGTAAAGGTTTTCGTCACTATATTTTCTAAAAAGCTATCCGTTCCTTCAACGATATCAAGTTCCTTACGTTAAAGGTTTTCGCCAGAAACCATTCGTAGCCCTCCGTCGTTTCATATGGATAGTCAATAGTATTCAAGCTGTGTTTGTTGGCCATAGTCAAGGCACAGTGTTTGGTAGCTGTTGGTTATTCATATGCAGTATAGATAGATGCGTTGGTTTGGGACAGTCGTATAGCCTTATTGGCCCTAGTCAAGGGCTTGTACGGGTGGGTTCAAATTAACCTGGACAATGACGGGTAGAACTTGACATGTGACTTATGATTTGTTGGCCTTAGTCAAGGTCATAAGAGCATGGGGCAGAAATCACATCGGGAGTTTCAAAAGAACTGAAACTTGCCAGATATGCGCATACCTTCTGGAGTGTTATACCGTGAGCGGATTCCGTTACGTTATCATGCGATGATAGTTGGATCCCGATTCCCACTGATGAGTTGGTTTACTCCTCGGGTGACCCCGACTAATTCTTCTTTTAGGTTTGGAGAAGAATTTGAGGTACAGTGGGAGGTTTCCAGATTAGATAAATTGGTAACCATTCTGATCTAGGTTAGAGTGCACGCTGAGTGTTTCTTTTCTCTCTCTCTTTGGCAGCGACCATTGACCCGACCCTAAGACTACGACTCAGTGACCAAGTTGACCGAACCTTCTTAACACTGGCTTTTGGATTGTCAGAGTTGCAGACCTCATTGCCACTCCTACTTTTACCCTTTTCTCCGGGACACCCCGTATTACTGCGAACGTCCACTTCCATTGGACAAAACCATCGTATGGTTATATACGAACTCGAAGGACTTCGAGGATGGTTTCTGGTTCTGGAGAAAACGAATAGGTTTATTCAGTTGTCTTTTCTTTTCACCTTCTCTCATTACGAGTACTCCTTAGTTTAGGAGATAGTACACCTATTACGCAAATTGGATAGTCTTCTTCCAAACTTTAGGCTGGTGCCGAACAGTGGGGAATGAAGAAAACCAATTAGCCTAAACGGTGTGCAGAAGGTATTAAGATTAAGACAAAGCAAGGGATTAGTAAGAGGGCAAAGTAAATTGCGACTGGTATTCACGACCAAACCAAGTATTTCTTCGCCAATCCTAAATCACCTTTGTATTTCTCCAGGACACTCCGTATCACTAAGAAGATCCACAGTTTATTGGATACTCCATCGTATGGTTATATACGAACTCGAAAGGAACTTGTTCCAGTTCGGGGATGGATTCTGGTCCAGGAGAAATAGGAATAAGGTTTATTCGGTTGTCTTTTATCTTCACCTTCTCTCGCATTGCGAGTGCTCCTAGGGTTAGGACAGTACACCCATTATGCTTATTGGATAGTCTTCTTCCAAACCATAGGCTGGTGCCGAATGGTAGGGAAGGAAGAAAACCAATTGGCCTAAAGGGGTTTGCAGAAGGTAATGACTAAAGACATATAAAGGAATTTGGAGAGGTGGCAAAGAATTATACGGTTATAGTTGTGAATCTGGATAATGGTAGAGGCATTACTAGGAATACCAGGATACCCCATTGAAACATTTCAATGTTTCAGTTCAACTGTGTACTGTTAAAAGAAAACTGATTTCCCGATTGGACACTTGCTCCAGGGTATGTATTTACCAGGTTTGATTCTCACATCTGTATGGTTTTTACAGATGGTGAGTGGGAGTAAGTTATTGGGAATTGGGTGATCATCCTCATTATATCGGGATTCGTTGTAATCGGTGATATTTGAGGAGATCACCTGGGCTGTTTGCCGGTCGGCAAATGTTTGGTTTTGAATATCCGCTGTTGTGCACCAATTTCAAATTGATATATCTGTACGTATATTTTCATAGAGTGAGATATACCTTTTGATATTATGTCGATGACATTTACCTATATCAGTGGATGGTTAGGTAAGGAGTATCAAACAGCAGTGTAATTCTTCTTAACCATAAGTACAGTTTTCAACCTACGACACACAGTGAAAGAGTTGTTAGACTCAGCGGACTTATACAGAGTATTGTATGTTGTCCAGTGTCCATTAGGACAGAGGGGTTGGTCCTCATACTATATTCTGTTTACTTTTAACTTCTCTAGTTCTTAGACATGTGTTTCGTGGAAACACAGGGTCTGAATTTAGAGGAGTTATAGGTATTTGAATAGAGTAGAGAACCAGGTGTAGCAAGTATCGGGATTCTTCAAAGTGATCGAAGATGTAGATACTTGTGTAAGGTATTCAGTTGATAGTAATGATAAAGAGAAATTGCTTCTCTTTCAGGTTACTCATAATTGGAAGCATTCCTAAGTTGAGTAACGCTGATCGGCCTCTTTCCATTTAGTTGACATGCACTGGAGATAGCTGCATGATTTGAATCTGGTTCAATTAAATCAGTGCCTCTGGTTCTATATTGGATATAGTACAGTTCATATCTTAACATTGTTGAGGTACGGGGAGTTGTCCGGCTTATGATTAAAACCAGATTCTGGATAACTCAAGGCACGTTTCTGTAATGGCTGTTTGTGGGTTGACCCAGGCTATGACGAGGGTTGACTTTCTACCATCTGGCAGATCAATAGAAATATTGTTCTAGACTCGCCACAGTTTTATTAAAAATGGATTTTTTAAGAAAACAGTAGTGGGAGTATGGTAGAACTGGAAGTGATTCCAGAACCGCAAACGATTACAGGAGATTTGATAAGGAACCTAAAGATTCAATCTGATTTGACATTCCATTGGCCACTCCGCAGATAAGGTGGGTAACTTCCGGCACCCGAGAGGTACTCCGGTAGCCTCAAGGACGGTGACAGGGAAGTTCTTGTTTACCCACACTTGCCATTGTTGTTGTTCCAGGCTGCGAGACCCGGCAGGAGGATGAGTATAGCGTCGTTCTAAACTAGATTTAGAAGTGCACGTCTATATGACTCTGCCAGAGGGTTGTCGTAGTCAGTGGGAGCAGCGGAAGCATTGGTGGATATCAGGCTTATGTCTATTTATAGACTAAAGCAGATATAGCGGAGATAGATCATCTATTTCTGATGTGACAGTCATGGGTTTGACGTTATCAGAATAAGGGATGGATCTGTTGAGAAGGTAGTAGGAAGTGATATTCCTATACTACGATCGGTTATACTTTGGTCGTCACACAGTGGTTTCTCCACAAAGGAAATGGACACAATATCAAACATACTGGTTACTAGATCTATGGTTTTAGATCTAGATTTGGGTGGCTTCCCAATCAGGGTACTTAGACTGCATTCTAAGAGTATTTAGAATGGACGACTCCGGGCACGGTAGTGTACCTGCAGGTGATGGAGTCATCCTCTCTAAAGGTGTCTTATAGACTAAAGTAGAGAGGGATGTGCATGATTGGCAGATCACTTGCTCAGGCAATTGAGTCAATCATGAGATGTCAAGTACCACACCAGATGTTGTTCTTGCACTAGATGCAATAAGTTGACATTGATCCAATCCTGGAGAAACAGTCGGAAGCAGTTTTAGGACATAAGTGAATGTTCTAGGGATATGATAACGGCTGCCTCCTTTAGGAGACGGTTATCACTCCAGGCTTCCAAGGTGACATGGACGACAAGGAGGTTGTCAGAGTTATAGTTTTTCCTTCTGACGAGGGGCAGTATTTTGGACAGGTGGTCCAAGGCAATACTGAGGGTGGCATGGCGCAGGATACTGATTAAGTTCGGTTGATGATACAGTCTAAGAAGTTTGGATTTGGAGTTCATTTATGAGCTAGGTCCCCTCAGACATCCAGACATTCTAAGACAGGTATTGCTCATTTCGGGAGATGGCTTTCTCCGCGAACTTGAGATATAGAGAGACATAGAAAGAAACTTCAAGGCGGATCCGCTCACTGAGGCTATTCCTCGAACGCAGTAGTCTTCCAAACAGGCTTTGTGAGACTGACTAGTAGAGGAGTTGGGTGTTCGGTATCACACGGGCTGTGAGTATGCGACATCGCAATAATTAGCCTTGAGTGCAAGTGGGAGATTGTTGGAGAGAGTGCCCTCAGAGTCAATTATTGGATCACAGGCACGTGATTGCAATGATTGAGGGAGGACCTATCCCGGTTCGACAGTCTTACTCGAGATGATAGTTTGCTATCTGGTTTATCTTTATCATCGTGTACTGCTTTAGGTGACCTGACAAGTCGCTATTGCACGTTGATAGAGCCCCTAGGATTCTTGCTTGACTGCCAGCAGTATGAGGGCGATCATATAAGTGAGAGCTGGAGTCTATATGCACATCCTTAAAAGGTCCCTAGTCGTAGGAGTTTCGAGACAGGGCATCGATTCTCCAGAGTAGACTAGTGTATACAGTCGAGACCCCGACGAGGGGCGGTGGCCGGTCTCACAGGCCACTGGTGTCAGTTGGTTCACCTAAGATGTATACAGGTGCTCATTGGGTTATGAGTACACCGGACAGGACTCGCCGGGAACATGCTAGTTGGTCTTATACCTGACGTCAGATAGCAGTTCCCAGGTGACATGTGTACAGGTTAGTTCATCGACCTGGGGATCGTCATTTGTCTCGTGTGAGTTCCCACTGTGCTTTGATTACTACCCTACCACGGCTCAAAGGAGTCGTGCAAACAGGTTTTAGTTGGGTACAGTCCCGAGCCACATGGAGGCAGTGAGCGGATCTTCGGGGGTTTCGTCTCTCCCGGTATTGGGGGTGAGGTCGCGCTGTGTCTAGGAGAGCCATTACACGAAGTCCTTGGCCAAGGCAGGAGATTTACTGGTAGGTATTCCAGTAGTATCTCAGGGTGTTCTGGGCTACACTCCGACACGACTTGTACCGCTTTTGGGGGTCTGACTTTTACCCACCCACTAGGCCCGACATGCGATGCGCATAGACGAACGGACCGGACTGTACGGATATTGTCACTGACAGGCTCAGTAGGGTGTCAGGATGAGTTCACTCATCGACGTCCCTTTTAGTCAATAGCTGGTGGCCCGTTACGTATTGGCTTATACCTCTGACGTGCTAGTGGTTAAATCCACAGCCATAGTATTGACGAGTCTTTAGAGTCCACCACACTTTCAGTTACTCAAGCTTTCGGGCGAAACGCTGTAGAGGCCGTATGGAGATATGGCAGGGTCCGATCAGATACGTGCGGTATTGCACGGATCAGGATCGGACGGTTTGTACTAGTAGCCGTATAGGTATATGGCAGGGTTCGATCAGATACGTGCGGTATTGCACGGATCAGGATCGGACGGATATTACTAGCCGGCTTTGGTTTAAGCCGGATCCTAGTTTAGTACAGTGTAGATTTTGTCTCTTTGCATTTGTATCCGGACGGAATACAGATGCGGGTGTGTATGCACAGTATCGGGGTTTTCCTGTAATTTATTACGGGACCAGTTTTCTGGAGTTGCCAGTTTGCATTCCGTTCCGGCCGGTTTTCCTTTGTTCTTTCCCGGCAGGAATTTTCCGATGGAGGGGGTTATTTGCAAGTTCGCAAATAACACTTTGTGGAGGGTTTTATTGCAAATGTATTGATTATGATATCTTTCATCCATGATGCATTTATTGTGAAGAGAAAGGATTTGATTTGGATGTGAGTTTTGTGATCATTATGTTTGTTTGTGGTCACCCTTGCTTTTCTCCTACACTCACCTCCCTTCATGCTTCATAATCTTTGCTCCACCATTTTCTAAGTATGAGAGTTTTCATTAGAAAAGAAAAAAGAAGAAAAGAAGAAGAAGAGAGCTTCATCTTTGAGGGAGTAGGATTCTTGATCTCAATTTTCATGTTAAGAAAAATGCAAGCACCATTTTTCTTATCATGTTTTCTCCATCATCTTCAAATGGTAACCACCCCAAAAGAGACTACGATTCTACACTACACTTCCTACAGCATATCTTGGACGCGTCGGCTAGCCTACTTCGCGTCCGAGTTGCCTCGGTATTGAGGTGGGAGCCCGTATAAGTACCCGGCTTCGTGGTGCCCTTTCCGACGAGGAGGAGATGGACGGAGATCCCGCGAGGAGATCGGAGTGGAGATGAAGACCGGAGGACTCGGATCAGTCGGTATATCTCTAACCCATCCTCTTGTTAGCTTAGACTAGTTTAATGGCACGATCCGGGGTTTAGTGCGCGGTGGTGCCGGTTTGCTAAGTCCGCAAAAAAAAAAAATTAAAGTTTATCACCGTTTCCGCATTCCGGCGTCGGATTGACGGCCGGGGCGCCGCCGTGCACTTACACAGACGACCATGATACCTGCTACTACTACTACCACCGTGGCCATCCCCGTTTCGCTACAGGATTTCATGAGGCTGAGACCACCAATATTCACCGGCACCGAGGCAGCAGAGGACCCACAGACGTTCCTTGACAGTTTAGCCAGGATTTGTCATTCTCTTAGATGTTCTGATGATCGATGGGTGGAGCTTGCGAGCTTCCGACTAGTGGGTCTCGCGCAGACATGGTGGGAGTCAGTCTTGAGAGGTCGAGCTGCAGGTCTACTGCCTATGACTTTGGCCGAGTTTACAGCAGTCTTTCTAGCTCGTTTCCTCCCAAAGAGCATTCGTGACGCCAGAGCTCGTAGTTTTGAGGCCTTGATCAAGACCCCAGGGATGACGGTGTCTGAGTATGACGTCCAGTTCACGCAGTTATCCCGATATGCTCTGTATTTGGTGGATACCGAAGAGAAGAGAGTGAAGAGGTTCGTACAGGGACTTGATGCCCAGCTATATCTTACCGTTGGCGCCCAGCATTTCGACACTTATTCAGCCGCTATGGATATGGCATTACGGATGGAGGCACGCATATCACAGACTTCAGCCGTTTCTGGGCCGAAGAGGTTCGCACCGACGAGCTGTCACAGAGGCAGCGTGCCAGACTGTTTCCGAGAGATAGGGCCGGCAGAGGATTTGGACGAGGTCAGCTGTATGGTTCGTATCCTCAGGGACAGCAGCCGTCGCCCGGATGTTATGGGTGCGGGAGTCTGCACCATCGTATCAGGGACTGTCCAGCGAGACGACAGGGAGCGGCGACAGTGCCACATGTTACCCTACAACCATCACCACCTCCTCCTCAGAGAGCTCTACTTCCTACCACTGGCGATGCTCCACGCCAGATAGGTGCACCCAGAGGCCGTGGATGCGACGGTCCTATCTAGAGGGGACGAGGAGGTAGAGGCCGAGGACGAGGACAGCCCACTATCGGTGGAGGACAGGCCCGAGTGTTCGCTTTGACACCGCAGGATGCGCAGGCATCCAACGCCGTTGTGACAGGTACCTTGCCAGTTTGTTCTTTCGACGCACGGGTATTATTCGACCCAGGTTCCACACATTCGTACGTATCTACACACTTTGCATCGATGTTTGGCCGTGAGTCATCGTCGTTAGATCAGCCGCTTGTTGTTATTACCCCAGTAGGCGAGTCGTTTGTCGCTCGTTTTGTGTTTCGATTGTGTTCCGTTCTTATCGGGGAGAGGGATTCGTCGGTTGATTTGATTCTCCTCGATATGTTGGACTTTGATGTGCTTCTGGGCATGGATTGGCTAGCCACTTGTTATGCTTCTGTGGACTACCGTGAGAAGGCTGTCAGATTTAGCTTTCCGGGAGAGCCAGTCCTTGTTATTCAGGGAAACCGCAGTGTCACCCTTCCCAGCTTGATTTCGTCACTTCGCGCCGGTCAGGTCTTGTGGAAGGGATGTCAGGGATTCTCAGCATATATTTGTGATACTCGAGCTGCAGAGGTTCCGTTGGACCGAGTCCCGATTGTTTATGAGTTCCCTGATGTTTTCCCTGATGAGCTGCCTGGGCTACCGCCTGAGCGCGATGTTGAGTTCTGCATTGATTTGATTTCTGGCTCGGGGCCTATTTCTATACCGCCTTATCGGATGGCCCCGGCAGAGCTTAGAGAGCTGAAAGATCAGTTGCAGGATTTGTTAGATAAAGGGCTTATTTGACCTAGTGTTTCTCCGTGGAGTGCTCCGGTCCTATTTGTCAAGAAGAAGGACGGCAGTTTGCGTTTGTGTATCGACTACCGCCAGCTGAATAAAGTTACCGTGCGGAACAGGTATCCCTTACCACGCATTGATGATTTGTTCGACCAGCTTCAGGGTGCGGGATATTTTTCGAGGATCGATTTGCGATAAGGATTCCATCAGCTATGAGTTCGACAGGAGGATATACCGAGGACAGCTTTCCGCACGCGCTACGGCCACTATGAGTTTTTTGTGATGTCGTTCGGACTCACCAACTCCCCAGCAGCATTCATGGATTTGATGAACCGTATATTCAGGCCGTATCTCGACTTGTTCATCATCGTGTTCATCGACGATATTTTGGTGTATTCCCGGAGCCGAGAGGAGCACGAGCAGCACTTGCGGATTATGTTGTAGACTTTGAGGGAGCACCTGCTTTTCGCAAAATTTTTCAAGTGTGCATTCTTGCTGGATAGCGTTGGTTTCTTGGGTCACGTGATTACGAGAGATGGCATATGTGTGGACCCGAAGAAGATCGAGGCTGTTCAGCAGTGGCCCAGACCGACATCAGTTACGGAGATCCGCAGTTCCTAGGCCTGGCTGGCTACTACAGGAGATTCGTTCAGGACTTCTCCCGTATTGCTGCACCTTTGACCGGATTGACCCGGAAGGGAGTTCCTTTCGTTTGGACGGAGGAGTGCGAGCACAGTTTTCAGCAGCTACGGACTTGTTTGACTACGGTGCCGGTATTATCTTTGCCTTCAAGATCAGGCGGATTCGTGGTTTATTGTGACGCTTTACGAGTGGGGCTAGGGTGCGTATTAATGCAGCATGACAGGGTGATCGCGTATGCTTCGCGGCAGTTGAAGAAACATGAACAGAACTACCCCACTCACGATTTGGAGATGGCTGCAGTGGTCTTTGCACTTAAGATCTGGCGACATTACCTATACGGCGAATCGTGCCAGATATTCACCGATTACAAGAGCTTAAAGTATATATTTCAGCAGCGAGACCTAAATCTCAGACAGCGCCATTGGATGGAACTAGTAAAGGACTACGATTGCGAGATTTTGTATCACCCGAGCAAAGCTAATGTAGTGGCGGATGCTTTGAGCAGGAGGCCCGGAGGTAGTCTATCTTATTTGCGCGCTGTACAGAGGCAGTCGTCGGCAGATTGGCAGACTTTATTCGACAGCTGGGTTGAGTTCGAGTTCACTCCGACAGGGGGACAGCTTGCGCATGTTCGTGCACATCCGCAGTTACTTGACCGTATTCGAGAGGCACAGCCCAGCGATGACCGTCTTTCAGAGATCATGGAGCAGATTAGGCAGGGCAGAGATTCCGAGTTCGTGATCGATGATCAGGGAGTACTGCGATTTGGGACTCGACTGTGCGTACCAGATTCTGAGGGACTGCGGAGTGAGATTCTTGAGGAGGCGCATAGATCGACATACAGCGTTCATCCGGGTTCCACCAAGATGTACCACGATTTGCGAGATGTTTACTAATGGGACGAGATGAAGAGGGACGTCACAGACTTCGTATCGAGATGCCTGACTTGTCAGCAAGTCAAGGCCGAGCACCAGAGGCCAGCAGGAGAGTTGCAGCCTTTGCCCATTCCGGAGTGGAAATGGGAGAAGATTTCGATGGAATTTGTGGTGGGTCTACCCAGGACCAGTCGAGGGTACGACTCCATTTGGGTGATCGTGGATCGATTGATGAAAGCGGCTCACTTCCTACCAGTGAAGACCACTTTCTGTTTTTCTCAGTGTGCCTAGATATACATCGACGAGATTGTACGACTGCATGGAGTCCCGACGTGTATCATGTCAAACAGAGGCACCCAGTTTACCAGCCGACTATGGCAGAGACTTCAGGAAGCATTGGGCACCCGTTTGAGTTTCAGCACAGCATTTCATCCGCAGACAGATGGCCAGTCAGAGCGGACTATTCAGACTCTTGAGGACATGCTCCGAGCGTGCGTTTTAGACTTCGGAGGTAGCTGGGATCATCATTTACCCTTAGTGGAGTTCTCCTACAACAACAGCTTCCAGGATACTATTCAGATGGCCCCTTTCGAGACATTGTATGGGAGGAGATGTAGATCGCCCGTCTGTTGGACAGAGCTCAGCGAGAGCAGTATATTGGGGCCACAGCTTGTTGAGGAGATGACCACGAAGATACAGTTGATCCGAGACCGGATGAGAGCGGCTCAGAGTAGGAAGAAATCGTATGCAGATAGGCATCGTCGCAGGCTAGAGTTTGCTGTTGGCGATCATGTTTTTCTGAGGGTCTCTCCGATGAAGAGCGTTATGCGATTTGGGCGAAAAGGAAAGCTTAGTCCCAGATTTGTGGGTCCCTTCGAGATTCTCGAGCGTGTTGGCGCAGTTGCATATCATTTGGCTCTTCCACCCAGCTTTCCCGATGTTCACCCCGTCTTCCATGTTTCGATGCTCTGCAAGTACCTTCTCGACCCTTCGCATGCGATTCAGCACCCGACAGTCCAGCTAGTGCACGACCTTTCTTTTGCAGAGCAGCCGGTGGTCATCCTGGTTCGGCAGGTGAAGAAATTGAGATCGAAAGTTATACCGACCGTCAAGGTCCTTTGGCATGGCCCGAGCAGCGAGAAGGTCACCTGGGAGACCGAGGACGAGATGAGGAAGAAATATCCCCATCTCTTTGAAGGTACGCGTAGCTAGATTTTTAAATTCGGGGACCGAATTTATTTGAGGGGGGAAGATTGTAACGCCTTGAAAAGTCGTTTTGATGTTTTCCCGAAAATTGGTGAAAATTTGGTATTTTTCCGTAAATCGTCTTTTTGGTTATTTTAATGTTTAGGCCTAATTATACCTAATTTGGATAGATAATTGCTAGTTTTTAGTAGATAATGAGTTACTTATAAATTTCTGGTCATTTAAAAAAATTTCCCTATTTTTCAATTTATAATATTATTTTAAGCCGGTAAAAAAATACATTAAATTAGCGATAAATACAAATTTAAATGTGCTAATTTTAATCTTTAAAATTATGTTAATTAAAATCTAGTTTGTAATATAATTTTTTAGTATTTTATTTCAAGTTTTAATTGGTTTTTATTATGGAAAACAAAAATATAATTATTTTGAACTAAAACTTACAATTTTGGACTTGTGGGGGGTCTTTTTGCATAGAATTTCTTTGTAAAATCTCTCTCACTCATTCATCACTACTTTGGCCGGCCCCACCACTGCTGGATCGCCACTTCCCCCACCATTCTTTGCTTCTTTGACTCATTCAAATGATTTAAATATAGTTTTTTTATTATATTATTTTGGATGGGGGTATTATGGTAATTTGGGAGGGGCTTTAACTTGGATTCTTTTCCACAACTCCCCTACACCTCTCCCCACTCCCTCCTCAGCTGAAATTCCTGCAGAAAACAGCCCCAAAATTTCCCCTCTCATTTTCCTTCTAAACTCATCAAAATTCCATCAAAAATCCATTTAAACTTCACAATTTCAAGCCCATCCTTCATCCATTCTTCTTAACCTTTCTTGCATGGATCTTGGATGCTAGGAGGCCATCTTTGGAGTCAAAATTTCTTGCTAGATCTCTAGATCTAGAGGTATAATCATTACCCATTTAAATTCTTTTGGTTAGATTTCTTTAATTGAGTTGTTTTAGTGCAAATATTAGTGTTAATTTCTAGTCTTGGTTTTAAATTTCATGGCTTGAATTTTAATTAGGGTTTAGAAAACCATTATTAGGTTAATTAATTTTTTTAGCTATCTAGTGTTTTGTTAACCTAAATCTAAGAGATTAGCTTGCTATTGGGTTTCAAATTAGTGTTAGTTTAAGTTTTTCTAGTATGGATTTTGATTGCAATTGCTAATAAGAAAAATCAAGAAAGGGTTTGCTTGTGGAAAATAGGTTTTGAAGCATGGTTAATGTGTTGAAATTTTGCGTAGTGGCTATCTAATGGTGTGACTTGGGTGATTATGCTAGATTGTAGTTTTTTTGCCGCAAATCGCCGATGTTTGCACCGATTTTGGAATGTAAATGCTTACTAGTTTTTCTATAAAATTATGTGATGAATTATTTGTGATATCTTGATGATTGTATTGGCATATCCTATGACTTTTAGGGTGTGTGAATGCGGATTTTTGGTTTTATCAGGTTTTAGCTTTGCCGAGCGCCCAAAACGATGATTATAGTTAGTTTTTGTGATTTTCGTGTGTGTTCCGCGCACCTTGTGCATGTTGTGCCTAACTTGTGAACGTGGATATTTTCGTTTGGGATTTGCGTCGTTTAATGATATATAACCTTATGTTTTTTATTGGTGCAAATTCCAGGTTCGGTCGCGGAGACTTCGGACGCAGCACGAAAAGGAAAGGCGGTGATTGGATATAGCTAGCTGGGGATTCCGATGAGTAGATGTAACATCTATGGGGGACTATCGTTTGGATGGCGCAAGTCGCCTGATAGTTTAAGTAGATTAAAGTTTTCTAGTGATATTAGTAGTTAGGAGTAAATGCTTGCGTAACATCCTGCTACATCCTGCTACATCCATGCTTTATATTGTCATACATATGCGAAACCATTCTATAGGACACCTGCACCATTACCAGGGTTTTTTATATGCAGCAAGAGCACTATTCATGCATACACACACGCCCTGGTAATTTCCATGCCATGACTCTAGATAACTTATAATCTAGAATATTGTCACCATTTTTGGTACTTAAACCTGTATTATTGCAATAAATCCTTAAACTAACATTGTAGAATTGCTATTCATGTGCATGTATACTATTACATCAATTGTTCATGCCTAGTTTATTAATCGTACATTGCAACTTGGTTATTGATACCATATGCATTCATTATCATTGACATATGCACTTATGATGATTTCTTGAGATTTATGATATTTCTGGATTTTGGGGAAAGCCGCAAAATTTACAACTTATGATCTTTTAAAATATAAAAAGTTGCGGTTTTCTAGTGATGTAAAGTGTCGTCCACCATGAGTTTGCTGTGGTTTTCAAGATCCGTGTCGAGGAGTGGAGGAACCGTCACGGGTACATGGTGGGCCCGGTAAGGTACCCCGGGGCAAGAGGATCGTGTTGTTGACGTTGAGCCTGGAAGGGGATGGATTACCTACCGGTGACTTCATTTGGCACGGCGGATATCCAGAGGATACCGATCGTGGCCGTGAGATGATGAGATATTGATATTTGAGATGGGTCAGCCGGACGGCTGAGGCCAGAGATACTATGATACGGATACATGAGATTGAGACAGTTTTGAGGTGTCGATGCTGGACACAAATTCTTGTTGATTCTATTGGTATTGTGCTGATATTTCAAAAGAGATTCCTAAAGGAAAAATATGATTTCTTATACTTATACATGCAGATTACGAGGTGATTCATATTGCATACATACCTGCTAGTATATTCATATTGCATTCATACCTGCTAGTACATTCATGTTTCATACATACCTGCTAGTATATCATGCCATACCTGTATTATAGATGCTAAGATGCTTGTGTTCACGCTTGCGATAGCCTATATAGATGTTATTTATTACTCACGAGTTGGCAACTCACCCCCGTTGTGCCAAAGTCTTTTGCAGGTCCGCTCCGTCAGCACAGTAGCAGCGGCGCACCGCTTCTTTTACCTCTTTTGCCTGGACTCGAGGCTTTTGCTCGTAGATGGGTTGTATTATTATTTTGTACCACCTTGTATATTCTTTGTATCTAGGGTACTCCATCTACTGTATCTCCCAGTATTGTTGTATATTGACCTATAGACTAGACTGTGAGATTTGTGGGCTTTTTATGCTGTATTTTGGGGTCGAGCTCACTTGAGCCGACATGTTGCTTCTTACTTATACCTTTTTATGCTTATTTTGCATATTGCTGATTTATATTAGTGGGATTTGTGACCGCCTTGTGGCGAAGTGCTAGCTCCCTCTTGGGGATGCCCTTTTTGTTGTATTTATATATATTCTTGTTGTACCCATTTTGGGGGCCAGTATTTACATAGGAGACTCTGTCGAAATTTTCGGAAAAATTGATATTGTTTTTAAAAAGGCTTGATATGACTCATTTGATAAACTCGCTTTCAATTGATTGGTTTTCCTTTACTCTTCTGCTTATTTGGTTTTGATTTCTGGGCTTTGGCTTACTTATGATACGGACGCCTTGAGACGTTTTGTAACTTGAGTGCCAGTCACGTTCCGTACCCTGCAGGTCGCGACAAAGTTGGTATCAGAGCGATAGGTTTTACCTTTTTGAGTGTAGGATGACCCATGGTAGATGGAGTAAGTAACTTAAGCAGGGTAACGTAGCGTGCGTATTTCCGCGGCATACTTGCGATACAGTATTCCGCCTAGGTGACTTTAGGATATACTTGCTTGAAATTCCTTCTTCAATTCCGTGTATCCTATGATTCTATTGCACTATTGCTATCATCCTGTTCTTGTAACAGCCACTATGCCGCCGAAGGCTACGTGAGCGCAGAGGGTTGCCGCCCGAGATGAGATTCGAGCTGGCTCGTCCGAGATGAGGACCGAGCAGGGTGGCATGCCTACGCCGCAGAGACAGACTGATCCGCCTTCCCTAGGCCGCATGGACAGGCTAGAGTCTGGTATGGAGGAGCTACGACAGATGATGGGAGGTATGTAGGAGTTAAGAAAGATGGTAGGATCCTTCGTAGCGGCCAGTCGTGGACCGAGATCGGAGAACGTACCTACTACATCACAGACGACCATGATACCTGCTCCTACTACAACCACCGTGGCCATCCCGGTTTCGCTACAGGATTTCATGAGGCTGAGACCTCCAGTATTCACCGGCACCGAGGCAGCAGAGGACCCACAGACGTTCCTTGACAGTTTAGCCAGGATTTGTCATTCGCTTAGATGTTCTGATGATCGATGGGTGGAGCTTGCAAGCTTCCGACTAGAGGGTCTCGTGCATATATGGTGGGAGTCAGTGTTGAGAGGCCGAGCTACAGGTCTACCGTCTATGACTTGGGCCCAGTTTACAGCAGTCTTTCTAGCTCGTTTCCTCCCAGAGAGCATTCGTGACGCCAGAGCTCGTAGTTTTGAGGCCTTGATCAAGACCCCAGGGATGACGGTGTCTGAGTATGACGTCCAGTTCACGCAGTTATCCCGATATGCTCCGTATTTGGTGGATACCGAAGAGAAGAGAGTGAAGAGGTTCGTACAGGGACTTGATGCCCAGCTATATCTTTCCGTTGGTGCCCAGCATTTCGACACTTATTCAGCCGCTATGGATACGGCATTACGGATGGAAGCACACATATCACAGACTTCAGCCATTTCTGGGCCGAAGAGGTTTCGCACCAACGAGCTGTCACAGAGGCAGCGTACCAGACTCTTTCCGAGAGATTGGGCCGGCAGAGGATTTAGACGAGGTCAGCTGTATGGTTCGTATCCTCGGGCACAACAGCCATCGCCAGGATGTTATGGGTGCAGGAGTCTGCACCATCGTATCAGGGACTGTCCAGCGAGACGACAGGGAGCGGCGACAGTGCCACATGTTACCCTACAACCATCACCACCTCCTCCTCAGAGAGCTCTACTTCCTACCACTGGCGATGCTCCACGCCAGATAGGTGCACCTAGAGGCTGTGGACGCGGCGGTCCTATCTAGAGGGGACAAGGAAGTAGAGGCCGAGGCCGAGGACAGCCCACTATCGGTGGAAGACAGGCCCGAGTGTTCGCTTTGACACCGCAGGATGCGCAGGCATCCAACGCCGATGTGACAGGTACCTTGCCAGTTTGTTCTTTCGACGCACGGGTATTATTCGACCCAGGTTCCACACATTCGTACGTATCTACACACTTTGCACCGATGTTGGACCGTGAGTCGTCGTCGTTAGATCAGCCGCTTGTTGTTATTACCCCGGTAGGCGAGTCATTTGTCGCTCGTTTTGTGTTTCGATTGTTTTCTATTCGTATCGGGGAGAGGGATTCGTCGGTTGATTTGATTCTCCTCGATATGTTGGACTTTGATGTGCTTCTGGGCATGGATTGGCTAGCCACTTGTTATGCTTCTATGGACTGCCGTGAGAAGGCAGTCAGATTTAGCTTTCCGGGAGAGCCAGTCCTTGTTATTCAGGGAGACCGCAGTGTCACCCTTCCCAGCTTGATTTCGTCTCTTTGCGCCGGTCAGGTCTTGTGGAAGGGATGTCAGGGATTCTCAGCGTATATTTGTGATACTCGAGCTGCAGAGCTTCCGTTGGACCGAGTCCCGATTGTTTGTGAGTTCCCTGATGTTTTCCCTGATGAGCTGCCTGGGCTACCGCCTGAGCGCGATGTTGAGTTCTGCATTGATTTGATTTCTGGCTCGGGGCCTATTTCTATACCGCCTTATCGGATGGCCCCGGCAGAGCTTAGAGAGCAGAAGGATCAGTTGCAGGATTTGTTAGATAAAGGGCTTATTCGACCTAGCGTTTCTCCGTGGGGTGCTCCGTTCCTATTTGTCAAGAAGAAGGATGTCAGTTTGCGTTTGTGTATCGACTACCGCCAGCTGAACAAAGTTACCGTGCGGAACAGGTATCCCTTACTACGCATTGATGATTTGTTCGACCAGCTTCAGGGTGCGGGATATTTTTCGAGGATCGATTTGCGATCAGGATACCATCAGCAATGAGTTCGACAGGATGATATACCGAGGACAGCTCTCCGCTCGTGCTACGGCCACTATGAGTTTTTGGTGATGTCGTTCGGTGTAACGTTTTGAAAATCGTTTCGGTGAAATTTCGGAAAATCGGTAAAATAAGGGGGTTTTCTGTAAAAAGTCAAAATACAAATATCTTTATTATAAAATTAAATATACATATTCTAGCTATGTAATTGCTAGTATTTGATGTTTATTGAGCCACTGGTGAAATTTCAAATTTTCTGAAAAAAAATTATTTTAATATTATTTTAAGCCGTCACTAATACATTTAATTAGGGAAAATTACAAATTGGAATGGGTTGATACAAATTTTATAATTCTTGACACACTAAACTGACATGTAAAATATTGTTTCTGAAACGAAATCGTTTGCCAAAACGGTTTAGAAATTATTGAAGAAAAATGCTTTTTTTAGTGAATTTAGTGTAAATGGTTGTTTGGGGTATAGTATTTATCATTTTCCCTCACCCCACACACTCACACCCCCCCATTTCTCTTCCTCTTTTCTGCTGAAATCAGCAGCCCTCCCCTCACTTTCCCCACTTGAAAAGTCAATGAAGGGAAAAGAAAACAAGAAATAAAAAGGGAATTGAATATGTTATAACATAGAGGTATGGGCTTTGTCTTTTCCCATCATTTTCAACCCCTCCCTCTCTCTCCTCACTCCCCTCAAATTTCTGGCCGAAATTTGAGCCCCCGACAGCAGCAGCCCCTCCCCCAAATCCCACTCCATTTTGCTTCAAAAATCCACAAAAATGCTTCAAAATCCATACAATTTCAAAGCTAATTCAAAATCCAAGCCTTACCCATTATTTCTTGGCTACTATAGTATGGTTCTTATGGAAAAGTTTTCATTTTGGAGGCCAAGATTTTAGTGCTAGATTCATGTTTGATCTCTTGATCATGAAGTATAATTCTAACCTTTCTCTTAAATTGTTGTTAATTGCCTTAGGTTAGCTTAATTATATGTTTAAATAGGTTTTTAATTAGTTCTAAGTGCATGATTTGAAATTCAAGAGAGGGGTTTGAATTCAAATTGGGGTTTTGGGTTGTGAGATTATGGTTGTGTGATATATTTGACATATTAGGTTATGCTAAATCAAATTAAGTTGCTAGTTTGCATATTTATTGATTTAAATTGTGATAATTATATAAATTGTAAACTAGGTTTTTAAAATAATTATATTTTGGTGAGATAAAATTCTAATTAAGGTTGCATGTCATTATAAATATTATATTGAGTGGTTAATGCTTTTAGTTCACGAAAATCAAGGTTAAATTGTTGTTTGTGCATTTTGCTATAAATTGTTAAAATTTGAGTATATTGTAAACTAGAATTTTGGGGTTAATGAAATTTATTGGGGTTAAATTATGGAAATTGTTTTTATGACTTATTTAAGATATTTAATAAGTATTATGGCCACTAGATTTGTTTAAACGTCGAGTTTTGTACTAAAACGGGTAATTTTTGCTTGCTAGTAAAAATGGCTTTTAAGGTGAATTTGGGTTTTTTGTGAATTTTAACCTATTTTATATTATAATTAGTGTTCGTGAAAGCGCAAATGAGAGTGTTTGGGTTTTTCTCGATGGTTTGACGTTTGTACATCGACATCGAGGGTTGGTTTGGCTATTCTTGCATGCGTAGGCGATAGGTTTTGACCTATGCGTGATACGCGTGCCGATTTGATTTTCGAATGCGTTTCGATTTTGAATTTGGTTTTAATGTGATACGGTGCGTTATGATATGTAGGTACCCCATGTGGACTTCGAGACGACAAACAAGCGCGTAGCAACGTCGGCACCGGCGGGCAAGGACCAGGTGAGTAGATTTATATCTACGGGGAGAAGTCGGGTGGATGGCGTATAGCACCCCCGTAGTTCGTGGTGATGTATACGAATACGTATACACACATATATTTTGATTATATATATTATGTTGATATGAGACTTGATGATAAAGGTGGATTCTAGGTGTTCATGGATTAGTTTAGTGTTAGTTGCGAAACCCTAGAGTAGTTGTTACACCCGCACACGCACGCACACACATGCATACATCTATGTTATTACCTGTCCGTATATAGGGAGATGTGGTTATGTGTTCATCTGGGTATGGGACTAGGTGTTCACATACTGGATTTGCGGATGATACTTGGGATTGAGATGAGTCGATGAGATTTGAGTTGAGGCCGTGAGATCGGTGATATGGCAGGATTCGTACTTGAGATATGACCTGATCTTATAGCGGATCTTTGGATTACAATGCCATGTGAATAGTGATATCAGTAGTGTACTAGACATAGATCAGTACCCTAGATGATGATCTTGATAAAGAGGATACTAGATGAACATTGTGATGAGTATGATATTGACACGTACCCAGATTTGGGGATGTCGTACGACGGATTTACGTACGAGCTATATATTGATGATTGATCCGTACTCTTGACTTGGGATGTCTGATTATAGATATGGTATCGGATATGATATTATTGAGGCGGGATCACCGACTAATATATATACAGGTATGTATACGTATCGACTCAGATGTTAGGCGGTTTCCTTACCTGTAGTTCAGCTTGTTAGTTCAGCCGTATAGTTTAGTGTAGTTGTTAGACTAGATTAGACTCCTACCTATTTCAAAACTAACGAATCGTTGGTATTTTAAAAGACAGGTCAAGGGATTCTACGGATATTTCAAAAGACGTATCTTTTCTTAAAAACACCGTAGCCCTTATTTTCAAAACACCACGATTCGTGTTATTTCAAGGGCACTATTGTAGGGCTTATATTAGGGTAATGCAGTTTAGTTATCGTTGTGTCTAGTATTCAGCTCCCGCATATTATTGCTGTTGCTCCGCATCGCATACTTATTGTAATTCATATTTCATTATTGATATCAAGCTGTTAGGACACCATCACCATTACCGATGATGCGTATGTACCACGTACACTTACTTGCCGGCTCACACACACCTTCATCGGTAATTGCCATGTCACGAACACTTTAGAAAATACTATTTCATTTGACATAGGTTGTTAGCTAATAGTTTAGACATGATATTAGTGTACTTGCCTTATATGTTAGTTTAGACATTGTAGTTATTACTTGCTACTTCATGCATGTTATTATTCATTGATATGCCGCATTCATGGATTTTTATGTCCATATTCACTGTTTACATGCTATTGAGGATTTGGATTCGGATTTTCATGCGATTTCCTGGATTTGGGGGAAAACCGCAAAAACACTTATAAACTTCTTTCTCTTTTTTTTAAAGAAAAAGTGCGGTTTTTCCATGATGTATGAGTCGTCCACCATAAGTTTGCTGATAGATTTCGAGACCCGATTCAAGGAGTTGGATGAACCATTCCGGGTACATGGTGGACCCGGTAAGGTACCCCGGGGCAAGAAGGTCATGTTGCTGACGTTGAGCTTAGCAGGGGAGCACTACCTACCGGTGATTTTACCCGACGCGTCGGATATCCGGAGGATACCATCGTGGTCTTAAGATTGATGGTACGGACCGGTCTGGACTGACGGCGCCCTTGATAGTGAGATTGATACAGAGATTCTGAGATATTGAGGTACAGAGATTTGATGATACAGGCCAGTCCGGATAGCCGGAGCCTGAGATTTTGAGACATTGGGATTTACGTTTTTTGTCGATGCTAGACACTGTTTATGCTGATTTCATTATGATAGCTCGTTTTAAAAATACAGAAAATCTCACTAATTTATGAAAGTAGTTTTCTTCAGTACATGCATTCTGTTTCGTGCATTCATACATCATCCATGTGATATATTGCTACCTGAGGCACTGACACGGGCACATGGGATTGCACTTGGGTTAGATATTTACCCTAGCCATTGTTATAGGCTGCTGGTTATATATTTGAGGATATATTATGATCGTTGACCTAGGATTGCGTTGTTCATGCGATTTCTGTTCGTAGATGTTTTTCTACTCACGAGTTGGCAACTCACCCCCGTTATGCCACAGTTTCTTGCAGGTTTTGCCGTACGGGTTTCTTTACGGCTTTGCTGGCACTGCTTCTTTCGGGTGACTTGCTAGTAGGTGGGTTTATTTGTATCGTACCCATCATTATACATTGTATATTATTATTCAGTTGTATCTAAAAGTTCCATTAACCAAAAATGTATTTATTGAGATAGAGACCAGAGATGTTATTCTTTCGACCTTAGAGTCACGCGTTATATTTCTGTGGAATTCTTGTTGTTTGAGTTTCCTTTTGAGTTTTGATCCTCGCCCTTGGCGTTGCATATTATATTGCTTGTGTGGTTGTGACCGTCGATTGACGAAGAACTAGCTCCCGCTTGGGGATGCCTTTTTATTGATTTCGTATACTATTTATGTTGTATCCCGTTTGGGGGCCAGTATTTACAAAGGAGACTCTACCGAAATTTTCAGGAAATATTTGATGTTTTTTAAAAACGCATAATTCGGCTATGCTATTAAAACTACTTGATTTAAATTGGTTTTCCTTCACTCTACTACTTTTCTTGGTTTGGATTTCTGGGTTTTCGGTTTACTTAGATTACGTACGCCTCGAGACGTTTCGTAGTTTAAGTGCCGGTCATGTTCCGTACTTTCGGGACATGACAAAGTTGGTATCAGAGTGTTAGGTTTTACCTTCGGAGCGTAGGATGACCCTTGGTTGATGGAATAGGTGACTAAAGTAGAGTGACGTACCGTGGGTATGTTCCGCGGCATACTTACGATACGCTACTCCACTTAAGAAGCCTTAGGATGTACATTTCTTTGTTCAGTATTATATTCATTCCTGATTTAGCCTCATCGGTATCAGTTATGGTTTTGCTGCTACGATTACGGACAGGGAGAGCTATGGCTAGAGTTGCGGTCAGCACAAGCTCGTTACGAACGAGGACTGACCAGAGTGTGATTCCGGCGACATACGATTGCATTGAGAGGCGTCGTCTGATTGTGTTTTTGCGCCACGAGCGTTTAGATGGATCGCTGTATGAGATTACTTGGACGTGCAGATCAGCGCCAGAGGATTGAGCCAATGATAAGAGGCCAGCCAGATTTTGATGACCGTTGGCATATTGCTTATTCATGATGATTGAGGCACTGTTCTGCGTGCAGACGAATGAGCCAGTTGTTACTGCGAACGACGAGATATCGTCCCAGATGTTGGAGCTATTGCAGTACGGGTTGTACTAAGAGATGATAGAAGGTCGCTAGTCACCCGAGGATGAATGACTAGGACATATGGTTCGTTCGCCTATCCCGATGCGAGGTCATCAGATAGATTGATTCCAGCTAGAGACGACTTCACGCGGAGACGTTGAGAGTCGACAGAAACGATCAAATGTCAGCAACCTATTATTCCAAGTTTAAAGTATTCGGAAAGGCATGCAGGCAATTCTATGGACCCTCTACAAGAATGAAACCCTAACTCGACTTAATGACCGTGTGAAAGCCTTTGAACCTTAGGGTTTGCGGCAGTTCCGCGGCGTCATTAGTGAGGCTAGGGTTTGCCCTTCTACGGCTGGACCATCGATGCTGTGGTACGTACTCGATACTATTAAACTATACTAAGATGTTGAGCTCTTGGGGGATTATGAGGTTTTGATGAATCAATCGGATGGTTCAACTTCATTCGGATGCTAGGTGGTGAGATGCATTTCTTGGGAGACTCCAGATACGAGGATAGCCATAGGAGCTCAGTCCAGCAGCCATGACGAGACGAGTCCGAAGCAGTTGACATCAGAGAAAAGTGGAGTAAGAGGTTCGTACGAGGTCTTGATGAGACGATGTTCCTCTCCGCCGACATCAGAGATGCGATACGAATACCGAGGCATTGTGCTTGGATATACCTTCCAGAAGGAGTCACGATGAGTCTGCAGCCGTTCCGGAACGAGAACAGATCTAGTAAGGGACGATAACTTCCAGACAGTTCGGCAGAGACGAGATTTGGGAGAGATCTCGATAGGACCTTTCTGGAATAAATTACGAGAAGACTTGGACCCAGGAGTGGTCATGTTATGCACACCGGCAGGCCAGAGTTCAAGATCGTCGACGAGACATTCTATGAGTGACCACGACAGTTGGCCAGAGATTCTTGGAGGATGTGCTTGAGCGGGACTATTCCGCCATATTTGATTTCGGTATTTTGGACGATCTATTCGCATGACTGATTTTGATGATTGAGTTTCATGGTATTTGTTTTCATGTACCATGGTTGTCCCTACTGAGTATTTACGATTCTTGCACAGTTGTTGCACTTGATATCATTTTCGTGCCTTGGTTTCGCATGTTTATGATTTTATGGGTTTCATACAGTTGAGTTGATTTTATGCATATGTACGCACACGATTTGGTTTTTGCACTCGGTATAGTTCATATATGCTTGCAGTGCAGTGTTACGCATTTTGTGCACTTAGATGCACTGGACTTCGATTTCGATTGTGATACTCGATGTTTATTTTGTGCACCTTGTGCACCTGATTTGATTTTGCGCATGTTCGACACTTGATATTGGATTTCATGATCTCGTGCATGATGGATGCACTTGGTTTGGATTTTCGCGCATGTTGAGCCCATGTTTTGAGAAGCGATTTTGGTGCACACAAGATGCACTAAATCGAGATTCTTCGTGCGTGTCAGATGCACCTGTCCTTGCTGTCAGGCACACACGTTGTGTCACGACCCGCAGAGTACGGAACGTGACCGGCACTTAAGTTACGAAACATCTTAAGGCATCCGTAAGATAAGTAAGCCGAAGCCCAGAAATCAAAACCCAATTAAGAATTAGAGTGAAGGAAAAACCATTTTTATTGGATGTCCCTTTGTCACGACCCGCAGAGTACGGAATGTGACCGGCACTTAAGTTACGAAATGTCTCAAGGCGTCCGTAAGATAAGTAAGCCGAAGCCCAGAAATCAAAACCCAATTAAGAATTAGAGTAAAGGAAAAACCATTTTTATTTAAGCACTTGTTTCATTAAGTCATATCAAGTCTCTTTTTATTAAACTTCCCTTTTTCCCAAATTTCCGGCAAAATCTTCTTGTAAAATAGTCCCCCAACGGGTACAACAGGAATACAAGTAAATAACAGAAATATGGCATCCCAAGCGGGAGCTAGCTCTTTGCCTCAAGGCGGTCACAAATCCCACGCAATGTAAAATACAATGTGCATAAGTAAGCATGAAAGCACAAGTAAAAATAATATGTCTACTCAGGTGAGCTCGAACCCAAGCATAACATATAATCCACAAGTCTCACAACCTCGTCTCTAGGTCAATATACAGTAATCCAAATAAACTGGTACAGCTGAAATAGTAGTAGTAGATGGAGTACTCTAGGTACAATGAACATATATAAGGGGGGGTACAAAATGATAACAACCCACCTATATGAGCAAAAGCCTCGAGTCCAGGTAAAAAAGCAAAGGAGGCAAAAGTGTCCGCCGCTACAGCGCTGACGGAACGGACCTGTAGAAAAGCTGTGGCACAACGGGGGTGAGTTGCCAGCTCGTGAGTAATAAATAACATCTACTAAGGCTATCGCATGCATGCACACAAGTATCCTAGCATCCCTAAACAGGTATGGCTATATGTACTAGCAGGTATGTATGCAACATCAGTGTACTAGAAAGTCTGTATGGCACATGGATGTAATAACAGGTATGTATGCCACATGAATATACTATCATGTATGTATGCTATATGAGTCAACTCAAGATCTCATCAGGTAGGTATAAGAATTGTTCTTTATTCTATTTTTGAAACTCCTTTTTAAAATCAGCATAATATCCATGGAATCAACAAAATCTGTATCCAGGAACGACACCACAAAACTGTCTCAACCTCATGTATTCATGTCAAGTATCTCTGGCCTCAGCCGTCCAGCTGATCCATGTCAAATATCCATATCTCAATCTAGCGGCCATGGTCGGTATCCTCTGGATATCCCCCATGCCAAATGAAGTCACTGGTAGGTAATCCGTCCCGTGCCAGGCTCAACGCCATCTCCTGCGATCTTCTTGCCTCGGGGTACCGTACCGGGCCTACCATGTACCCGAGACGGTTCATCCACCTCCTCGAAACGGGTCTCAAAAACCACAGCAAACTCATGGTGGACGACACTTTACATCACTAGAAAACCGCAACTTTTATATTTTAAAAGATTATAAGTTTGAAATCTTGCGGCTTTCCCCCGAAATCCAGAAATATCATAAATCTCATGAAATCATCATGGATGCATATGTCAATGATAATGAATGCCTATGGTATCAATTTACAATGTATGATTTATACAAGGCATGAGCAAATGATATAATAATACATATGCACGAGAATAGCAATTTTTATGATTTCATTTTAAATATTTATTGCAATAGCACAGGTCTAAGCAATTAACATGTTTCAGATTTATAGTTATCTAGTGTCGTGACATGGCAATTACCAGGGTGTGTGTCCACATGAATAGTGCTCGTGCTGCATATAAAAACCTGGTAATGGTGCATGTGTCCTACAAATGAGTTTGCGTATATGGGTATGACATATAGATCCTAACTGCAGCAAATATCATGCAAGTATTTTTATTCGAATGTCACAAGTAAATATCAAAGTTTACTATTTTCAAGTTTACTAAATCTATCGGGCGACTTGCGCCATCCAAACGATCGTTCCTCGTAGATGTTAAATCTACTCACCCGTGATCCCGTGCTAGGTGTGTCCGACCACCTGCTTCCCTTTCTCCGCTGTGCTCGAAGTCTCCGCCGGCGAACCTAGAATTTACAAAAGTCACCATATAAGGAAAAATCCTGCAAAACACGATATATCGATAAAAAGAGTACGCGTGCGTGAAACTAAACGCGCGTGCACACGACACGTCTCGACGTGCATAAACCCACCAGAACCTACTCCGACGCGCTGTGTCGCGCAACGCGCCACAGAACCACGTGTATCACGCGCGTGTCGCACAAGACTTAAAACATCGAAAACACGTTTATAGCTCCAGATTTTTCCTCTGGGCCTAACTTAAAAGGTTGCAGGTACCAACAGACTAAGCTACCCAGAAGAGCCCCACACCCAAAATCCCAACACCCCACCCCCTACTCTGGCCGCAATTTGCGGCCAGAATGAATAAACCGGCGGCCAAGAGTGGGAGGTGGGTCCCCGTGCTCTGTGTGTGTGTCTCTGCTAAGGTCACTGTGCTACAGTCCTCACAATTTTTACCTGAGTGGATCGGGTCAAAAGCAGATCTCAGAAAGGCTAAAAAGTCACTAAAACTGCTAAATTACGCCAAGTCGGATAAATCAGGTATCTTTGTGAAATCTGGAACCAAGCTTGGGTGTTCTAGTCTCAACAGCACCTAATAGGGCTACTCTAACCAACACTACCATTACTTTGCCAAAACTCCCCTATTTTACCCAAAATTACCACTAAAGCATACAATAAACACTAATATAAGCTAGATAACCATAACTTTAGCAATTTAGGGTTATCTATCTAATTTTAACGACACTACTACCCTAACACAGACTAACTAACGTCTAAAAGGGTTTATTAAGCTATAGATACCCTAATTTAACTAGATCTAACATCTCAATACAATCTAGTACTATAACTCCATCAAAACACTAAACTAGCTAAACAAACACACAATCTAAGCAACATGGAAAGAGTTTAGAAGTTATACCCCCTAAGAACCTCACAAATGAGGAGAAAGAGAAGAAGATGAAGGATATTTTGCTGCTGTCATGCTGCTGCTACAGCTCCAGTGCTACAAATTCTTTGCTGGATGATGCTGCTTCTGAACTATCTGAAGCTTGTTGTTGCTGTTGCTCTGGTTCTGTGGTTTTGTGTTGCTGTAGTTGTGTTGGTGTTGATGTGGTGTGGTGTTGGGGCTGATGTGGTGTGGTGTTGGGGCTGATGTGCTGTTGTTTTTGGTGGCTAGGCTGATGTGAGTGTGTGAGTGAGAGAGAGGTGAAAAAGTTTTGAAATGAGATGGTGTGACTTAACCTTAAAGCTATCATGACAATCATCACATCTCTCTCTCTCTCTCTCTCAAGCAAGTCAACCTTAAACCACCCTAAACACCCTTGGTCAAAACCAACCACCCTTAATTAAACTAATTAGCTCAAAACAACTCAATTATCTTAACCAAGGGCCTAACCCACCATGGTTAACTTAAACATGGTTAACCCACAAGCTCAAATATATGGCAACCCTCGTCTTAACCCTAGTTAACGTGCACAAGTGTGTGCGGTCGAGATAAAATTCCACTAAAATAACCATAAAACCAGATAAATCACTAAAAAGCCGTTTTGGTAAACTTTTTACCAAAAACCCCACATTAACACACAATTACCACTAACCCTAAACTCAGGTGTTACAGTCTTCCCCCTTAAGAAAATTCGTCCCCGAATTTTAAAATATGCAACTACGCGTACCTTCAAAAAGATGAGGGAATTTCTTCCGCATCTCTCCCTCGGCCTCCCAAGTGATCTCCTCACCATTCAGGCTGCGCCAAAGAACCCTCACCGACGGCAGGACCTTTGATCGAAGTTTCATCACCTTCCGATCTAATATCTCAACTGGCTGTACGGTGAACAAAAGGTCGGGATCAAGCTGAACGGTCTGATGCTGAATCGTGTAGGAAGGGTCATGAAGATATCTACATAGCATCGACACGTGGAAGACGGGGTGGACATCTGAAAAGCTGGGTGGAAGAGCCAAACGATATGCAACAGCGCCGATGCGCTCGAGGATCTCGAAAGGACCTACGAATCCAGGGCTAAGTTTTCCCTTTCGCCCAAATCGCATCATGCCTTTCATCGGAGAGACCCTAAGAAAAACATGATCGCCAACCGCGAACTCTAATCTGCGACGGCGCCTGTCTGCATACGATTTCTGCCTGCTCTGAGCTGCTCTCATCCGGTCTCAAATCAACTGCACTTTCTCGGTCGTCTCCTGCACGATCCGCGGCCCAAAAATACTGCTCTCGCTCAGCTCAGTCCAACAGACGGGCAATCTGCATCTCCTCCCATACAAGGCCTCAAAAGGTGCCATCTGGATAGTATCCTGGAAGCTGTTGTTGTAGGAGAACTCCACTAAAGGTAAATGACAATCCCAGCTACCGCCAAAGCCCAAAACGCACGCTCTGAGCATGTCCTCAAGAGTCTGAATAGTCCGCTCTGACTGCCCGTCAGTCTGCGGATGAAATGCTGTGCTGAAGCTCAAACGGGTGCCCAATGCCTCCTGAAGTCTCTACCATAGTCGGCTGGTAAACTGGGTGCCTCGATCTGATACTATACAAGTCGGTACGCCATGTAACCGCACGATCTCGTCGATGTAAATCTGGGCATACTGAGCAAAACTGAAAGTGGTCTTCACTGGCAGGAAGTGAGCCGTTTTCGTCAATCGATCCACGATCACCCAAATGGAGTCGTACCCTCGACTGTCCTGGGTAGACCCACAATGAAGTCCATCGAAATCTGCACCCATTTCCACTCTGGAATGGGCAAAGGCTACAACTCTCCTGCTGGCCTCTGGTGCTCGGCCTTGACTTTGTTAGTTGTATGTATGCCCTAGAGGCCAGTATTGTACAGATGTTGTATATTATATTGGATGCTTGGACATATATAGAGATGACTTTCTTGCTCGATATGATAGTATGCTATCTGGTTACTCTTTATCTTAACATGTACACTAGTCTCTTTATACTGTCTTATAGTTACATGTTGGTAAAGCCCTTAGGATTTGTACTTGACTACCTGGACTATGATGCAGATCATACTAGTGGGGACATGGTAGTCCATAAGTACATCCTTCAAGGTCCCTAGTCGTGGGTGTATCGAGACGGGGCATCGATATACCAGAGTAGACTAGCATATACGCTTCTCGACCCATGTGATGGGCGATGGATGATCCCATATCCATTGATGTTTGACATCAGAGATGGTATACGGGTGCTCAGTGGAGACTGGGTACACTGGACGGACTCGCCGAGAACTCCCAGATGGTATTATACCTCACGTCAGATGGCAGTTCTCAGGTGACACTTGTACAGGTTAGTCTGTAGACCCGAGATCGTCATAGAGTCTTGTGTGATTCCCACTGTGCTTTGATCTCCACCTTACCACGTCCATGAGGGCGTGCAAAACGGTGGTCTTTGGGTGCAGTCCCGAGTCACATGGAGGCAATGAGCGATAGGAGGGGTTTCGTCTCTCCCGGTATTGGGGGTTGATGTTGCGCTGTGCTCGATTGGCCGTAACAGGGAAGTCCCTGGCCAGGGCTGATCAGAGATTTGCTGGTAAGTGTTACCAGTAGTTTCTCGACCCGTTACGAGCCTCACATCGGCATGACTTATCGGGTTATTGGGGTCTGACGTTTACCACCCCTAGACTTGATATGCGACATATCAGACGAAGAGACCGGACTGTACGGTAAGTGTTACTGGTCGGATTCGCAGGAGTGTGAGCGGGCTAGCTCGTCGATCTTCTGATCGCTCAATACCTGGGTGGCCGTTACGTTTAGCAGACCGCTTGCGGCTTGTGGATGCATGATATGATCATCATCTGCTACCGGCATATTGACGAGTCTTTAGAGTCCTACACAAAGGTTTCCTGGTTCAAGCGAAACGAAATAGGAGTGCATATGAGATATGTGCGGGAACGAGAATAATGCGTGTATGTGATACCGTATTTAATTCTCGCGATTAATGTTTCGATTGGTTGTATATGATATAACCTAGTTATCGAATCGAAGATCGATTCGATAAGTCGATACATTGAATACTAGTCGGTTATGTGCGACATGACCGGATCATTGAATCAAGTGTTGATTTAATGATTTAATGTATAATTATATATTTGATATATTACTTTGCATTAACTAGTATTGGTTCACTTTAAACGGATTTTTCTCACTTGATTTACACATTGTATATGTGATATACTTTTGTGCACTTATATGTATCATGTTTGATGATGCATGTAGTTTTGGCTTTGTGTAAAGAATGCAACCATGGTTATGAGAGTGGTTAGGGTTTAAGATTTATTCTCTTATTATTAAATCCATTTATTATTTATTAAATGGATTTATGGAAACAAAAAGGTTTCATTTTATCATGAAGTGTGGTGAAGCTTCATGAAGGTTTTAGTAATGATGCCATTTTGTCTCCTTGCTTAAACCTAACCACTCCCACTAACCATGGTCAATTCTCTACACTTGACCATGGTTAGAAGATGATAAGAATTCCTTTATTATTCATTTTAGAAATAACTTATCATGAGAATTCTATCATCTTCTTCTTCTTCTCAAAGTGAGAAACCTTGATGCCATTAATGTCAACTTGTGTTCTAGAGTGAGAAATCCAAATCTAAAGTGAACCCACCTCCTATTTCTTCACCCTCTACCTCTTGCCAAGTTGTTTTGGGTGTTCTCTTCACAAGTTTCACAACTTTGTGAAGTCGGAGCTTGAACTAGTGCAACCTCGACGTAGATCGTCTTTGACACGAAGCCGACGACCTATTCCGCACGTTTATCCGATGAAGCCGACGAATGAGTCGAGGATTCATGATGGACAGCGAGGGCATGACCACGTGGAGCTAAGGAGGTGGAAATCCGGATCTACAAAGGTTGTAGCTTCCGACCTTTAGTTAATTTGCTAACTAGTTTAGTTTTTCGCCTAGAATTCTAGTCTAAGATCCGTGTTAGGGTTTCTCGGCACCATAATTTTTGTAAAATGGCATGTTCGATGCCTTGTGAGACGTCTATAGGGTGCCTAGGAACCTTTCATTGGTATCAGAGCCCAGCTAGAGTCTTAGGCGAAGTCTAAACGGAGTTTGAAGTCCGAACGAACCCGAAACCCAAATACTTTAGAGCTCTCTGGAAATTTTCATAAATCTGGGATTTTTTCATATTAAAAATGCCTAAAAAATTCAGCAAGGAAATACAAGAATTACGATGTAAAAATTTTCACATGAACAGTTCCTTATGCCGCGGAACCGCGGCAGAAGCATGGCTTCTGCGGCGGTTCCGCGCTCAAAAGGTGACGTCAGCCCTAATTAATTGCAAAGTAATTCCTGATAAATTTTGGTGAGTTTTCTGGGTATTTTTAAAATGATTTAAGGGTTGAGTGCTCTGGGGTTATATTGGGAATCGACGATTCGATCGGAATATCAAACTTTGTCTAAGTGTTTTTCCAGATAACTGTAGAATATGTTAAAAAGTTTGACCGGATACAAATACCCAACTTTTCCCCTGCCGAAAAATTCCAAGTGTTGGATTTTTCTGTGGTTAAAAGACGTTCGAAGTAATGCAAGTAACGCGATGGTCCCTCTAGAAGACAACAAACCTTAACTCGATTATGTGACCGTCTTGAACTGCCCTTTGAACCTTCGGGTTTGGGGCAGTACGGCGTGCCACATGTGAGGCGTTGGCTTGACCCTTCTACGGCTGGACCGTTGGTACTGAGGCATGAAATGAATGTTTTTGAACCTATTTCATGTGTTGATCGGTGTCGGGAAAACTTGGGTGTTCGAATGTTCGATCGGAAAGTTTAATATATTCTATTTATCCGGAATTGGATACAATAATTGGAATTCACAAACAGTTATGAGATAACTGGATGAATGTTATAAATCTAGCAGTTTAGTCCCATACGATATTGAAAAGAGTTTTCGATAATGAGACTAAAATGCGGGGTTTGTAACTGTTAGGCATGTGATGTCTAAAGAGGTTGCGGATTCCAATTGTTGTAGTTTTACACTTTGTTTTCTGTGACCGTAAGTGTAGTATGTAGTGGTATTGCCGATTGCCGTTGCTATATGTCGACGACAATCGGTGTATGCATACTTACTTACGTTGATGACATGTGATGTTATGTGTTGCTGGATATGTTATATTGGATCGTCTTGATTGAATAGCCGGGGTTTTTATGTGAGATGAGTGTTTTTCTTTTTCATTAATGTATAAAAACTTGTATGTAATATTCTTTTATTCGGGGCACTTCCAGGTTGCGGAAGTTGTCACCCTTTGTATATTATTTACTTTTCTGCACTAGGATAGACCCAAGGAGGGGAGCACAAGTAACCGGGTTCTGGGGTCCAGTGGGAGACCAACTCGAGGAGTCGAGTCCGGGTCTCCTAACCCTAGAATTGGCAGGGTTGCTTGCCGCTCTCGTAGGGGTCTAGGGGTGTGGGATTGGCTATTCATCACGACCGTGGAATCCGTGTTTTATACTGGCTCGTATTGAAAACACGGACGTCCTAGTATATCCAATATTTCATATGATTATTCTGCTGCGATATCTGTGATGTGACTCTGTGATGGATATAGTATATAGTATATATGATATATTATATAGACGTTACTTATGTTTTGCACCCGCACTAGCCCTGCCCTGCTCTGTCGTTAGTTACCTAACCTAACGGTGCACGAGGGGACATCGAGACGAATGCGGATGGCATAAGTGTACGTCATATCTATCTGTGATGTTTAGGTATTTAAATTATGGGACTTCATTAATGTGATTAATGAAAGATAAGAAACCTAAGATGTTGTGGAATCGAATTTTAAAATAAAACAGGTAGCTACAGTTCTTGCTTTACATAGCGGTATATATGATATACCCCGCACCTTATTCGATGAGGAAAGGACCGAGATCCCTTCACCGGGAGTGACTCCTTTAGCAATAACTGGCAGATGCTACACACTCGGTTTGCTTTTGACTGCTTTTGGGTTTTTTTTGCTTTGCACAGCGATATATATGATATATCCCGCACCTCATTCGACGAGGAAAGGGCCGACGATCCCTTCACCGGGAGTGACCCCTTTAGCAAAACTAGAAAAGCCTCAAAATCACTCCTTTTTTAAAAACTTCATTTGATTCTACAACGATATCAAGTTCATTACGCTCATGGTTTTATGAAAACCTGTGTAGCCCTCCGTCATTTCAGATAAGTACTAATTAGTATTCGTGCTACGGTAGTTTGGCATTCGTCAAGGCGTAGTGTACGGTAGCTAACTAGTATTTATCTGCTTATGCATATGATGCAGATTGGATTAGGGTATTCGTACGGCGTTGTTTGGCATTCGTCAAGGGTCGTGCGGGTGGGTTTAATTCAATCAAGAAATGTACGGGTTGAACTTGACTAGTGGACTATGGGTTGTTTGGCATTCGTCAAGGTCATAGAACACTAGGGGTAAAATATTATCGGGAATTTCAAGTGTTGAAATTTGCAATGAGATTGCATACCTTCTATCAGATAGTTGGATCCCGATACCCGCTGCGAGTAAGAGTTACTCCTGGGAGAGTTTTACACATTGCAATTAGCCGATCAAGTAGGTGTCTAGAAAGGTGTTAACGAGGTTACGCCTCTGGGAAAACGAGGTTTACATTAATTAGGTTCGTGCGAAAGCACGGGGGACCTCCCTCAAAGTACCGACACTGGCCTGGCTGAAAGATTGACGAACCTGTAGTGTGTAATTAATCCCGGCTAGTCTTTCCTTTTAGGGTTTGAAGGAAGATTTGATAAAAAGCAGTGGGAGCCATCCTGATTAGATAAGATAATAACCAATCTGATCTTGCACGAGCTTAGGCTAAAGTGTTTTCTTCTCTCTCTCTCCAGGTAGCGACCATTTCATGCCTTAATAAAGATAATAATATGGATGTATTGACCGAACCCGCATGTTATACTGTGCAGGGGAACGTTGGACCCGTTCTATCTTATAAATGTTATAAGACTGAATAGGAAACAGGAGAATATTTGGATTCTCAAGACGCCCAAAAGAACATGCATGTTGATGCATCTTCTAAAGGTGTGTTAGTTATTGAGAACCGTTTCTCTGTTCACCCTACGTCCTGGGTATTAGATACCGGATCAGGATCCCACATATTTAAACAGTTACATGGGCTACGAAAAGGTAGAGAACTGGGGAAAGGTGATCATTCCGTTCAAGTTGGGAACGGTGCAAGTGTTGCAGCCAAAGCAGTTGGCGAATATCACCTAGTATTACCAAGTGGTGATACAATAATTCTGAATGAGTGCTATTATATACCGAACATGATGTGCAACATTATATCAGTTTCTTTATTAAGTAAAGAAGGATATAATTTTGTAGTAAAGGATAATGTTATGAACATATTCCTAGATCAAAAGTTGATTGCATCAGGTTCGCTGCATAATGGCATATTCATTCTAAATCAAAATACAGTCCTCAATATACAAAACACACACAAGAGGAAAAATTCAGAAATGAACGAATCCTTCTTGTGGCATTGTAGACTTGGTCATATCAATGCGACACGACTGGCTAAGTTACATAAGGATAGTTATTTGAATCCGTTCGAATTATCATCTTATGATACTTGCCATTCATGTCTCAAAGGAAAAATGACCAAATCTCCGTTTAGTGGACACGGAGAAAGAGTTACTGAACTCTTAGGACTGATACATAGTGATGTATGCGGTCCTATGTCTACACATGCCAGGGATGGTTCTTCCTACTTCATTATATTCACTGACGATCTCTCTAGATACGGGCATGTGTTCCTGTTGAAACACAAGTCTGAAGCTTTTGAGAAATTCAGAGAATATAAGCACGAAGTAGAGAACCAAACGGGCAAAAGTATTAAGATCCTTCGATCTGATCGAGGAGGAGAATACTTAAGCAATGAGTTCCAAGATTATCTAAAAGAGAATGGGATTCTCTCTCAGCTTACTCCACCTTATACACCATAGCACAACGGTGTATCGGAACGAAGGAATCGCACCCTATTAGATATGGTGCGTTCAATGATGAGCACAGCTGAGTTACCTATTTCCTTCTGGGGGTATGCGCTTGAGACAGCCATACACCTATTGAATATGGTTCCTACCAAATCAGTGCCTACCACTCCATATGAGATATGGAGAGGGAAGAGACCATCTCTTAAGTATGTTAAGATATGGGGTTGTCCAGCCTATGTCAAAAGACAAAATCCGGACAAACTCGAGGCAAGATCGGTCTTATGTAAGTTTGTAGGATATCCCAAAAATTCATAAGGGTATATCTTCTACCACCCCAAGGAACAAAAGGTGTTTGTTTCTCGACATGCCACTTTCTTAGAAAAAGGTTTTCTTATGAAACAGATTAGTGGCATTGAGGTAGAACTGGAAGAAGTTCCAGCAACACAAACTATAACAGAAGACTTGGTGGAACCAGAGGATTCAGTAGAACTCAACGAATCCCAGCCTCTCCGCCAATCTAGTAGGGTATCTCGTCCACCTGAGAGATACTACGGTTTTCTCATTGACGGTGGAAGCGAGGATTGCATCATGGAGGATGATGACCCAACTAGCTTCGAGCAGGCCATCACGAGTAGGGACTCAGTGAAATGGCTGGATGCTATGCAATCCGAGATGGAATCCATGTACACCAACAAAGTATGGACTTTGGACGTTGCTCCTGAAGGGGTAAAACCCATTGGGAGCAAGTGGATCTTTAAGAAGAAACTTGGTGTAGATGGGAAAGTGGAGACTTTCAAAGCTAGACTTGTAGCAAAGGGTTTTCGTCAAAGACCAGGTGTGGACTATGACGAGACCTTTTCTCCAGTGGCTATGCTTAAATCCATCCGGATCATGCTTGCCATCGCTGCATATCATGATTACGAAATCTGGCAAATGGATGTTAAGACCGCCTTTCTAAACGGTGATTTAGAAGAGTGCGTGTACATGACTCAGCCAGAGGGCTTCGTAGACAGTGGGAGCAGCGGAAAGGTGTGCAAGCTGCTTAAATCCATTTATGGATTAAAACAAGCATCGCGGAGTTGGAACATCTGCTTTGACGTCGTTATCAAAGAGTTTGATTTCGTCAAAAACCCAGATGAACCTTGTATCTACAAGAAGGTGGCAGAGAGTAAGGTTGTCTTCCTCGTATTGTACGTGGACGACATACTCTTGATAGGAAATGATATTCCTATGCTGCAATCGGTCAAGCTCTTCTTATCACAAAGATTCTCAATGAAAGATCTTGGTGATGCCTCCTGCATATTGGGAATTAGGATCTATAGAGATAGATCTAAACGGATTTTGGGATTGTCCCAATCTAGGTACATTGACACCATACTAAAGAGGTTTAGTATGGAAGAGTCCAAGCGTGGGAACTTGCCCACGATCTCTGGAGTCACTCTCTCCAAAGAGATGTCTCCCAAGACTGATTTGGAGAGAGCTCACATGCAAGGGATACCCTATGCTTCGGCAGTAGGCTCTATCATGTATGCGATGCAATGTACCAGACCCGATGTAGCATACTCACTAAGTGTAGTGAGCAGGTATCAAGCTGATCCTGGAGAGAATCACTGGACAGCTGTGAAGAGCATTCTCAAGTACTTGCGAAGGACTAGAGATATGTTCTTGGTGTATGGTAACGGAGAACTCCAAGTGGAGTCCTTTACCGATTCGAGCTTCCAGAGTGATAAGGACGACTCTAAGTCGCAGTCGGGATTTGTCTTTACCCTTTACGGAGGGGCGGCTAGCTGGAAGAGTTCCAAGCAGGAAACCGTGGCAGACTCGACGATGGAGGCTGAATACATCGCTGCCAACGATGCTGCTAAAGAGGCTGTCTGGATCAAGAAGTTCATTACTGAACTTGGAGTGGTTCCATCCATTGAGCGTCCAATACCTTTGTATTGCGATAACAATGGAGCGGTGGCTTTGGCCAAGGAACCCAGGTCCCATCAGCGATCCAGGCATATTCTGAGGCGGTATCACCTGATCCGGGAGATTGTTGATCGCCGGGAGATCGAGGTCAGGAGGGTTGACACGAAGAACAACACGGCGGATCCACTCACGAAGGCCATTCCCCAGATACAGTTTGAGAGACTCTTCGGGATGCTCGGTATGCGATACTACAGCAACTGGCCCTAGTGCAAGTGGGAGATTGTTAGTTGTATGTATGCCCTAGAGGCCAGTATTGTACAGATGTTGTATATTATATTGGATGCTTGGACATATATAGAGATGACTTTCTTGCTCGATATGATAGTATGCTATCTGGTTACTCTTTATCTTAACATGTACACTAGTCTCTTTATACTGTCTTATAGTTACATGTTGGTAAAGCCCTTAGGATTTGTACTTGACTACCTGGACTATGATGCAGATCATACTAGTGGGGACATGGTAGTCCATAAGTACATCCTTCAAGGTCCCTAGTCATGGGTGTATCGAGACGGGGCATCGATATACCAGAGTAGACTAGCGTATACGCTTCTCGACCCATGTGATGGGCGATGGATGATCCCATATCCATTGGTGTTTGACATCAGAGATGGTATACGGGTGCTCAGTGGAGACTGGGTACGCTGGACGGACTCGCCGAGAACTCCCAGATGGTATTATACCTCACGTCAGATGGCAGTTCTCAGGTGACACTTGTACAGGTTAGTCTGTAGACCCGCGATCGTCATAGAGTCTTGTGTGATTCCCACTGTGCTTTGATCTCCACCTTACCACGTCCATGAGGGCGTGCAAAACGGTGGTCTTTGGGTGCAGTCCCGAGCCACATGGAGGCAATGAGCGATAGGAGGGGTTTCGTCTCTCCCGGTATTGGGGGTTGATGTTGCGCTGTGCTCGATTGGCCGTAACAGGGAAGTCCCTGGCCAGGGCTGATCAGAGATTTGCTTGTAAGTGTTACCAGTAGTTTCTCGACCCGTTACGAGCCTCACATCGGCACGACTTATCGGGTTATTGGGGTCTGACGTTTACCACCCCTAGACTTGATATGCGACATATCAGACGAAGAGACCGGACTGTACGGTAAGTGTTACTGGTCGGATTCGCAGGAGTGTGAGCGGGCTAGCTCGTCGATCTTCTGATAGCTCAATACCCGGGTGGCCGTTACGTTTAGCAGACCGCTTGCGGCTTGTGGGTGCATGATATGATCATCATCTGCTACCGGCGTATTGACGAGTCTTTAGAGTCCTACACAGAGGTTTCCTGGTTCAAGCGAAACGAAATAGGAGTGCATATGAGATATGTGCGGGACCGAGAATACTGCGGGTATGTGATACCGTATTTAATTCTCGCGATTAATGTTTCGATTGGTTGTATATGATATAACCTAGTTATCGAATCGAAGATCGATTCGATAAGTCGATACATTGAATACTAGTCGGTTATGTGCGACATGACCGGATCATTGAATCAAGTGTTGATTTAATGATTTAATGTACAATTATATATTTGATATATTACTTTGCATTAACTAGTATTGGTTCACTTTAAACGGATATTTCTCACTTGATTTACACATTGTATATGTGATATACTTTTGTGCACTTATATGTATCATGTTTGATGATGCATGTAGTTTTGGCTTTGTGTAAAGAATGCAACCATGGTTATGAGAGTGGTTAGGGTTTAAGATTTATTCTCTTATTATTAAATCCATTTATTATTTATTAAATGGATTTATGGAAACAAAAAGGTTTCATTTTATCATGAAGTGTGGTGAAGCTTCATGAAGCTTTTAGTAATGATGCCATTTTGTCTCCTTGCTTAAACCTAACCACTCCCACTAACCATGGTCAATTCTCTACACTTGACCATGGTTAGAAGATGATAAGAATTCCTTTATTATTCATTTTAGAAATAACTTATCATGAGAATTCTATCATCTTCTTCTTCTTCTCAAAGTGAGAAACCTTGATGCCATTAATGGCAACTTGTGTTCTAGAGTGAGAAATCCAAATCTAAAGTGAACCCACCTCCTATTTCTTCACCCTCTACCTCTTGCCAAGTTGTTTTGGGTGTTCTCTTCACAAGTTTCACAACTTTGTGAAGTCGGAGCTTGAACTAGTGCAACCTCGACGTAGATCGTCTTTGACACGAAGCCGACGACCTATTCCGCACGTTTATCCGATGAAGCCGACGAATGAGTCGAGGATTCATGATGGACAGCGAGGGCATGACCACGTGGAGCTAAGGAGGTGGAAATCCGGATCTACAAAGGTTGTAGCTTCCGACCTTTAGTTAATTTGCTAACTAGTTTAGTTTTTCGCCTAGAATTCTAGTCTAAGATCCGTGTTAGGGTTTCTCGGCACCATAATTTTTGTAAAATGGCATGTTCGATGCCTTATGAGACCTCTATAGGGTGCCTAGGAACCTTTCAGACTTGCTGACAAGTCAGGCATCTCGATACGAAGTCAGTGACATCCCTCTTCATCCCGTCCCACCAATAGACATCTCTCAAATCACGGTACATCTTGGTGGAATCTGGATGAACGCTGTATGTAGATCTATGCGCCTCCTCAAGAATCTCACGTCGCAGTCCCTCTGAATCTGGTACACACAATCGTGTCTCGAATCCTAGTACTCCTTGATCGTCGATCATGAACTCGGAATCTCTGCCCTGCCTAATCTGCTCCATGATCGCTGAAAGTCGGTCATCACTGGGCTGTGCCTCTCGAATGTGGTCAAGTAACTGCGGACGTGCATGAACATGTGCAAGCTGTCCCCTTGTCAGAGTGAACTCGAACTCAACTCGGCTGTCGCATAAAATCTGCCAATATGCTGACGACTGCCTCTACACTGCGCGCAAACAAGATTGACTACCCCCGGGCCTCCTGCTCAAAGCATCCGCCACTACATTCGCCTTGCCCGGGTGGTACAAGATTTCACAGTCATAGTCTTTCACCAGCTCCATCCAACGACGCTGTCTGAGGTTCAGGTCTCGCTGCTGAAATATATACTTTAAGCTCTTGTGGTCAGTGAATATTTGGCACGACTCGCCGTAGAGGTAATGTCGCCAGATCTTAAGTGCAAAGACCACTGCAGCCATCTCCAAATCATGAGTGGGGTAGTTCTGTTCATGTTTCTTCAATTGTCGTGAAGCATACGCGATCACCCTATCATGCTGCATCAAAACGCATCCTAGCCCCACCCGCGAAGCGTCACAATAAACCACGAATCCGTCTGATCCTGAAGGCAATGATAATATTGGCGCCGTAGTCAAACAAGTCCGTAGCTGCTGAAAACTGTGCTCGCACTCCTCCGTCCAAACGAAGGGAACTCCCTTCCGGGTCAAACCGGTCAAAGGTGCAGCAATACGGGAGAAATCCTGAACGAATCGCCTGTAGTAGCCTGCCAGGCCTAGAAAACTACGGATCTCCGTGGCCGATATCGGTCTGGGCCACTGCTGAACGGCTTCAATCTTCTTCGGGTCCACACATATGCCATCTCTCGTAATCACGTGACCCAAGAAACCAACGCTGTCCAACCAGAATGCACACTTGGAAAATTTTGCAAAAAGCTGGTGCTCCCTCAAGGTCTGCAAAGTAATCCGCAAATGCTGCTCGTGCTCCTCTCGGCTCCGGGAATACACCAAAATATCATCAATGAACACTATGATGAACAAGTCAAGATACGGCCTGAATACGCGGTTCATCAAATCCATGAATGTTGCTGGGGCGTTGGTGAGTCCGAACGACATCACCAGAAACTCATAGTGGCCATAGCGTGTACGGAAAGCTGTCTTCGGTATATCCTCATGTCAGACTCGCAGCTGATGGTATCCTGATCGCAAGTCGATCCTCGAAAAATAACCCGCACCCTGAAGCTGATCGAACAAATCATCAATGCGTGGCAACGGGTATCTGTTCCACACGGTAACCTTGTTCCGCTGGCGGTAGTCGATACATAAGCGCAAACTTCCGTCCTTCTTCTTGACAAACAGGACCGGAGCACCCCATGGAGAAACACTGGGTCGAATAAGTCCCTTATATAATAAATCTTGTAGCTGAACCTTCAACTCTCTAAGCTCCGCCGGGGCCATCCGATAAGGCGGTATAGAAATAGGCCCCGAGCCGGGAATCAAATCAATACAGAACTCGACATCGCGCTCAGGCGGCAGTCCTGGCATCTCATCAGGGAAAACATCGGGGAACTCGTAGGCAATCGGAACCTGGTCCAATGGAACATCTGTAGCCCTAGTATCGCAAACATAGGCCAGAAATCCCCGACATCCCTTTCTCAACAGCTGATCAGCGCGAAGAGAAGAAATCAATATGTGAGGGGCGGCACCACGGTCCCCCTGCACAACAAAAGCCGACTCGCCGGGAAAATAAAATCTAACTGTCTTCTCGCGGCAGTCCACAGACGCGTAGCACGTGGCTAACCAATCCATGCCCAAAAGAACGTCGAAGTCCAACATCTCAAGAAGGATCAAGTCGACAGGCAGCTCTCGCTCACCAATACGGACGGTACAGGATCGGAACACGTGCCTAGCAACAAATGACTCTCCCACAGGAGTGGTCACAACAAGCGGCTGATCATGCAACCCGGACTCTCTGCCCAAACTCGGCACGAAGTGTGTGGAAACGTACGAATGCGTGGATCCGAGATCAAACACGTGTGCATCAACAGAACATACTGATAGGGTACCTGTCACGACGGCATTGGATGCCTGCGCATCCTGGGGTGTCAACGCAAATACTCGGGCCTGACCTCCTCCAATAGCGGGCTGACCTCGGCCTCGGCCTCTGCCTCCTCGTCCTCTCTGGATCGGTCCGCCGCGTCCACGGCCTCTGGGTGCACCTAACTGGCATGGAGCATCGCCTGTGGTAGGAAGTAGAGCTCTCTGAGGAGGGGGCGGTGATGGTGGTAGGGTCACATGCGGAACTGTCGCCACTCCCTGTCGTCTCGTCGGGCAGTCTCTAATACGATGGTGCAGACTCCCGCACCCAAAACATCCTGGCGATGTCTGCTGTCCCTGTGGATACGAACCATACAGCTGATCTCGTCCAAACCCTCTGCCAGCCCTATCTCTTAGAAAGAATCTGGCATGCTGCCTCTGATCTGGCGTGCCGGTATGAATCCTCTTCGGCTCGGGAACGGCCGAAGTCGCTGAAATACGTGCCTCCATCCGCAACGCCGTATCCATAGCCGCTGAATAGGTATCGAAGTGCTGGGCGCCAATGGCAAGAAATAGCTCGGCATCCAATCCCTGTATGAACCTCTTCGCTTCGGATCCACCAGATACGGAGCATATCAGGACAACTGTGTAAACTGGACGTCATACTCAGACACCGTCATTCCTGGTGTCTTGATCAAGGCCTCAAAACTACGAGCTCTGGCGTCACGAATGCTCTCCGGAAGGAAACGAGCTAGAAAGACTGCTGTAAACTCGGTCCAAGTCATGGGCGGTAGCCCTGCAGCTCGACCTCTCAGAACTGACTCCCACCATATCTGTGCGAGGCCCTCTAGTCGGAAACTCGCCAGCTCTACCCATCGGTCATCAGAACACCTCAGCGAGCGGCAGATCCTGGCCAAACTGTCAAGGAACGTCTGCGGGTCCTTTGCTGCATCGGTACCCATAAAGACTGGAGGTCTCAGCCTCATGAACTCCTGTAGCGAAACCGGGATGGTCACGGTGGTAGTAGTAGGAGCAGGTATCATAGTAGTCTGGGATGTAGTAGGTACGTCCTCCGGCCTCGGTGCACGACTGGCCGCAACTAAGGATCCTACCATCTGACGTAGCTCCTGCATATTCCCCATCATCTGTCGCAGCTCCTCTATACCAGTCTCAAGCCTATCCATACGGCCTGGGGAAGGCGGATTAGTCTGTCCCTGCGGTGTAGGCATACCACCCTGCTCAGTCCTAGTCTCGGACGAGCCAGCTCGAATCTCGTCTCGGGAGACAGCCCTCTGCGCTCTGGTAGCCCTCTACGGCATAGTGACTGGTACAGGAAACAGGACAATAAGAACGCTGCAAAAGAATCGTAGGATACACGGAATTGAAGAAGGAATTTCAAGCAAGTATATCCTAAAGTCACTTAGGCGGAGTACCGTATCGCAAGTATGCCGCGGACATATGTACGCTACACTACCCTGCTTAAGTCACTTACTCCATCTACTAAGGGTCATCCTACACTCAGAAAGGTGAAACCTATAGCGCTGATACCAACTTTGTCACGACCCGCAGAGTACGGAACGTGACCGGCACTTAAGTTACGAAACTTCTCAAGGTGTCCGTAAGATAAGTAAGCCGAAGCCCAGAAATCAAAACCCAATTAAGAATTAGAGTGAAGGAAAAACCATTTTTATTTAGGCACTTGTTTCATTAAGTCATATCAAGTCTCTTTTTATTAAACTTCCCTTTTCCCCAAATTTCTGGCAAAATCTTCTTGTAAAATAGTCCCCCAACGGGTACAACAGGAATACAAGTGAATAACAGAAATATGGCATCCCCAAGCGGGAGCTAGCTCTTAGCCTCAAGGCAGTCACAAATCCCACGCAATGTAAAATACAATGTGCATAAGTAAGCATGAAAGCACAAGTAAAAATAATATGTCGACTCAGGTGAGCTCGACCCCAAGCATAACATATAATCCACAAGTCTCACAACCTCGTCTCTAGGTCAATTTACAGTAATCCAAATAAACTGGTACAGCTGAAATAGTAGTAGTAGATGGAGTACTCTAGGTACAATGAACATATATAAGGGGGGGTACAAAATGATAACAACCCACCTATGAGCAAAAGCCTCGAGTCCAGGAAAAAAAGCAAAGGAGGCAAAAGTGTCCGCTGCTACAGCGCTGACGGAACGGACCTACAGAAAAGCTGTAGCACAACGGGAGTGGGTTGCCAGCTCGTGAGTAATAAATAACATCTACTAAGGTTATCGCATGCATGCACACAAGTATCGTAGCATCCCTAAACAGGTATGGCTATATGTACTAGCAGGTATGTATGCAACATCAGTGTACTAGCAAGTCTGTATGGCACATGGATGTAATAACAGGTATGTATGCCACATGAATATACTATCATGTATGTATGCTATATGAGTCAACTCAAGATCTCATCAGGTAGGTATAAGAATTGTTCTTTATTCTATTTTTGAAACTCCTTTTTAAAATCAGCATAATATCCATGGAATCAACAAAATCTGTGTCCAGCAACGACAGCACAAAACTGTCTCAACCTCATGTATTCATGTCAAGTATCTCTGGCCTCAGCCGTCCAGCTGATCAATGTCAAATATCCATATCTCAATCTAGCGGCCACGGTCGGTATCATCTGGATATCCGCCATGCCAAATGAAGTCACCGGTAGGTAATCCGTCCCCTTCCAGGCTCAACGCCATCTCCTGCGATCTTCTTGCCCTGAGGTACCGTACCGGGCCCACCATGTACCCGAGACGGTTCATCCACCTCCTCGAAACGGGTCTCGAAAACCACAGCAAACTCATGGTGGACGACACTTTACATCACTAGAAAACCGCAAATTTTATATTTTAAAAGATTATAAGTTTGAAATCTTGTGGCTTTCCCCCGAAATCCAGAAATATCATAAATCTCATGAAATCATCATGGATGCATATGTCAATGATAATGAATGCCTATGGTATCAATTTACAATGTATGATTTATACTAGGCATGAGCAAATGATATAATAATACATAAGCACGAGAATAGCAATTTTTATGATTTCATTTTAAATATTTATTACAATAGCACAGGTCTAAGCAATTAACATGTTTCAGATTTATAGTTATCTAGTGTCGTGACATGGCAATTACCAGGGTGTGTGTCCACATGAATAGTGCTCGTGCTGCATATAAAAACCTGGTAATGGTGCATGTGTCCTACAAATGAGTTTGCGTATATGGGTACGACATATAGATCCTAACTGCAGCAAATATCATGAAAGTATTTTTATTCGAATGTCACAAGTAAATATCAAAGTTTACTATTTTCAAGTTTACTAAATCTATCGGGCGACTTGCGCCATCCAAACGATCGTTCCCCGTAGATGTTAAATCTACTCACCCGTGATCCCGTGCTAGGTGTGTCCGACCACCTGCTTCCCTTTCTCCGCTGCGCTCGAAGTCTCCGCCGGCGAACCTAGAATTTACAAAAGTCACCATATAAGGAAAAATCCTGCAAAACACGATATATCGATAAAAAGGGTATGCGTGCGTGAAACTAAACGCGCGTGCACACGACACGTCGCGACGCGCATAAACCCACCGGAACCTACTCCGACGCGCTGTGTCGCGCAGCGCGCCACAGAACCACGCGTATCACGCGCGTGTGTCGCATAAGACTTAAAACATCGAAAACACGTTTATAGCTCCAGATTTTTCCTCTGGGCCTAACTTAAAAAGTTGCAGGTACCAACAGACTAAGCTACCCAGAAGAGCCCCACACCCAAAATCCCAACACCCCACCCCCTACTCTGGCCGCAATTTGCGGCCAGAATGAATAAACCGGCGGCCAAGAGTGCGAGGTGGGTCCCCGTGCTCTGTGTGTGTGTCTCTGCTAAGGTCACTGTGCTATAGTCCTCACAATTTTTACCTGAGTGGATCAGGTCAAAAACAGATCTCAGAAAGGCTAAAAAGTCACTAAAACTGCTAAATTACGCCATGTCGAATAAATCGGGTATCTTTATGAAATCTGGAACCAAGCTTGGGTGTTCTAGTCTCAACAGCACCTAATAGGGCTACTCTAACCAACACTACCATTACTTTGCCAAAACTCCCCTATTTTACCCAAAATTACCACTAAAGCATACAATAAACACTAGTATAAGCTAGATAACTATAACTTTAGCAATTTAGGGTTATCTATCTAATTTTAACGACACTACTACGCTAACACAAACTAACTAACATCTAAAAGGGTTTATTAAGCTATAGATACCCTAATTTAACTAGATCTAACATCTCAATACAATCTAGTACTATAACTCCATCAAAACACTAAACTAGCTAAACAAACACACAATCTAAGCATCATGGAAAGAGTTTAGAAGTTATACCCCCTAGGAACCTCACAAACGAGGAGAAAGAGAAGAAGAGGAAGGATATTTTGCTGCTGTCATGCTGCTGCTATAGCTCCAGTGTGCAAATTCTTGGCTGGATGCTGCTGCTTCTGAACTATCTGAAGCTTGCTGTTGCTGTTGCTCTGGTTCTGTGGTTTTATGTTGCTGTAGTTGTGTTGGTGTTGATGTGGTGTGGTGTTGGGGCTGATGTGGTGTGGTGTTGGGGCTGATGTGCTGTTGTGTTTGGTGGCTAGGCTGATGTGAGTGTGTGAGTGAGAGAGAGGTGAAAAAGTTTTGAAATGAGATGGTGTGACTTAACCTTAAAGCTATCATGACAACCATCACATCTCTCTCTCTCTCTCTCTCAAGCAAGTCAACCTTAAACCACCCTAAACACTCTTGGTCAAAACCAACTACCCTTAATTAAACTAATTAGCTCAAAACAACTCAATTATCTTAACTAAGGGCCTAACCCACCATGGTTAACTTAAAGATGGTTAACCCACAAGCTCAAATATATGGCAACCCTAGTCTTAACCCTAGTTAACGTGCACAAGTGTGTGCGGTCGAGATAAAATTCCACTAAAATAACCATAAAACCAGATAAATCACTAAAAACCCGTTTTGGTAAACTTTTTACCAAAAACCCCACATTAACACACAATTACTACTAACCCTAAACTCAGGTGTTACACGTTGCCTATGACAGATGTTGTGTGCACACCTGATGCACTTAGATGTTGTTTCTGTACGCATGTATGACACATATATGGATTTTGATTTTCGTGCGCACCAGACGCACATAGAATTTATATGCATATTTTGGGAATTGATTTCTTATGGAGCAGTACGTTTTTATGATGATAGCTATGAGTTTTTGTACTGAGAAGGACTAGTCAGAGGACAGTACCTGAATATATTTTGCATGCATTGATAGTTATTGAAGGGATTTCCAAAAAGCGAGCTATAGTCTCAGTATTTACCTACGTGTCTGATATGACACGAAATGTTTAAAACAAGGAGACCCTTCTAAATTGTTTCCAAAACGGCGGAACGTACATATTAAACAAAGGGTATATATATATATATATGTAGTTATTTTCTTACAATAGACGTCCGCCACTGTGCAGTGCTACGAACATCGCACAGCGATTTGAAGAAAATTTGGCATGCATTGCTTCCAGATGTTTTAAAGAAGTATATCATATTGATTTTCATTTTGGATTTAGACATTGTGTCTTCACCATGACTCCGATGATTGCGGGATGCTTGACGGAGTTTTGATTTTGAATTATTTGCTCACTTTTCATGCGCCTGCGCTGCGCTACGATTTGTTTTATTTATTTATGATTTCGGAGCCCCGACGACTTGATGGTTTTGCTTAGATGTTTTAGTATTTGGGGGGGAGTTTTAATTTAAATTCGGAGACCGAATTTCTTTAAGGGGGGAAGATTGTAACGTTTTGAAAATCGTTTCGGTGAAATTTCGGAAAATCGGTAAAATAAGGGGGTTTTCTGTAAAAAGTCAAAATACAAATATATTTATTATAAAATTAAATATACATATTCTAGCTATGTAATTGCTAGTATTTGATATTTATTGAGCCACTGGTGAAATTTCAAATTTTCTGAAAAAAAATTATTTTAATATTATTTTAAGCCGTCACTAATACAATTAATTAGGGAAAATTACAAATTGGAATGGGTTGATACAAATTTTATAATTCTTGACACACTAAACTGACATGTAAATTATTGTTTCTGAAACGAAATCGTTTGCCAAAACGGTTTAGAAATTATTGAAGAAAAAGGCTTTTTTTAGTGAATTTAGTGTAAATGGTTGTTTGGGGTATAGTATTTATTATTTTCCCTCACCCCACACACTCACACACCCTCATTTCTCTTCCTCTTTTCTGCTGAAATCAGCAGCCCTCCCCTCACTTTCCCCACTTGAAAAGTCAATGAAGGGAAAAGAAAACAAGAAATAAAAAGGGAATTGAATATGTTATAACATAGAGGTATGGGCTTTGTCTTTTCCCATCATTTTCAAATCCTCCCTCTCTCTCCTCACTCCCCTCAAATTTCTGGCCAAAATTTGAGCCCCCAACAGCAGCAGCCTCTCCCCCAAATCCTACTCCATTTTGCTTCAAAAATCCACAAAAATGCTTCAAAATCCATACAATTTCAAAGCTAATTCAAAATCAAAGCCTTACCCATTATTTCTTGGCTACTATAGTATGGTTCTTAGTGAAAAGTTTTCAATTTGGAGGCCAAGATTTTGGTGCTAGATTCATGTTTGATCTCTTGATCACGAAGTATAATTCTAACCTTTCTCTTAAATTGTTGTTAATTGCCTTAGGTTAGCTTAATTATATGTTTAAATAGGTTTTTAATTAGTTCTAAGTGCATGATTTGAAATTCAAGAGAGGGGTTTGAATTCAAATTGGGGTTTTGGGTTGTGAGATTATGGTTGTGTGATATATTTGACATATTAGGTTATGCTAAATCAAATTAAGTTGCTAGTTTGCATATTTATTGATTTAAATTGTGATAATTATATAAATTGTAAACTAGGTTTTTAAAATAATTATATTTTGGTGAGATAAAATTCTAATTAAGGTTGCATGTCATTATAAATATTATATTTAGTGGTTAATGCTTTTAGTTCATGAAAATCCAAGTTAAATTGTTGTTTGTGCATTTTTGCTATAAATTGTTAAAATTTGAGTATATTGTAAACTAGAATTTTGGGGTTAATGAAATTTATTGGGATTAAATTATGGAAATTGTGTTTATGACTTATTTAAGATATTAAATAAGTATTATGGCCACTAGATTTATTTAAACGTCGAGTTTTGTACTAAAACGGGTAATTTTTACTTAATAGATTTTCGGAAAAATGGCTTTTAAGGTGAATTTGGGGTTTTTGTGAATTTTAACCTATTTTATATTATAATTAGTGTTCGTGAATGGGCAAATGAGAGTGTTTGGGTTTTTCTCGATGGTTTGACGTTTGTACATCGGCATCGGGAGTTGGTTTGGCTATTCTTGCATACGTAGGCGATAGGTTTTGACCTATGCGTGATACGCGTGCCGATTTGATTTTCAAATGCGTTTTGATTTCGAATTTGGTTTTAATGTGATACGGTGCGTTATGATATGTAGGTACCCTATGTGGACTTCGAGAAGAAAAACAAGCGCGTGGCGACGTCGGCACCGGCGGGCAAGGACCAGGTGAGTAGATTTATATCTACGGGGAGAAGTCGGGTGGATGGCGTATAGCACCCCCGCAGTTCGTGGTGATGTATACGAATACGTATACACACATATATTTTGATTATATATATTATGTTGATATGAGACTTGATGATAAAGGTGGATTCTATGTGTTCATGGATTAGTTTAGTGTTAGTTGCGAAACCCTAGAGTAGTTGTTACACCCACACACGCACGCACACACATGCATACATCTATGTTATTACCTGTGCGTATATGGGGAGATGTGGTTATGTGTTCACCTGGGTATGGGACTAGGTGTTCACATACTGGATTTGCGGATGATACTTGGGATTGAGATGAGTCGATGAGATTTGAGTTGAGGCCGTGAGATCGGTGATATGGCAGAATTCGTACTTGAGATACGACCTGATCTTATAGCGGATCTTTGGATGACAATGCCATGTGAATAGTGATATTAGTAGTGTACTAGACGTAGGTCAGTACCCCAGATGATGATCTTGATAAAGAGGATACCGGATGAACAGTGTGATGAGTATGATATTGACCCGTACCCAGATTTGGGGATGTCGTACGACGGATTTACGTACGAGCTATATATTGATGATTGATCCGCACTCTTGACTTGGGATGTCTGATTATAGATATGGTATCGGATATGATATTATTGAGGCGGGATCACCGACTAATATATATACAGGTATGTATACGTATCGACTCAGATGTTAGGCGGTTTCGTTACTTGTAGTTCAGCTTGTTAGTTCAGCCGTATAGTTTAGTGTAGTTGTTAGACTAGATTAGACTCCTACCTATTTCAAAACTAATGAATCGTTGGTATTTTAAAAGACAGGTCAAGGGATTCTACGGATATTTCAAAAGACGTATCTTTTCTTAAAACCATCGTAGCCCTTATTTTCAAAACACCGCGATTCGTGTTATTTCAAAGACACTATTGTAAGACTTATATTAGGGTAATGCGGTTTAGTTATCGTTGTGTCTAGTATTCAGCTCTCGCATATTATTGCTGTTGCTCCGCATCGCATACTTATTGTAATTCATATTTCATTATTGATATCAAGCTATTAGGACACCATCACCATTACCGATGATGTGTATGTACCACGTACACTTACTTGCCGGCTCACACACACCTTCATCGGTAATTGCCATGTCACGATCACTTTAGAAAATACTATTTCATTTGACATAGGTTGTTAGCTAATAGTTTAGACATGATATTAGTGTACATGTCTTATATGCTAGTTTAGACATTGTAGTTATTACTTGCTACTTCATGCATGTTATTATTCATTGATATGCCGCATTCATGGATTTTTATGTCCATATTCACTGTTTACATGCTATTGAGGATTTGGATTCAGATTTTCATGAGATTTCCTGGATTTGGGGGAAAACCGCAAAAACACTTATAAACTTCTTTCTCTTATTTTTTAAAGAAAAATTGCGGTTTTCCCATGATGTATGAGTCGTCCACCATAAGTTTGCTGATGGATTTCGAGACCCGATTCGAGGAGTTGGATGAACCGTTTCGGATACATGGTGGACCCGGTAAGGTACCCGGGGCAAGAAGGTCGTGTTGCTGACGTTACGGCTTTGCTGGCATTGCTTCTTTCGGGTGACTTGCTAGTAGGTGGGTTTATTTGTATCGTACCCATCATTATACATTGTATATTATTATTCAGTTGTATCTAGAAGTTCCATCAAACAAAAATGTATTTATTGAGATAGTGCCCAGAGATGTTGTTCTTTCGACCTTAGAGTCGCGTGTTATATTTCTGTGGAATTCTTGTTGTTTGAGTTTCCTTTTGTGTTTTGATCCTCGCCCTTGGCGTTGTATATTATATTGCTTGTGTGGTTGTGACCGTCGATTGACGAAGAGCTAGCTCCCGCTTGGGGATGCCTTTTTATTGATTTCGTATACTATTCATATTGTATCCCGTTTGGGGGCCAGTATTTACAAAGGAGACTCTGCCGAAATTTTCAGGAAATATTTGATGTTTTTAAAAACGCATAATTCGGCTATGCTATTAAAACTACTTGATTTAAATCGGTTTTCCTTCACTCTACTACTTTTCTTGGTTTGGATCTCTGGGTTTTCGGTTTACTTAGATTACGTACGCCTCGAGACGTTTCGTAGTTTAAGTGCCGGTCATGTTCCGTACTTTCGGGACGTGACATTCGGACTCACCAACGCCCCAGCAGCATTCATGGATTTGATGAACCGTATATTCAGGCCGTATCTTGACTTGTTCATCATCGTGTTCATCGACGATTTTTTGGTGTATTCCCGGGGCCGAGAGGAGCACGAGCAACACATGCGATTACGTTGCAGACTTTGAGGGAGCACCAGCTTTTCGCAAAATTTTCCAAGTGTGCATTCTGGATGGATAGCGTTGGTTTCTTGGGTCACGTGATTACGAGAGATGGCATATGTGTGGACCCGAAGAAGATGGAGGTTGTTCAGCAGTGGCCCAGACCGACATCAGTTACGGAGATCCGCAGTTTCTTAGGCCTGGCTGGCTACTACAGGCGATTCGTTCAGGACTTCTCCCGTATTGCTGCACCTTTGACCGGATTGACCCGGAAAAGAGTTCCTTTCGTTTGGACGGAGGAGTGCGAGCACAGTTTTTAGCAGCTACAGACTTGTTTGACTACGGCGCCTATATTATCTTTGCCTTCAGGATCAAGCGGATTCGTGGTTTATTGTGATGCTTCACGAGTGGGGCTAGGGTGCGTATTGATGCAGCATGACAGGGTGATCGCGTATGCTTCGCGGTAGTTGAAGAAACATGAACAGAACTACCCCACTCATGATTTGGAGATGGCTGCAGTGGTCTTTGCACTTAAGATTGGCGACATTACCTATACGGCGAGTCATGCCAGATATTCACCGATCACAAGAGCTTAAAGTATATGTTTCAGCAGCGAGACCTGAATCTCAGACAGCGCCGTTGGATGGAACTAGTAAAGGACTACGATTGCGAGATTTTGTATCACCCGGGCAAGGCTAATGTAGTGGCGGATGCTTTGAGCAGGAGGCCCGGTGGTAGTCTATCTTATTTGCGCGCAGTACAGAGGCAGTCGTCGGCAGATTGGCAGACTTTATTCGACAGCTGGGTTGAGTTCGAGTTCACTCCGACAGGGGGACAGCTTGCACATGTTCGTGCACGTCAGTAGTTACTTGACCTTATTCGAGATGAACAGCCCAGCGATGACCGTCTTTCAGAGATCATGGAGCAGATTAGGCAGGGTAGAGATTCCGAGTTCGTGATCGATGATGAGGGAGTACTACGATTTGGGATTCGACTGTGCGTACCAGATTCTGAGGGACTGCGGAGTGAGATTCTTGAGGAGGCGCATAGATCGACATACAGCGTTCATCCGGGTTCCACCAAGATGTACCACGATTTGCGAGATGTTTACTGGTGGGACGGGATGAAGAGGTACGTCACAGACTTCGTATCGAGATGCCTGACTTGTCAGCAAGTCAAGGCCGAGCACCAGAGGCCAGCAGGAGAGTTGCAGCCTTTGCCCATTCCGGAGTGGAAATGGGAGCAGATTTCGATGGACTTTATGGTGGGTCTACCCAGGACCAGTCGAGGGTACGTCTCCATTTGGGTGATCGTGGATCGATTGACAAAAGCGGCTCACTTCCTGCCAGTGAAGACCACTTTCGGTTTTGCTCAGTATGCCCAGATATACATCGACGAGATTGTACGACTGCATGGAGTCACGACGTGTATCGTTTCAGACAGAGGCACCCAGTTTACCAGCCGACTATGGCAGAGACTTCAGGAGGCATTGGGCACTCGTTTGAGTTTCAGCACAACATTTCATCCACAGACAGACGGCCAGTTAGAGCGGACTATTCAAACTCTTGAGGACATGCTCCGAGCGTGCGTTTTAGACTTCGGAGGTAGCTGGGATCATCATTTACCCTTAGTGGAGTTCTCCTGCAACAACAGCTTTCAGGAAACTATTCAGATGGCACCTTTCGAGGCATTGTATGGGAGGAGATGTAGATCGCCCGTCTGTTGGACAGAGCTCAGCGAGAGAAGTATATTGGGGCCACAGCTTGTTGAGGAGACGACCGCGAAGATACAGTTGATCTGAGACCGGATGAGAGCGGCTCAGAGTAGGCAGAAATCATATGCAGATATGTGCCGTCGCAGGCTAGAGTTCGCTGTTGGCGATCATGTTTTTCTGAGGGTCTCTCCGATGAAGGGCGTGATGTGATTTGGGCGATAAGGAAAGCTTAGTCCCATATTTGTGGGTCCCTTCGAGATTCTTGAGCGTGTCGGCGCAGTTGCATATCGTTTGGCTCTTCCACCCAGCTTTCCCGATGTTCACCCCGTCTTCCATGTTTCGATGCTCCGCAAGTACCTTCTCGACCCTTCGCATGCGATTCAGCACCCGACAGTCCAGCTAGAGCGCGACCTTTCTTTTGCAGAGTAGCCGGTGGTCATCCTGGATCGGCAGGTGAAGAAATTGAGATCGAAAGCTATACCGACCGTCAAGGTCCTTTGGCGTGGCCCGAGCAGCGAGGAGGTCACCTGGGAGACCGAGGACGAGTTGAGGAAGAAATATCCCCATCTCTTTGAAGGAACACGTAGCTAGATTTTTAAATTCGGGGACCGAATTTATTTAAGGGTGGAAGATTGTAACGCCTTGAAAAGTCATTTTTGTGTTTTCCCGAAAATCGGTGAAAATTTGGTATTTTTCCGTAAATCGTCTTTTTGGTTATTTTGCTGTTTAGGCCTAATCATACCTAATTTAGATAGATAATTACTATTTTTTAGTAGCTAATGAGTTACTTATAAATTTCTGGTCATTTAAAATTTTTTCCCTATTTTTCAATTTTTAATATTATTTTAAGCCGGTAAAAAAATACGTTAAATTAGCGATAAATACAAACTTAAATGTGCTAATTTTAATCTTTAAAATCATGTTAATTAAAATCTAGTTTGTAATATAATTTTTTAGTATTTTATTTCAAGTTTTAATTGGTTTTTATTATGGAAAACAAAAATATAATTATTTTGAACTAAAACTTGCAATTTTGGACTTATGGGGGGTCTTTTTGCATAGAATTTCTTTGTAAAATCTCTCCCACTCATTCCTCACTACTTTGGACGGCCCCACCACTGCTGGATCAGCCACTTCCCCTTCCATTCTTTGCTTCCTTGACTCATTCAAATGATTTAAATATAGGTTTTTATTATATTATTTTGGATGGGGGTATTATGGTAATTTGGGAGGGGCTTTGACTTGGATTCTTTTCCACAACTCGCCCACACCTCTCCCCACTCCCTCCTCAGCCGAAATTCCTGCAGAAAACAGCCCCAAAATTTCCCCTCTCATTATCCTTCCAAACTCATCAAAATTCCATTTAAACTTCACAATTTCAAGCCCATCCTTCATCCATTCTTCTTAACCTTTCTTGCATGGATCTTGGATGCTAGGAGGCCATCTTTGGAGTTAAAATTTCTTGATAGATCTCTAGATCTAGAGGTATAATCCTTACCCATTTAAATTCTTTTGGTTAGATTTCTTTAATTGAGTTGTTTTAGTGCAAATATTAGTGTTAATTTCTAGTCTTGGTTTTAAAGTTCATGGCTTGAATTTTAATTAGGGTTTAGAAAACCATTATTAGGTTAATTAATTTTTTTTGCTATCTAGTGTTTTGTTAACCTAAATCTAAGAGGTTAGCATGCTATTGGGTTTCAAATTAGTGTTAGTTTAAGTTTTTCTAGTATGGATTTTGATTGCAATTGCTAATAAGAAAAATCAAGAAAGGGTTTGCTTGTGGAAAATAGGTTTTGAAGCATAGTTAATGTGTTGAAATTTTGTATAGTGGCTATCTAATGGTGTGACTTGGGTGATTATGCTAGATTGTAGTCTTTTTGTCGCAAATCGGCGATGTTTGCACCGATTTTGGAATGTAAATGCTTACTAGTTTTTTTTATAAAATTATGTGATGAATTATTTGTGATATCTTGATGATTGTATTGGCATCTCCTATGACTTTTAGGGTGTATGAATGCGTACTTTTGGTTTTATCAGGTTTTAGCTTTGCCGGGCGTCCAAAACGACGATTATAGTTAGTTTTTGCGATTTTCGTGTGTGTTCCGCGCACCTTGTGCATGTTGTGCCTAACTTGTGAACGTGGATATTTTCGTTTGGGATTTGCGTCATTTAATGATATGTAACCTTATATTTTGTATTGGTGCAAATTCCAGGTTCGGTCGCGGAGACTTCGGACGCGGCACGAAAAGGAAAGGCGGTGATTGGACATAGCTAGCTGGGGATTCCGGTGAGTAGATGTAACATCTACGGGGGACTATCGTTTGGATGGCGCAAATCCCCCGATAGTTTAAGTAGTTTAAAGATTTCTAGTGATATTAATAGTTAGGAGTAAATGCTTGCGTAACATCTTGCTACATCCATGCTTTATATTGTCATACATATGCGAACCCATTCTATAGGACACCTGCACCATTACCAGGGTTTTTTATATGCAGCACGAGCACTATTCATGCGTACACACACGCCCTGGTAATTGCCATGCCACGACACTAGATAACTTATAATCTAGAATATTGTCACCATATTTGGTACTTAAACCTGTACTATTGCAATAAATCCTTAAAATAACATTGTAGAATTGCTATTCATGTGCATGTATACCATTACATCAATTGTTCATGCCTAGTTTATTAATCATACATTGCAACTTGGTTATTGATACCATATGCATTCATTATCATTGACATATGCACTTATGATGATTTCTTGAGATTTATGATATTTCTGGATTTTGGGGAAAGCCGCAAAATTTACAGCTTATGATCTTTTAAAATATAAAAAGTTGTGGTTTTCTAGTGATGTAAAGTGTCGTCCACTATGAGTTTGCTGTGGTTTTCGAGATCCGTGTCGAGGAGTGGAGGAACCGTCACGGGTACATGGTGGGCCCGGTAAGGTACCCCGGGGCAAGAGGATCGTGTTGTTGACGTTGAGCCTGGCAGGGGATGGATTACCTACCGGTGACTTCATTTGGCACGGCGGATATCCAGAGGATACCGACCGTGGCCGCGAGATGATGAGATATTGATATTTGAGATGGGTCGGCCGGACGGCTGAGGCCAGAGATACTATGATACGGATACATGAGATTGAGACAGTTTTGAGGTGTCGATGCTGGACATAGATTCTTGTTGATTCTATTGGTATTATGCTGATATTTCAAAAGAAATTCCTAAAGGAAAAATATGATTTCTTATACTTACACATGCAGATCACGGGGTGATTCATATTGCATACATACCTGCTAGTATATTCATATTGCATTCATACCTGCTAGTACATTCATGTTGCATACATACCTGCTAGTATATCCTGCCATACCTGTATTATAGATGCTAGGATGCTTGTGTGCATGCTTGCGATAGCCTATATAGATGTTATTTATTACTCACGAGTTGGCAACTCACCCCCGTTGTGCCACAGTCTTTTGCAGGTCCGCTCCGTCAGCACAGTAGCGGCGGCGCATCGCTTCTTTTGCCTCTTTTGCCTGGACTCGAAGCTTTTGCTCGTAGGTGGGTTGTATTATTATTTTGTACCACCTTGTATATTCTTTGTATCTAGAGTATTCCATCTACTGTATCTACCAGTATTGTTGTATATTGACCTAGAGACTAGACTGTGAGATTTGTGGGCTTTTTATGTTGTATTTTGGGGTCGAGCTCACATGAGCCGACATGTTGCTTCTTACTTATGCCTTTTTATGCTTATTTTGCATATTGCTGATTTATATTGCGTGGGATTTGTGACCGCCTTGTGGCGAAGTGCTAGCTCCCGCTTGGAGATGCCCTTTTTGTTGTATTTATATATATTCTTGTTGTACCCATTTTGGGGGCCAGTATTTACAAAGGAGACTCTGCCGAAATTTTTGGAAAAAATTGATACTGTTTTTAAAAAGGCTTAATTTGACTCATTTGATAAACTCGCTTTCAATTGATTGGTTTTCCTTCACTCTTCTGCTTATTTGGTTTTGATTTTGGGCTTTGGCTTACTTATGTTACGGACGCCTTGAGACGTTTCATAACTTAAGTGCCAGTCGCGTTCTGTACCCTGCGGGTCGTGACAAAGTTGGTATCAGAGCGATAGGTTTTACCTTTTTGAGTGTAGGATGACCCTTGGTAGATGGTGTAAGTGACTTAAGCAGGGTAACGTAGCGTACGTATGTCCGCGGCATACTTGCGATACGGTACTCCGCCTAGGTGACTTTAGGATATACCTGCTTGAAATTCCTTGTTCAATTCCGTGTATCCTATGATTCTATTGTGCTATTCTTATCATCCTGTTCCTGTAACAGCCACAATGCCGCCGAAGGCTACGAGAGCGCAGAGGGCTGCCGCCCGAGATGAGATTCGAGCTGGCTCGTCCGAGACGAGGACCGACCAGGGTGGCATGCCTATGCCGCAGGGACAGACTGATCCGCCTTCCCTAGGCCGCATGGACAGGCTAGAGTCTCGTATGGAGGAGCTACGACAGATGATGGGAGGTATGCAGGAGTTACGACAGATGGTAGGATCCTTAGTAGCGGCCAGTCGTGCACCAAGATCGGAGGACGTACCTACTACATCACAGACGACCATGATACCTGCTCCTACTACTACCACCATGGCCATCCCGGTTTCGCTACAGGATTTCATGAGGCTGAGACCTCCAGTATTCACCGGCACCGAGGCAGCAAAGGACCCACAGACGTTCCTTGACAGTTTAGCCAGGATTTGTCATTCGCTTAGATGTTCTGATGATCGATGGGTGGAGCATGCGAGCTTCCGACTAGAGGGTCTCGTGCAGATATGGTGGGAGTCAGTCTTGAGAGGTCGAGCTGCAGGTCTACCGCCTAAGACTTGGGCCGAGTTTACAGCAGTCTTTCTAGCTCGCTTCCTCCCAGAGAGCATTCGTGACGCCAGAGCTCATAGTTTTGAGGCCTTGATCAAGACCCCAGGGATGACGGTGTCGGAGTATGACGTCCAGTTCACGCAGTTATCCTGATATGCTCCGTATTTGGTGGATACCGAAGAGAAGAGAGTGAAGAGGTTCGTACAGGGACTTGATGCCCAGCTATATCTTGCCGTTGGCGCCCAGCATTTCGACACTTATTCAGCCGCTATAGATACGGCATTACAGATGGAGGCATGCATATCACAGACTTCGGCCGTTTCTGGGCCGAAGATGTTTCGCACCGACGAGCTGTCACAGAGGCAGCGTGCCAGACTCTTTCCGAGAGATAGGGCCGGCAGAGGATTTGGACGAGGTCAGCTGTATGGTTCGTATCCTCAGGGACAGCAGCCGTGGCCAAGATGTTATGGGTGCGGGAGTCTGCACCATCGTATCAGGGACTGTCCAGCGAGACGACAGGGAGCGGCGACAGTGCCACATGTTACCCTACAACCATCACCACCTCCTCCTCAGAGAGCTCTACTTCCTACCACTGGCGATGCTCCACGCCAGATAGGTGCACCCAGAGGCCGTGGACGCGGCGGTCCTATCCAGAGGGGACGAGGAGGCAGAGGCCGAGGCCGAGGACAGCCCACTATCGGTGGAGGACAGGCCCGAGTGTTCGCTTTGACACCGCAGGATGCGCAGGCATCCAACGCCGTTGTGACAGGTACCTTGCATGTTTGTTCTTTCGACGCACGGGTATTATTCGACCCAGGTTCCACACATTCGTACGTATCTACACACTTTGCACCAATGTTGGGCCGTGAGTCGTCGTCATTAGATCAGCCACTTGTTGTTATTACCCCGGTAGGCGAGTCGTTTGTCGCTCGTTTGGTGTTTCGATTGTGTTCCGTTCGTATCGGGGAGAAGGATTCGTCGGTTGATTTGATTCTCCTCGATATGTTAGACTTTGATGTGCTTCTGGGCATGGATTGGCTAGCCACTTGTTATGCTTCTGCGGACTGCCGTGAGAAGGCAGTCAGATTTAGCTTTCCGGGAGAGCCAGTCCTTGTTATTCAGGGAGACCGCAGTGTCACCCTTCCCAGCTTGATTTCGTCTCTTCGCGCCGGTCAGCTCTTGCGGAAGGGATGTTAGGGATTCTTAGCGTATATTTGTGATACTCGAGCTGCAGAGGTTCCGTTGGACCGGGTCCCGATTGTTCGTGAGTTCCCTGATGTTTTCCCTGATGAGCTGCCTGGGCCACCGCCTGAGCACGATGTTGAGTTCTGCATTGATTTGATTCCTGGCTCGGGGCCTATTTCTATACCGCCTTATCGGATGGCCCCGGCAGAGCTTAGAGAGCTGAAGGATCAGTTGCAGGATTTGTTAGATAAAGGGCTTATTCGACCTAGCGTTTCTCCGTGGGGTGCTCCGGTCCTGTTTGTCAAGAAGAAGGACGGCAGTTTGCGTTTGTGTATCGACTACCGCCAGCTGAACAAAGTTACCGTGCGGAACAGGTATCCCTTACCACACATTGATGATTTGTTCGACCAGCTTCAGGGTGCGGGATATTTTTCGAGGATCGATTTGTGATCAGGATACCATCAGCTACGAGTTCGACAGAGGATATACCGAGAACAGCTTTCCGCACGCGCTACGACCACTATGAGTTTTTGGTGATGTCGTTTGGACTCACCAACGCCCCAGCAGCATTCATGAATTTGATGAACCGTATATTCAAGCCGTATCTCGACTTGTTCATCATCGTGTTCATCGACGATATTTTCGTGTATTCCCGGAGCCAAGAGGTGCACGAGAAGCACTTGCGGATTACGTTGCAGACTTTTAGGGAGCACCAGCTTTTCGCAAAATTTTCCAAGTGTGCATTCTGGCTGGATAGCGTTGGTTTCTTGGGTCACGTGATTACGAGAGATGGCATATGTGTGGACCCGAAGAAGATCGAGGCTGTTCAGCAGTGGCCCAGACCGACATCAGTTACGGAGATCCGCAGTTTCCTAGGCCTGGCTGGATACTACAGGCGATTCATTCAGGACTTCTCCCGTATTGCTGCACCTTTGACCGGATTGACCCGGAAGGGAGTTCCTTTCGTTTGGACGGAGGAGTACGAGCACAGTTTTCAGCAGCTACGGACTTGTTTGCCTACGGCACCGGTATTATCTTTGCCTTCAGGATCAGGCGGATTCGTGGTTTATTGTGACGCTTCACGAGTGGGGCTAGGGTGCGTATTGATGCAGCATGACAGGGTGATCGCGTATGCTTCGTGGCAGTTGAAGAAACATGAACAGAACTACCCCACTCACGATTTGGAGATGGCTGCAGTGGTCTTTGCACTTAAGATCTGGCGACATTACCTATACAGCGAGTCGTGCCAGATATTCACCGATCACAAGAGCTTAAAGTATATATTTCAGCAGCAAGACCTGAATCTCAGACAGCGCCGTTGGATTGAACTAGTAAAGGACTACGATTGCGAGATTTTGTATCACCCGGGCAAGGTTAATGTAGTGGCGGATGCTTTGAGCAGGAGGCCCGGGGGTAGTCTATCTTATTTTCGCGCAGTACAGAGGCAGTCGTCGGCAGTTTGGCAGACTTTATTCGACAGCTGGGTTGAGTTCGAGTTCACTCCGACAGGGGGACAGCTTGCACATGTTCGTGCACGTCCGCTGTTACTTGACCGTATTCGAGAGGAACGGCCCAGCGATGACCGTCTTTCAGAGATCATGGAGCAGATTAGGCAGGGCAGAGATTCTGAGTTCGTGATCGATGATCAGGGAGTACTGCGATTTGGGACTCGACTATGCGTACCAGATTCTGAGGGACTGCGGAGTGAGATTCTTGAGGAGGCGCATAGATCGACATACATCGTTCATCCGGGTTCCACCAAGATGTACCACGATTTGCGAGATGTTTACTTGTGGGACGGGATGAAGAGGGACGTCACAGACTTCGTATCGAGATGCCTGACTTGTCAGCAAGTCAAGGCCGAGCACCAGAGGCCAGCAGGAGAGTTGCAGCCTTTGCCCATTCCGGAGTGGAAATGGGAGCAGATTTCGATGGACTTTGTGGTGGGTCTACCCAGGACCAGTCGAGGGTACGACTCCATTTGGGTGATCATGGATCGATTTACGAAAGCGGCTCACTTCCTGCCAGTGAAGACCACTTTCGGTTTTTCTCAGTTGCAGCCTTTTGCTCGTTGGTGGGTTGTATTATTATTTTGTACCACCTTGTATATTCTTTGTATCTAGAGTACTCCATCGACTGTATCTACCAGTATTGTTGTATATTGACCTAGAGACTAGACTGTGTGATTTGTGGGCTTTTTATGCTGTATTTTGGGGTCGAGCTCACTTGAGCCGACATGTTGCTTCTTACTTATGCCTTTTTATGCTTATTTTGCATATTGCTGATTTATATTGCGTGGGATTTGTGACCGCCATGCGGCGAAGTGCTAGCTCCTGCTTGGGGATGCCCTTTTTGTTGTATTTATATATATTCTTGTTGTACCCATTTTGGGGGCCAGTATTTACAAAGGAGACTCTGCCGAAATTTTCGGAAAAAATTGATATTGTTTTTAAAAAGGCTTCATATGACTATTTTGATAAACTCGCTTTCAATTGATTAGTTTTCCTTCACTCTTCTGCTTATTTGGTTTTGATTTCTGGGTTTTGGCTTACTTATGTTACGGACGCCTTGAGACGTTTCTTAACTTAAGTGCCAGTCACGTTCCGTACCCTGGGGGTCATGACATATACGCTAGTCTACTCTGGTGTATCAATGCCCTGTCTCGATACACCCTCGACTAGGAACAGTTATAGGATGTACTCGTTGACTACCCTTTCCCCACTAGTATGATCTCATCATAGTCCCAGTAGTCGAGTACATATCCTTAGGGCTTTATCAACATGTGAGAGCAAGACAGTAAACTAATACAAGTCAACATGTTAAGACAAAGTGAAACCAAATAGCTTACTATTATGTCGAGCAAGAAAGTCCTCTCTATATATATCCAAGCATCCACTATAATATACATCATATGTACAATAATGGCCTCTATGGCATATACATAACTAACAATCTCCCACTTGCACTAAGGCCAGCTGTTGTAGTATTTCATACCTAACATCATGAAAAGTCTCTCAAAATGTATCTGGGGAATAGCCTTTGTGAATGGATCCACAGTGTTGTCCTTCGTATCAACTCTCCTGATTTCGATCTCCCGGCGATCAACTATCTCCCGGATCAGGTAATACCGCCTCAGAATATGTCTGGACTTCTGATGGGACCTGGGTTCCTTGGCCAAAGCCACAGCTCCATTGTTATCATAATACAAAAGTATTGGATGCTCAATGGACGGAACCATACCAAGTTCAGTGATGAACTTCTTCATCCAGACAGCCTCTTTGGCAGCATCGTTGGCAGCGATGTATTCAACCTCCATCGTCGAGTCTGCAACGGTTTCCTATTTGGAACTCTTCTAACACACCGTCTCTCCATCGAGGGTAAAGACAAATCCCGAGTGCGACTTAGAGTCGTCCTTATCACTTTGGAAGCTCGAATCGGTAAAGACTCCACCTGGAGTTCTCCATTACAATACACCAAGAACATCTCTTTAGTTCTTCTCAAGTACTTGAGAATGTTCTTCACAGCTATCCAGTGACTCTCTCCAGGATCTTCTTGATACCTACTCACTACACTTATTGAGTATGCTATATCGGGTCTGGTATATAGCATCGCGTACATGATAGAGCCTACTACCAAAGCACAGGGTATCCCTTGCATGCGAGCTCTCACCAAATCAGTCTTGGGAGACATCTTTTTGGAGAGAGTGAGTCCAGAGATCGTGGGTTGGTTCCCACGCTTGGATTCTTCCATACTAAACCTCTTTAGTATGGTGTCAATATACCTGGATTAGGACAATCCCAGTATCCGTTTAGATCTATCTCTATAGATCATAATTCCCAGTATGCAAGAGGCATCACCTAGATCTTTCGTTGAGAATCTTTGTGATAAGAAAAGCTTAACCGATTACAGCATAGGAACATCATTTCCTATCAAGAGTATGTCATCCACGCACAATACGAAGAAGACGACCTTACTCTCTGCAACCTTCTTGTAAATACAAGGTTCATCTACGTTCTTGATGAAGTCAAACTCTTTGACTACAACATCAAAACAGATGTTCCAACTCCGCAACGCTTGCTTTAACCCGTATATGGATTTAAGCAACTTGCACACCTTTCCGCTGCTCCTACTATCTACGAAGCCCTCCGGCTGAGTCATGTACACGCTCTCTTCTAAATCACTATTTAGAAAGGTGGTCTTAACATCCATCTGCCAGATTTCGTAGTCATGGTATGCAGCAATGGCAAGTAGTATCCGGATGGGCTTAAGCATAGCCACTGGAGAAAAGGTTTCGTCATAATCTGCACCTGGTCGTTGACGAAAACACTTTGCAACAAGTCTAGCTTTGAAAGTCTCAACTTTTCCATCTGTAGGGTTACTAGGCACACTAAGGAGGTCTCACAAGGCATCAACCATGCCAATTTCAAATTTTACGGATGCCAAGAAACCCTAATATGGATCGTTAACTAGATATATAGGCGAAACAATGAAACTAGTTTACAACTAAACTAAAAGAACGGAAATACAACCTTTGTAGATCCATTTCTCCACCTCCATAGCTCCATGATGAAGTCCTCTCCGCTGTCCAAATCGAACCATGACTCTAGCATCGGCTTCATCGGAGAAAAAGCGGGCTAGGTCATCGACGACGATGCCGAAGATGATCTACGTCGAGGCATCACTAGATCAAGCTCCCACTTCACCAAGTCATGAAACTTGTGAAGAAAACACCCTATACTACTTGGCAAGAGGTAGAGGATGATGAAATAGGAAGTGGGTTCACTTTAGAATTGGATTTCTCACTTGATTTCTTCACTTGCCATTGATGAGACAAGCTTTCTTCATGTGAAGAAGAAGAAGAAGATGAAGATAATGATATGATAAGAATTATTAAATAGAAAAGAAAAATCAATTCTTATCATATACAAACCATGTTTTAGTGTAGAGATTTAACTAAGGTTAGATGGAGTGGTTAGGGTTAAGCATGAGACAAAATGGTCACTTAGTCAAAGCTACATGAAGCTTCAAGATGCAAACAAAGAAAGCCACCATTTTTCTCATTATGCTTTTTATTTTCCAAAAAGAATAAATAAATAAATAAATGAATAAGAAAATAAAACCCTAACCATCCATACAACCATGGTTTAATCTTTACACAAACCCAAGTTATCATGCATCATCAAACATGATACAATCTTGTGCACAAAAATATATCACATATACAATGTGCACAAACAAGTGAGAAAAACCATTTAAAGTGAACCAATACTAGTTAATGCAAAGTAATATATCAAATATATATTTATGCATTAAATCATTAAATCAACACTTGATTCAATGATCCGGTCATGTCGCACACAACCGACTAGTATACAATGTATCGGCTTATCGAATCAATCCTTGAATCGATAACTAGGTTATATCGCATACAACCAATCGATACATTCATCGCGAGAATGGAATACGGTATCACATACACGCATTATTCTCGGTCCTGCACATATCTCATATGCGCTCCTATTTCGTTTCGCTTGAGCCAGGAAGCCTCTGTGTAGGACTCTAAAGACTCGTCAATACGCCGGCAGCAGATGATGATCATATCAAACACCGACAAGCCGCAAGCGGTCTGCTAAACGTAACGGCCACCCGGGTATTGAGCGATCAGAAGATCGATGAGCAAGCCCGCTCACACTCCTGTGAATCCAACCAGTAACACTTACCGTACAGTCCGGTCTGATCGTCTGATATGTCGCATATCTCGCCTAGGGGTGGTAAACGTCAGATCCCAATTGCTCGATAAGTCGTGTCGATATGAGGTCTATAACAATTCGAGATTCTACTGGTAACACTTACCAGTAAATCTCAGCAACCCTGGCCAGGGATTTCCTGTTATAGCCAATCGAACACAGCGCAACATCAACCCCCTATACCGGGAGAGACGAATCCCCTCCTATCGCTCATTGCCTCCATGTGATTCGGGACTGTACCCAAAAATCACCGTTTTGCATGCCCACTTGGACGTGGTAAGATGGAAATCAAAGCATAGTGGGAACCATACAAGACTCTATGACGATCTCGGGTCAACAGACTACTCTGTACCAGTGTCACCAGAGAACTGCCATCTGACGTAAGGTATAATACCATCTGGGAGTTCTCGGCGAGTCCATCCAGTGTACCCAGTCTCCACTGAGCACCCGTATATCATCTCTGATGTCAAACACCAATGGATATGGGATCATCCATCGCCCATCTGTATGGGTCGAGAAGGTATACGCTAGTCTACTCTGGTATATCGTTGCCCCGTCTCGATATACCCACGACTAGGGACTTTGAAGGATGTACTTATGGACTACCATGTCCCCACTAGTATGATCCGCATCATAATCCAGGGAGTCAAGTACTCATCCTAAGGGCTTTACCAACATGTAACAGAGAGACAATCAGTATACACGTTAAGGTAAAGAGCAACCAGATAGCATACTATCATGTCGAGCAAGAAAGTCCTCCCTATATATGTCCCAGCATCCACTACAATATACATCCTATGTACAGTAATGGCCTCTAGGGCATACATATAACTAACAATCTCCCACTTGCACTAGGGCCATCTGTAGCAGTGGTTGCAGTATCTCATACTCAACCATCCCATAAAAATCTCTCTCTGGGAATAGGCCTTCGTGAGTGGATCCGCCGTGTTATCCTCTGAGTCTACTCTCCTAACCTCGTTCCCTTTGAGATCAAACATCTCCATGATCAGGTGATACTGCCTTAGAATATGTCTGGATCACTGATGGGACGGAAGTTCCTTGGCATAAGCCATAACCCCATTGTCACACAATGGGAGGAACAAAGTTCATCTCATGAACCAATATACACCCAGACGACCTCTTTGGTAGCATCTTAAGTAGCGATGTATCCAGCCTTTAATCGTCTAGTATGCCACGGTATCTAGCTTGGAACTCTTCCAACATACCGTCCCTTTACCAAGGGTAAAGACAATGCCTGTGACTGACATTCAGTCGTCTTTATCACCCTGGAACTTTTCCAGTGATTCTCCCCAGGATCGATTGATACCATCTCACTACAACTAGTGAGAATCCTATCATCCAATTAGATCTATCTCATAGATCCAAAACCCAGGATTTAGGAGGTATCACTTTGATCCTATGTGGAGAATCCTTGTGATAAGCGGAGATTGACTGAGCGTAGCATAGGAAACTCCTTCCCTATCAAGAGTATGTCATCCACGTACTCTACGAGGATCGTCACCATACTCCCTACTACCTTTTTGTTTATACAAGGTTCATCTACCATTTTGATGATGTCAACTTCTTTGACTAACACATCAAAACAGATGTTCCAACTCCGCGATGCCTGCTTTATCACATAAAACATCTTGCACACATTTCCGCTGCTCCCACTGTCTACGAAGCCCTCTGGCTGTGTACTTATAAACTTTCTCTTCTAAAACATTATTTAGAAAAGCAGTCATGACACCCAACCGCCAGATATCGTAATCATGGTATGTAGCCGTAGCAAGTAGGATCTGGATGGACTTAAGCATAGGCACTGGAAAAAGGTTTCAACATTATCCACGCCTGGTCAATGACGAAAACCTTTAACAAGTCTAGCTTTGAAAGTCTCAACTTTTCCATCTACACCAAGTAATCTTCTCAAGATATACTTTCTCCTGATGGGGATTTAACCCTTCAGATGTAGCAACCAAAGTCCATACTTTGTTGGTGTACATGGATTCCATCTCAGATCACTAAGCATCCAGCCATTCTTACAGAGTCTCACTCCTGATGGCCAGCTCGAAACTAGTTGGGTCATCATCTCATGATGCAATCCTCGCTCCCACTGTCATAGAGAAACCGAAGTATCTCTCAGGTGGGTGAGGAACCCTATTAGATCGGCGGAGAGGCTGAGGTTCGTTGGTAACTATTGAATCCTTTGGTTTTATCAAATCATCAGCTGCTGTTTTGTATAGCTGGAACCTTTCCAGTTCTACATTACAGACCTTGCCTCGAGCTTGTCCGGATTTTGCTTTTCAGACATAGGCTGGACAACCCCAAACCTTAACTAGCTTAAGAGATGGGCTCTACCCTTTCCATATCACATATGAAGTGGTAGGCAACTGATTTTATTTGAACCCTATTCAATAGGTATGCAGCTTCTCAAGTGCATAACTCCCAAAAGGAAATGGGTAACTCAGTAGTACTCATCATAGAGCACGCCTTATCACATAGGGTGCAATTGCTCCGCCCCGATACACCAACGTGCTATGGTGTATACGGAGGAGTAATGCTGAGAGAGAATCTCATTCTCCTTTAGAATAGTCCAGAAATTCCGTGCTCAAGTATTCTCCTCCTTGATCACATCAAAGGACATAATACTTATACCCTTATTGGTTCCCTACTTCTAACTTATATTCTGTGAATATCTCAAAAGGTTCGGACTTGTGTTTCAACAGGAACATATGTCTGAATCTAAGGAGATCATCAGAGAATTTAATGAAGTATAAAGAACCCTTCTTGGCAAGTGTAGACAGGGGACCTACATACATCAACATGTATCATCCCAAGAGTTCACTAACTCTTTCTCTGTTTCCAGTAAACGGAGCTATGGTCATTTTATCTCTGTGACATGACTGGCAAGTTTCACAAGATGTAAATTCAAACTGATTTAAATATGCATCTACATGTAACTTCAGCTAGTCGGGTCGCATTAATATGACCTAGTCTACAATGCCTCAAGAAGGATTCGTTCATTTCTGAACTCTTCCTCTTGTGTGTGTTCCGTATACAAAGAACTGTAGTTTGATTTAGAACAACAATGCTTTTAGATAACGTGCCTGAACCGATCAACTTTTGATATAGGAAATGTTCAAAACATTATCCAACAATACAAAATTTTATCATTTCTTTATTAACAAAGAGATAGATATGATTTTGTATATCAGGTTCGGTATCTAATAACATTCGTTCAGAATCAATGTATTTGGAATACAGGGTGACTGTGACCAACAGACTTGGCTGCAACACTTGCCCCGTTTTCTGCCTCATGAAACTTATCACCCATTCTCAGTCCTCCACCTTTCTGTAGCCCTATGTAACATATTACATATCTGGGATCCTGATCTGGTATCACATACCCAGGACGTAGAGGATACTGAGAAACAGTTCTTTGTAATGAGCACACCCGAAGATGATGCATCAGTATGCACTTTCTTCGTTTGGGCGGCACGGGAATTCTGGTAATCCCCAATTTCCTGCTCTATCTTATAACAATTATAAGTTGGAGCTGGACCAACATTCCCCAGCTCAGTATAACAAGCGGGTTCGGTCAAATATCCGTATTAGTATCTTGATTAAGGCGTGATATGGTCGCTACCTGGAGAGAGAGAGAAGAAAGCACTCAGCGTGCGCTCTTGCAAGAATAGATTGGTTTCTATTTTATCTAATCAGGATGGCTCCCACTGCTTTTTATCAAATCTTCTTTCAAACCCTAAAAGGAAAGACTAGCCGGGATTAATTACACACTACAAGTTCGTCAATCTTTCAGCCAGGCCAGTGTCGGTACTTTGAAGGAGGTCCCCCGTGCTTTCGCACGAACCTAATTAATGTAAACCTCGTTTTCCCAGAGGCGTAACCTCGTTGACACCTTTCTAGACACCTACTTGATCGGCTAATTGTAATGTGTAAAACTCTCCCAGGAGTAACAATTACTCGCAGTGGGTATGGGGATCCAACTATCTCATAGAAGGTATGCAATCTTATTGCAAATTTCAACACTTGAAATTCCCGATAATTTTGCCCCTAACCTCCTATGACCTTGACAAAGGCAAACAAACCATAGGATGCTAGTCAAGTTCAACCCGTCATTTCCTGATTGAATTAAACCCACCCGCACGGCCCTTGACAAAGGCCAACAAGGTCGCACGACTACCCTAATCCAATCTGCATCATATGCATAAGTAGATAAGCACCAGTTAGCTACCGCACACTGCGCCTTGACAAAGGCCAACAAACGCAGCACGAATACTAACTACTACTTATCTGAAATGACGGAGGGCTACGACAGGTTTTTCTGAAAACCTATTGCGTAATGAACTTGATATCGTTGTAGAATCAAATGATTTTAAAATGGAGTGTTTTTGAAGCTTTTCTAGTTTTGCTAAAGGAGTCACTCACGGTGAAGGGATCGTCGGTCCTTTCCTCGTCGAATGAGGTGCGGGATATACCATATATATCGCTGTGCAAAGAAAAAACTCTTAAAAGCAATCAAAAGACAAACCGAGGGTTGTAGCATCTGTCAGTTATTGCAAAAGGAGTCACTCCCGGTGAAGGGATCTCGGTCCTTTCCTTATAGAATAAGGTGCAGGATATATCACATATACCGCTGTGCAAAGCAAGAACTGTAGCTACCTGTTTTATTTTGAAATTCGATTCTACAACATCTTAGGTTTCTTTTATTTCATTAATCACATTAATGAAGTCCCATCATTTAAGTACCTAAACATCACAGATAAATACGACGTACACTTATGCCATCCGCATTCGCCTCGATGTCCCCTCGTGCACCGTTAGGTTAGGTAACTAACGGCAGAGCGGGGTAGGGCTAGCGCGGGTGTAAAACATAAGTAACGCCTATATAATATATCATATATACTATATAATGTATCCATCACAGAACATATCACATGATCACATCACAGATATCGCAGCAGAAGAATCATATGAAATATTGGATATACTAGGACGTCCGTGTTTTCAGTACGAGCCAGTATAAAACACGGATTCCATGGTCGCGATGAATAGCCAAACCCACACCCCTAGACCCCTACGAGAGCGGCAAGCAACCCTACCAATTCTGGAGTTAGAAGACCCAGACTCGACTCCTCGAGTTGGTCTCCCACTGGACTCCAGAACCCGGTTACTTATGCTCCCCTCCTTGGGTCTATCCTAGTGCGAAAAAGTAAATAATATACAAACGGTGACATCTTCCGCAACCTGGAAGTGCCCCAATAAAAGAATATTACATACAAGTTTTTACATGAATGAAAATGAAAAACACTCATCTCACATAAAAACCCCCGGCTATTCAAACACGACGATCCAATATAACATATCCAGCAACACATAACATCACATGTCATCAACGTAAGTAAATATGCGCATCCCAATTGTCGTTGATATATAGCAACGAAACCGGCGATATCACATATTACACTTACGGTCACAGAAAAGAAAGTGTAAAACTACAACAGTTGGAATCCGCAACCCCTTTAGACATCGCATGCCTAATCAAATGAATTCCTTAGACATCGCATCCTAACAATTATAAACCCCGCATTTTAGTCTCATTATCGAAAACTCTTTTCAATATCAAGTCGGGCGATTCAACAAGATTCCCGACATACTGATCGAATGCTCGTCGCAAACTTCAGTAGACGGTCGCACCCCCGATACCGGCCACGAAGTGCACCAAGGCGGAACACCGCTACCGCAAGCACCCGAACGGATGCTTTCGGCGACGGGGTTCTCCTACAGTCACTTGGCCGGGGCTATGGGGTGTAGCTGTCTATTAAGTTTACCCGGCAAGTATCCGCGTACGCTACGTGATTGCAACGGACTTTTGATCGCATCAAAATTCCGTGGCAACCGATCAAGTGAGACTAAAGTGCTATGTTTATAACATTCATTCAGTTATCTCATAACTATTTGTGAATTCCAAGTATTGTATCACATTCCGAACAAGATAGAAAATGTTAAACTTTCCGATCGAACAATCAAACACCCAAGTTTTCCCGATGCAGCTCAACACATGAAATAAGTCTAAAAACATTCAGTTCGTGCCTCAGAACCAACGGTCCAGCCGTAGAAGGGTCAAGCCAACGCCTCACATGTGGCACGCCGTACTGCCCCAAACCCTAAGGTTCAAAGGGCAGTTCAAGACGGTCACATAATCGAGTTAAGATTTGTTGTCTTCTAGAGGGTCCATCGCGTTACTTGCACTACTTAGAACGTCTCTAAACCACGGAAAAATCCAACACTTGGAAATTTTCCGGCAGGGGAAAAGTTGGGTATTTATATCTGGTCGAACTTTTTAACATATTCAAAAATTATCCGGAAAGCCACACAGACAAAATTTGATAATCCGATCGAACATTCGAATCCCCAAAACAACCCAGAAAATGCAACTCTTGAATAAATATTAAAAATTCCTAGAAAATCCAGCACCAGAATAGAGGAATTACTGTGCAAAAACAGGAAGCTGACGTCATCAATTAGCCGCGGAACCACCGCAGAAGCTGGGCTTCTGCCGCGGTTCCGCCGCACTATGAACAGTTCATGGAAAAAAATTTGCACCGTAATTCTTAGATTTCCCTGCTGGATTTTTTAAGCATTTTTAATGTGGAAAAATCCCAGTTTTTAGAAAAAGTCCAGAGAGCATGTTTCGGGTTAGGGTTTTGGTTCGATCGGACTTCAAACTCCGTCTACGCATCGCCTAAGGCTCTAGCTAGGCTCTGATACCACTGTAGGGTTCCTAGGCACACTAAGGAGGTCTCACAAGGCATCAACCATGCCAATTTCAAATTTTACGGGTGCCGAGAAACCCTAATACGGATCGTTAACTAGATATATAGGCGAAACAATGAAACTAGTTTACAACTAAACTAAAAGAACGGAAATACAACCTTTGTAGATCCGTTTCTCCACCTCCATAGCTCCATGATGAAGTCCTCTCCGCTGTCCAAATCGAACCATGACTCTAGCATCGGCTTCATCGGAGAAAAAGCGGGCTAGGTCATCGACGACGATGCCGAAGATGATCTACGTCGAGGCATCACTAGATCAAGCTCCCACTTCACCAAGTCATGAAACTTGTGAAGAAAACACCCTATACTACTTGGCAAGAGGTAGAGGATGAAGAAATAGGAAGTGGGTTCACTTTAGAATTGGATTTCTCACTTGATTTCTTCACTTGCCATTGATGAGGCAAGCTTTCTTCATGTGAAGAAGAAGAAGAAGATGAAGATAATGATATGATAAGAATTATCAAATAGAAAAGAAAAATCAATTCTTATCATATACAAACCATGGTTTAGTGTAGAGATTTAACTAAGGTTAGATGGAGTGGTTAGGGTTAAGCATGAGACAAAATGGTCACTTAGTCAAAGCTTCATGAAGCTTCAAGATGCAAACAAAGAAAGCCACCATTTTTCTCATTATGCTTTTTATTTTCCAAAAAGAATAAATAAATAAATAAATGAATAAGAAAATAAAACCCTAACCATCCATATAACCATGGTTTAATCTTTACACAAACCCAAGTTATCATGCATCATCAAACATGATACAATCTTGTGCACAAAAATATATCACATATACAATGTGCACAAACAAGTGAGAAAAACAATTTAAAGTGAACCAATACTAGTTAATGCAAAGTAATATATCAAATATATATTTATGCATTAAATCATTAAATCAACACTTGATTCAATGATCCGGTCATGTCGCACACAACCGACTAGTATACAATGTATCGGCTTATCGAATCAATCCTTGAATCGATAACTAGGTTATATCGCATACAACCAATCGATACATTCATCGCGAGAATGGAATACGGTATCACATACACGCATTATTCTCGGTCGTGCACATATCTCATATGCGCTCCTATTTCGTTTCGCTTGAGCCAGAAAGCCTCTGTGTAGGACTCTAAAGACTCGTCAATACGCCGGCAGCAGATGATGATCATATCAAACACCGACAAGCCGCAAGCGGTCTGCTAAACGTAACGGCCACCCGGGTATTGAGTGATCAGAAGATCGACGAGCAAGCCCGCTCACACGCCTGTGAATCCAACCAGTAACACTTACCGTACAGTCCGGTCTGATCGTCTGATATGTCGCATATCTCGCCTAGGGGTGGTAAACGTCAGACCCCAATAGCTCGATAAGTCGTGTCGATATGAGGTCTATAACAATTCGAGATTCTACTGGTAACACTTACCAGTAAATCTCAGCAACCCTGGCCAGGGATTTCCTGTTATAGCCAATCGAACACAGCGCAACATCAACCCCTTATACCGGGAGAGACGAATCCCCTCCTATCGCTCATTGCCTCCATGTGATTCGGGACTGTACCCAAAAACCACCATTTTGCATGCCCTCTTGGACGTGGTAAGATGGAAATCAAAGCACAGTGGGAACCACACAAGACTCTATGACGATCTCGGGTCAACAGACTACTCTGTACCAGTGTCACCAGAAAACTGCCATCTGACGTAAGGTATAATACCATCTGGGAGTTCTCGGCGAGTCCATCCAGTGTACCCAGTCTCCACTGAGCACCCGTATATCATCTCTGATGTCAAACACCAATGGATATGGGATCATCCATCGCCCATCTGTATGGGTCGAGAAGGTATACGCTAGTCTACTCTGGTATATCGATGCCCCGTCTCGATATACCCACGACTAGGGACTTTGAAGGATGTACTTATGGACTACCATGTCCCCACTAGTATGATCCGCATCATAGTCCAGGTAGTCAAGTACTCATCCTAAGGGCTTTACCAACATGTAACAGAGAGACAATCAGTATACACGTTAAGGTAAAGAGCAACCAGATAGCATACTATCATGTCGAGCAAGAAAGTCCTCCCTATATATGTCCCAGCATCCACTACAATATACATCCTATGTACAGTAATGGCCTCTAGGGCATACATATAACTAACACCATCTACACCAAGTTTCTTCTTAAAGATCCACTTGCTCCCAATGGGTTTTACCCCTTCAGGAGCAACTTCTAAAGTCCATACTTTGTTAGTTGACATGGATTCCATCTCAAATCGCATTGCATCCAGCCAGTTCACAGAGTCCCCACTCGTGATGGCCTGCTCGAAGCTAGTCAGGTCATCATCTTCCATGATGCAATCCTCGCTTCCACCATTAACGAGAAAACCGTAGTATCTCTCAGGTGGATGAGGAACCCTACTAGATCGGCAGAGAGGCTGGGGTTCGTTGGGAACTACTGAATCCTCTGGTTCCAATAAATCATCAGTTGTAGTTGGTGGTGCTGGAACCTCTTCCAGCTCTACCTCTTCGCCACTAATTTCTTTTGCAAGAAATTTCTTTTCTAAAAAGATGGCATGTTGAGCAACAAACACCTTTTGTTGTTCACCGTGGTAGAATACATATCCATACGAATTGCTTGGATATCCTACAAACTTGCAAAGAACTGATATGCCTCAAGCTTTTCCGGATTTTGCTTTTTAACATAGGCCGGACAACCCCATATCTTAACTCTTTTAAGAGATGGTCTCTTCCCATTCCATATCTCATATGAAGTGGTAGGTACAGATTTGGTTGGAACTCTATTCAATAGGTATATGGCTTTCTCAAGCGCATACCCCCAGAAGGAAATAGACAACTCAGCAGTGCTCATCATAGAGCGCACCATATCTAATAGGGTGCGATTCTTCCGCTCTGATACACCGTTGTGCTGTGGTGTATAAGGAGGAGTAAGCTGAGAGAGAATCTCTTTTAGATAGTCCAGGAACTCATTGCTCAAGTATTCTCCTCCTCGATCAGATCGTAGGATTTTAATACTTTTGCCCGTTTGGTTCTCTACTTCGTTCTTATATTCTCTGAATTTCTCAAAAGCTTCAGACTTGTGTTTCATCAGGAACACATGCCCGTATCTTGAGAGATCATCAGTGAATGTAATGAAGTAGGAAGAACCTTTCCTTGCATGTGTAGACATAGGACCACATATATCACTATGTATTAGTCCCAAGAGTTCTGTAACTCTTTCTCCGTGTCCACTAAACGGAGTTTTGGTCATCTTACCTTTGACACATAACTGGCAAGTGTCATAAGATGAAAATTCGAACGGATTCAAATATCCATCCTTATGCAATTTAGCTAGCCGTGTCGCATTGATATGACCTAGTCTACAATGCCACAAGAAGGATTCGTTCATTTCAGAACTCTTCCTCTTGTGTGTGTTTTGTACATTAAGTACTGTAGTTGGGTTGAGAACGTATATGCCATTAAATAATGAACCTGATCCAATCAACTTTTGATTCAGGAATATGTTCATAACATTATCCTGTACTACAAAATTATATCCTTCTTTATTCAATAAAAAAACTGATATAATATTGCATATCAGGGTCGAAATGTAATAGCACTCGTTCAGAACCAATGTATTACCATTTGGTAATACAAGGTGATATTCGCCAACTGCCTTGGCTGCAACATTTGCACCATTCCCTACTCTTAGGGAAAGATCACCCTTTCCCAGTTCCCTACCTTTCCGTAGTCCATGTAACATATTACATATATGGGATCCCGATCCGGTATCTAATACCCAGGACGTAGAGTGAACTGAGAAACAGTTCTCGATAACAAACACACCTGAAGAAGATGTATCAGCATGCTTGTTCTTCGTTTGGGCGGCGTGAGAATCCAGATATGTAATACCCCAGGTGGAGTTAGGGATGAATACCACCTACCCTGTGAGAAGTGAAATATTATCCGGTATCGAGGTGGGGATGTAACCGATACGGATACATACGGGGACCCACTGTAGAACAATGGGGAGTATCGAATTCCATTCCGAAAGAGGGCACGATCTGAACTATAAATGCAATGATACCACTCATATAACACGGAGGCGCCTTTTGGATGAATCGGAACTTCAGAGTTTGAAGAACTTTGTAGTTAAGCGTGCTTGAGCTAAGGAAATTCTGGGATGGGTGATCTACTGGGAAGTAGCCCCTTTCTTTAGTCTGGTTCATTCAAGGGGACAAAACCGTGCGGTTTCGACCAAAGCGGACAATACCATCTGTGTTTGGGGGTGGGTCGTGACAAATATGGTATCAGAGACGGTCCCTCAAAAGTAGGTCTGTGGTTCGAGGACGAACCATTGTTCTAAGTGGGGGGGAATGTAATACCCCAGGTAGAGTTAGGGATGAATACCACCTACCCTATGAGAAGTGAAATATTATCCGGTATCGAGGTGGGGATGTTACCGATACGGATACATACGGGGACCCACTGTAGAACAATGGGGAGTATCGAATTCCATTCCGAAAGAGGGCATGATCTGAACTATAAATGCAATGATACCACTCATATAACAAGGAGGCGCCTTTTAGATGAATCGGAACTTCGAAGTTTGAAGAACTCCGTAGTTAAGCGTGCTTGAGCTAAGGAAATTCTGGTTTGGGTGATCTACTGGGAAGTAACCCCTTTCTTGAGTCCGGTTCATTCAAGGGGACAAAACCGTGCGGTTTCGATCAAAGCGAACAATACCATCTGTGTTTGGGGGGGTCGTGACAAGATATTCTCCTATTCCCAGCTCAGTCTTATAACACTTATAAGAAAGAACGGGACTAACGTTCCCCTGCTCAGTATAATAAGCGGGTTCAGTCAATACATCCATATTATTATCTTGATTAAAGCCTGACATGGTCGCTACCTGGAGAGAGAGAGAAGAAAACACTTTAGCGTATGCTCTTGCAAGATTAGATTGGTTTTTATCTTATTTAATCAGGATGTCTCCCACTGTTTTTATCAAATCTTCCTTCAAACCCTAAAAGGTAAGACTAGTCGGGATTAATTACACCTTACAAGTTCGCCAATCTTTCAGCCAGATCAGTGTTGGTACTTTGAGGGAGGTTCCCCGTGCTTTCGCACGGACCTAATTAAAATAAATTTCGTTTTCCCAGAGGCTTAACCCCGTAAACACCTTTCTAGTCACCTACTTGATCGGCTAATTGTCCTGTGTAAAATTCTCCCGGGAGTAACTTTTACTCGCAGTGGGTATCGGGATCCAACTATCTCATAGGAGGTATGCAATCTCATTGCAAATTTCAACAATTGAAATTCCCGATAATGCTTTTGCCCCAAGCAACTTATGACCTTGACTAAGGTCAACAAATCATAAGTGCTAGCCAAGTTCTACCCGTCATTTCCGGATTGAATTAAACCAACCCGTACGACCCTTGGCTAAGGTCAACAAAGTCGTATGACTACCCTAACTCAATCACATCTCATGTTTTAGCAGATAAATACTAATTAGCTACCGTACACTACTCCTTGGCTAAGGTCAACAAACGCAGCACGAATACTAACTAGTTTCTATCTGAAATCACGGAGGGCTACGCAGGTTTTTCAGAAAACCATGAGCGTAATGAACATGATATCGTTGTAGAAACAGGTGATTTTGAAAAGGAGTGTTTTTGAGGCTTTTCTAGTTTCGCTAAAGAGGTCACTCCCGGTGAAGGGATATCGGCTCTTTTCTTATCGAATAAGGTGCAGGGTATATCATATATACCGCTGTGCAAAGCAAGAACTATAGAAGCAATAGAAAAATAAACCGTGAGTTTATAGCATCTGCCAGTTTTGCTAAAGAGGTCACTCCCGGTGAAGGGATCTCGGCTCTTTCCTTATCGAATAAGGTGCAGGGTATATCATATATACCGCTGTGCAAAGTAAGACTGTAGCTACCCTTTTTATAATGTTTTGATTCTACAACATCTTTTAGGTTTCTTTTTATTAATCTCATTAATAAATCCCATCAGTTAATACTTCCTAAGCATCACATAAGAAACGAAAGCAGTAATATTTATATATCATCATATATATTGTATAAGCATTCGTCTCAGGCAGTAATATGATCTCATCACAGGACATTGCAGCAGAAGATAACATATGAAATATTGGATATACTAGGACGTCCGTGTTTTATTTCGAGCCTGTATAAAACACGGATTCTACGGTCGCGATGAATAGCCAAACCCACATCCCTAGACCCCTACGAGAGCGGCAAGCAACACTGCCAATTCTAGGGTTAAGAGACCCGGTCTCGACTCCTCGAGATGGCCTCCCACTGGACCCTAGAACCCGGTTACTTATGCTCCACTCCTCGGGTCTACCTAATGCGGAAAAGTAATTCCAAAGATCTCCAGAAAATTCAACACTTGAGCAATATTAAAAATTTCCAGCAGCATGAAGTAATACCTATGGATGTAACCTAGAAGTATCTGTCCCTAATACCCAAGTACAGCCACGGAACTGTCGCGCAAAGCATGGTATTGCCGCGGTTCCGCAGCGACTTAAAGGAATTAGGAGCTCGTACTTCACAGTAATCCTTAGAATTACCTGCTTAATTTTCTGAGTATTTTTAATACGGAAAAAACCAACTTTTTAGAAAATTTCTAGAGAGGGGGTCAAAATCGACGTTTCGGGGTTCGATCGGACTTTTAACTTCGTATACACGTCGCCTAATGCTCTAGTTAGGCTCTGATACCACTGTAGGGTTACTAGGCACTATCACAGGGGTCTATAAGGCATCAACCATGCCCAATTTAAAATTTACAAGTGCCGAACAATCTAAAGCGAGGATCTTTGCTAGATAATTAGGGTTAACAAAGCATGTAAACATCTTTACATCTAAGAGAAAGGGATTACAACCTTTGTAGTCCGTTCCTTCGCTTCATAAGCTCCGAGTAGTAGTCCCTTCACCGCGATCCATGAACTTCCGGACTCTAGAGAGGCTCCACAAGCCGAACGATCCATGCTTGCTTGAAGTCTTCCTTTTCGAAGATGATCTACCTTGAAGAATCTTTAACTCAAGCTTTCACTTCTCTAATCAAGTATTAATGAAGTGAACACCCTAATCTAAGTGGCTAGAATAGATAAGGATGATGAAGTAGGAATTATACTCTCTTTTATTATCAATTTCTCACACACCATCATCACAAACACAAAAGCTAGTAAGCTTTTCAAGGAGAAAGAAGAAGATGAAGCCTTTTGTGATGAATAATGAATTATTATCTATGGTTACAAATCAACCCTTGGTTAAGTAAGAAGGGCTTAACCCATGTAGAGAATTAACCTTGGTAAAGGGTTTGGGTTGGGTTAGAAAATATCAACACAAAATATCATTCCAAAATATCTAAGCATAAAACAAAAGTAAAGCTTCTAGAAGCTTCATGAAAATGCTAACCCAAATCAAACCCTAACCATGTTTAATCTCCACAAATCATGTTGCATTTGTAATCATAACATATTACAATATTATATATCACATATATAATATATATATTTGTAACAAAAGAAAATAATACAATTAACATATATCGCATATGTATCAATGTATTATCCGGTGAGAAAATGAATCAATAAAGCGAGCTTATATTTGATAATATAATGTAATATATCACATATATAATTATACATTAAATCATCGAATCAACACTTGATCCGACAATCCGGCTATATCGCATATAACCGACTAATATAACATGTACCGATTCATCGAATCAACACTTGATCCGATGACCAGGCTATATCACATATACCCGGCCGATATCATATATCGCGAGAATAGAATACGGTATCTAATATCGTACTATCCTCGGTCCCGTACATATCACATATGTGCTTCTACTCCATTTTGCCTGAGCCAAGAAAGCTCTGTGTAGAACTCTAAAGAATCGTCAATACGCCAGCAGTGGGTGATGATCATATCAAACACCCACAAGCTGCAAGCGGTCAGCTAAACGTAACAGCCACCCAGGTATTAAGTGATCAGAAGATCAACAAGCAAACCTGTACATTCTCCTGTGAATCCAATCAGTAACACTACCGTACAGTCAGGTCTCTTCTTCTGATATGTCGCATATCTAGTCTAGGGGTGGTAAACGTCAGACCCCAGTAACCGATAAGTCGTGTCGATCTGAGGCTCATAACAGGTCGAGAACCTACTAATAACACTTACCAGTAGTACTCTATATCAGACCTGGCCAGGGACTTCCAGTTATAGCCAATCGAACACAGCACAACATCAACTCCCTAAACCGGGAGAGACGAAACCCCTCCTATCGCTCATTGCCTCCATGTGATTTGGGACTGTACCCAAAAGCCACCGTTTTGCACGTCCTCTTGGACGTGGTATGATGGAAATCAAAGCACAGTGAGAATCACACAAGACTCTATGACGATCTCGGGTCTACAGACTAACCTATACCAGTGTCACCAGAGAACTGCCATCTGACGTGAGGTATAATACCATCTGGGAGTTCTCGGCGAGTCCGTCCAGTATACCCAGTCTCCACTGAGCGCCCTTACACCCTCTTTGATGTCAAACACCGATGGATATGGGATCATCCATCGCCCATCATATGGGTTAAGATACGTAAACGCTAGTCTACTCTGGTGTATGATGCCCTGTCTCGATACATCCTCGACTAGGAACAGTTATAGGATGTACTCGTTGACTACCCTGGCCCCACTAGTATGATCCCGTCATAGTCCCCGTAGTCGAGTACATATCCTGAGGGCTTTATCAACATGTGAGAGCAAGACAGTAAACTAATACAAGTCAACATGTTAAGACAAAGTGAAACCAAATAGCATACTATTATGTCGAGCAAGAAAGTCCTCTCTATTTATATCCAAGCATCCACTATAATATACATCATATGTACAATAATTGCCTCTATGGCATATACATAACTAACACAAGTTATTCTGTAAACCCAAGATCGTCATAGAGTCTTGTGTGGTTCCCAACGTGCTTTGATTTCCTCCCTACCACGGCTTAAAGGAGTCGTGCAAATAGGTGGATTTTGGATACAGTCCCGAGTCACATGGAGGCAATGAGTGATAGGAGGGGTTTCGACTCTCCCGGTATAGGGAGTTGATGTTGCGCTAGGCTTGATTGGCTATAACAGGAAGTCCCTGGACAGGGTTGTTGATGAGATTTACTGGTAAGTTTTATCAGTAGTTTCTCATACCGTTATAGGCTTTACATCGGCATGACTTATCAAGTTATTGGGGTCTGACGATTCCACCCCCAGAATCGATATGTGACATATCAGACGAAGAGACCGGACTGTATGGTAAGTGTTATCTATAGGCTTCATGTGAGTTTGGGTAAGCTTTCTTGTTGATCTTCTAATCGCTCAATACCTGGGTTGCCGTTACGTCCAGCTAGTACCGCTGATGTCTTGTGGGTGACTGATGTGATCATCACCTACTGCTGGCGTATTGATGAGTCTTTAGAGTCCCACATAGTGAAAGTCTAGGCTAGCACCACCATGAGGTTCTAGAGGCATCAAGCATGCAAAATTTTAATTTTATTAGGTGCTAAGTTAGACTAACAAGATCTTTACTAGATTATTAGGGTTTGCCTATGATGATGTGATGAACTAAAGAGAAGAAAAGAGCATACAACCTTTGTAGTTTGAGTCCTTCTTGTCTCTATCTCCGAGTTGTGTTCCACGCGACTCCATTAGGCTCCTTTTCAAGATGAAAGAACCTCCTTCATGATCTTCGCGCCAAAGACAATCCACCCGAAGTCCACAAGCTCAAGCTAACCCTTCACTAATCTCATTAGTGAAGGCAACACTCCACATCAAATTGCTAATCAAATGTGTGATGGTGAAGTAGGGGTTTATTTTGCTCACTAGGGTTTTCATAAGTTCAATGATGAACATCACATGTAAGGGTTTGAACTTGGAAGTGAGGTGAAGAAAATGGTAGAAAGAAAGAGAGATCAAGATCTCATGAAAATGGCTAAGGCATGAAGAATGAAAAAATGATGAGAGTAAACTCAAATGGCTCTCTCTTTCCTCACTTATTCAAGCATGGAATAAAATTGCAATTCTAAATTGCAACCATGCTTGAATAGTGAGTCAAGACTAATATACAAATAATAAAACCCATGCCTTGCCCATTCCACAAATATCTCCACAATTTACACCTCATTTTTCTATTTTCTCACAATAGAAAAACATGTCATGCTTCATATAATAATATATATATTTATATATATCAAATATACATTAATATATATATATATAAATAAAGCAATTAGTGAGCTAATGATATTAGTTAATATATAATTGTATCAAATATAATTTATATCAAATTATTAAATCAACACTTGATTTAATAATCCGGTTATATCACATATGACCGACTAATATCATTTATCTGTTTATCACATTATCAAATCAACACTTGATTCGATAATCTGGTTATATCACATATAACCTAACCGATACCAGATAACTGCCAGATTACAATACGGTATCACATACACGTATTTAATCAGGCCAACGCACATATCACATATGTGTCCTACTTTATTTCGCTTGAATCAGGAAACTTCTTTGTGGGACTCTAAAGACTCGTCAATACACCAGTAGTAGGTGATGATCACATCAATCACCTACAAGTCGTCAGCGGTACCAGCTGGATATAACGGCTACCCAGGTATTGAGCGATATGAAGATCAACAAGGAAGCTCATCCATACTCTCCATGAAGCCTATCAGTAACACTACCGTAGAGTCCGGTCTCTTCGTCTGATATGTCGTATATCATGTCTAGGGGTGGTAAACGTCAGACCCCTGTAATATGATAAGTCATGCCGGTGTCTGACCTATAACGGTTCGAGAAACTACTGATAACTCTTATCAGTAAATCTCAGCAGCAGCTCTGGCCAGAGACTTCCAGTTATAGCCAATCGAGCATAGCACAACATCAACCCCCAATACCGGGAGAGACGAAACCCCTCCTATCACTCATTGCCTCCATGTGACTCGAGACTGTACCCAAAATCTACCTGTTTGCACGACTCCTTTGAGCCGTGGTGGGGAGGAAATCAAAGCACAGTGGAAGCCACACAAGACTCTACGATGATCTCCGGTCTACAGACTAACCTGTACCAGTGTCACCAGAGGACTGCTATCTGACAATAGGTATACTACCAACTAGGAGTCCTCGGCGAGTCCTCTTCAGTGCACCCATTTTCCAATGAGCACCTGTGTACAATCTTTGATGTCATACACCAATGGTTGTGGGATCAACCATCGCCATCTAAGGGACAAGAAACGTACACACTAGTCTACATTGGAGTATCGATGCCCTGGTCTCGATATTTCCACAACTAGGAAATGATTAAAGGATGTACTTATGGACCACCCTGGCCCTACTAGTATGATCTCATCATAATCCTGGCGGTAAAGTACATATCCTGAGGGCTTTATCAATATGTGAGAGCAAGACAGTAAAGAATACCAGTCAACATGTTAAGATAAAGAGTAACCAGATAGCATACTATCATGTCGAGCAAGAAAGTCCTCTATATATATGTCCAAGTATCCACTATAATATACATCACATATACAATAATGGCCTCTAAGGCATACATATTCCAAATGTAAGGCTACGCCAGCGCGCCGGCCATCAATCCATGGCCAAACACGGAACAAAAACTTTAGAAAACCGGCGCTAACGGAACCCTAATCGACGGATCGTACCATTAACCCTATACTAGTTAACTGTAAAGAGTTTAGAGAGGTTATACCGATCGATCTGTGTCCTTCGATCTTCAACCTCTATCCTAAGCTCGTCGCGGCTGCCTCGAACAAGTTCGCTCTCCGGTCTCCCTTGTCGAAGACGATCCATGTCGAGGATTAGTAATACAGGCTCCCGTTTCAAAACCGAAGCAACTCGGGCATCCAGTTTGCTGGTCTAGATGCACAAGATGAAGTAAAGATAGTGTGTGAATACTTTGTCTCAAAACACCCAATGATTCACAACACATGAGATGGAATGGATGGAGGTGAAGAAGAAGCCAAGTGGTGGAAGTTGTGAGCTCTAGTTTTGGCCTTAAGGAAAACAACTAATGAAAAGTGTCTGTTCTTTTTTCTTGAGTTGTTGTGTGAAGTATTTGTGTGCCAAGCAACTCAAGAAAGTATACAGCACAAATATCTCACCAAAAACAACTCCATGAGTCACCAAGTGCACATGTGCCACCATCAATGCACGCTAGACCCAACACCATGAGTAACCAAGTCAGCACATCCACCATGAATGCCTAAGGCCAAAACTCATACTCATAATTTCCACCAAATTAAACATTAAACTAAATGTTTAATCAAAACAAAGAAAAGAAATGGCATCTTCAAAAGTAAACTCGTAACGAATTACAAGAATACCCCTCATCTGTACATACATACCTGCATCCGCATTCCGACTGAATACGAATACAACGAGACAAAAATAATCCTACAATATAATACTAGGATCAGGCTTAATCCAAAGCCCATTAGTATTATCCATCCGATCATGATCCGTGCACAAGTGCACGTATATAATCAAACCCTGCCATAAAACCATACGGCCTCTACAACGTTTCACCCGAACCAAGGAAACCCTCTGTGTGGGACTCTAAAGACTCGTCAATACGCTGGCAGTGGTTTTAACCACAAGCATGTCAGTGGCACTAGCTGTACGTAACGGCTGCCCGGGTATTGAGCGAAAGGGAGGCAGACGAGCAAACTCATCCTGAAACCCTACTGAGCCTGACAGTGACAATATTCGTACAGTCCGCCCCGTTCGTCTATGAGTATCGCATATCGAGTCTAGGGGGTGGATAAAGTCAGACCCCTAATAACGCAATATTCAGTGTCGGTATGAAGCCCATCACCACCTGAGAAACTATTGATTCAAATCATTAATTCTCAACTACCTTGGCTAAGGATTTCTGGTGATAGCCACCAATGCACACCGCGACATCAACCCCCAATACCGGGAGAGACGAATCCCCTGACGATTCGCTCACTGCCTCCATGTGGCTCGAGACTGTACCTAAATAAAACCTGTTTGCACGACTCCTTTGAGCCGTGGTGGGGTAGTAATCAAAGCACAGTGGGAACTCACACGAGACAAATGATGATCTCAGGTCGATAGACTAACCTGTACACATGTCACCAAGGAACTGCTATCTGACAATAGGTATAATACCAACTAGCATGTTCCCGGCGAGTCCGTCCGGTGTACTCATAACCCAATGAGCACCTGTATACATCTTAAGTGAACTAACTGACACCAATAGCTTATGAGACCGGCCACTGCCCCTCGTCGGGGTCTCGATCCGTATACACAAGTCTACTCTCGGAGTATCGATGCCCAGTCTCGAAACTCCTACGACTAGGGACACTTTAAGGATGTGCTTATAGACCTCCCAACTCTCACGTATATGATCGCCATCATACTGCTGGTTGTCAAGCAAGAATCCTAAGGGCTCTATCAACATGTAATAGTGATCTGTAATGTCACCTGAAGCATGTACACGATGATAAAGACAAACCAGATAGCATACTATCATCTCGAGTAAGACGGTCCTACCGGTATAGGTCCTCCCTCAATCGCTGCAATCACGTGCCTGCGATCCAATAATTGACTTGAGGGCACTATAGCCAGCAATCTCCCACTTGCACTTAAGACTAATTATTGCGGTGTCGTATGCTCACAGCCCGTGTGATACCGAACACCCAACCCCTCTACTAATCAGTTTCATAAAGCTCGTTTGTGAAACTATTGCATTCGAGAAATAGCCTTAGTGAATAGATCCGCTCTGATGTTTCTTTCTATGTCTCTCTTAATCTCAGGTTCGCGGAGAAAGCCATCTCCCGAAATGAGCAATACATGTCTTAGAATATGTCTGGATATCTGATGGGACCTAGTTCACAAATGAACTCCAAATCCAGCAAACTTCTTAGACTGTATCGTCAACTGAATTTAATCAGTATCCTGCGCCATGCCTCCCTCGGTATCCTCTTGGACCATCTGTCCAAACTACTTCCCCTCGTCAGAGGAAAAAACTATAACTCTGACAGTCACTCTGTCATCCAGGTCACCTTGAAAGCCTGGAATGATAACCGACTCCCGAAGGAGGCTGCCATTACCAAATCCCTAGAACATTAACTTATGTTCTAATTCTGCTTCCGAACGTTTCTCTAGGATTAGATTAATATATCAACTTATTGCATCTAGTGCAAAAACAACATCTAGTGTGGTACTTGACATCTCATGATTGACTCAATTGCCTAAGCAAGTGATATGCCAATCATGCACATCCCTCTCCTCTTTAGTCTGTAAGACACCTTTAGAGAGGGTGACTCCATTACCTGCAGGTTCACCACCATGCCAGGAGTCGTCAATTCTAAAACACCTTTAGAATACTGTCTAAGTACCCAGATTGGGAAACTACCCAAATCTAGATCTAAAACCATAGATCTAGTTACCAGAATGCCTGATATAATGTCCGAAACCTTTGTGGAGAAACCACTGTGTGACAACCACAGTATAACCGATCGTAGTATAGGAATTTCACTTCCTACAATGTGCATGTCATCCAAATACCAGGACACCACACCCTCCTACCTTCTTAACAGATCCATCTCCTATTCTGATGAAGTCAAAGCTTATGACAGTCACATCAAAAATAGATGATCTATCTCTGCTATATCCGCTTTAGTCTATAAATAGACATAAGCTACTTGTCCACTATGCTTCCGCTGCTCCCACTGACTACAACAACCTTCTGGCAGAGTCATATATGTAGGGTTCTTAGGCACACTCATGAGGTTCTACAAGGCATCAACCATGCCATAATCAAAATTTTATGTGCCGAACAACCCTATGCAAGATCGTATACTAGAGGTAAGGAGAAACTAAAAGCAAGCAAACTACTTTGCTACTAAGTGAAAGGGATTACAACCTTTGTAGATCCGGTCCTTCACTTCTAAAGCTCCGTGTTGACGTCCCTTCGCTGCGATCATTGGGATCCCGGACCTTAGCGATGGTTTCTTCGGAGAAATGAGCGGGCTAGGTCGTTGACTTCGAGGCCGAAGATAATCTACGTCGGGGAGACTCAAACTCAAGCTATTCTTTCACTTGGTCAAGAACTTTGTGAAGAGAACACCCTATACTACATGGCAAGTAGTAGAGGATGAAGAAATAGGAAGTGGGCTCACTTTAGAATTGATTTTCTCACACTTTTTCTCATGGCACCATTGGTGCTAGCTGTAGGGGTTCCTAGGCACTCTCAAGAGGTCTCACAAGGCATCAGCCATGCCAATTTCAAATTTTACGAGGGCCGAGAAACCCTAATACGGATCGTTAACTAGATTTTAGGCGACAAATGAAACTAGTTAACAACTTAACTACAAGAACGGAAATACAACCTTTGTAGATCCGGTTCTCCACCTCCATTGCTCCGCAATGAAGTCTCCTCGCTGTCCAAATCCAATCCATGACTCTAGCATCGGCTTCATCGGAGAAATGGGCGGGCTTGGTCGTCGGTTCGATGCCGAAGATGATCTACGTCAAGGCATCACAAGATCAAGCTCCAACTTCACCAAGCCTTGAAAACTTGTGAAGGAAACACCCTATACTACTTGGCAAGAGGTAGAGGATGAAGAAATAGGAGGTGGGTTCACTTTAGAATTGGATTTCTCACTCATTAGCTCAAGTTGCCATTGATGGAGCAAGCTTTCTTCATGTTGATGATGAAGAAGAAGAAGAAGGAATATTATCATAAGTTAATTTTTAAAAGAAAATAAAACAATACTTATCATATGGCAACCATGGTCAAGTGTAGAGAATAAATCATGGTTAGATGGAATGGTTAGGTTAAGCATGAAGACAAAATGGTCACTTAGTCAAAGCTTCATGAAGCTTCAACTTAGAAACAAAAATAGCCACCATTTTCCATTTTGCCAAAATGAATAAATAAATGAATAAGTAAATAAATTCAAAACCCTAACCATTACATAACCATGGTTTAGTCTAAACATACACTTAAACATTCATGTATCATCAAACATGATACAATCAAGTGTACAAAATATATCACATATACAATGTGCACATCAAGTGAGAAAATCCATTTAAAGTGAACCAATACTAGTTAATGCAAAGTAATATATCAAATATATAATTATACATTAAATCATTAAATCAACACTTGATTTAACGATCCGGTCATATCGCATATAACCGACTAGTATCCTATGTATCGGCTTATCGAATCAATGCTTGATTCGATAACTAGGTTATATCGCATACAACCAATCGATACATTCATCACGAGAATAGAATACGGTATCACATACACGCATTATTCTCGGTCCCGCACATATCTCATATGCGCTTCTATTTCGTTTCGCTTGAGCCAGGAAACCTCTGTGTAGGACTCTAAAGACTCGTCAATACGCCGGCAGCAGATGATGATCATATCAAACACCCACAAGCCGCAAGCGGTCTGCTAAACGTAACGGCCACCCGGGTATTGAGCGATCAGAAGATCGACGAGCAAGCCCGCTCACACTCCTGTGAATCCAACCAGTAACACTTACCGTACAGTCCGGTCTTGTCGTCTGATATGTCGCATATCTTGCCTAGGGGTGGTAAACGTCAGACCCCAATAGCTCGATAAGTCGTGTCGATATGAGGTCTATAACAATTCGAGAAACTACAGGTAACACTTACCAGTAAATCTCAGCAACCCTGGCCAGGGATTTCCGGTTATAGCCAATCGAACACAGCGCAACATCAACCCCCTATACCGGGAGAGACGAATCCCCTCCTATCGCTCATTGCCTCCATGTGATTCGGGACTGTACCCAAAAACCACCGTTTTGCACGCCCTTTTGGACGTGGTAAGATGGAAATCAAAGCACAGTGGGAATCACACAAGACTCTATGACGATCTCGGGTCAACAGACTACTCTGTACCAGTGTCACCAGAGAACTGCCATCTGACGTAAGGTATAATACCATCTGGGAGTTCTCGGCGAGTCCGTCCAGTGTACCCAGTCTCCACTGAGCACCCGTATATCATCTCTGATGTCAAACACCAATGGATATGGGATCATCCATCGCCCATCTGTATGGGTCGAGAAGGTATACGCTAGTCTACTCTGGTATATCGATGCCCCGTCTCGATACACCTACGACTAAGGACCTTGAAGGATGTACTTATGGACTACCATGTCCCCACTAGTATGATCTGCATCATAATCCAGGTAGTCAAGTACACATCCTAAGGGCTTTACCAACATGTAACAGAGAGACAATCAGTGTACACGTTAAGGTAAAGATCAACCAGATAGCATACTATCATGTCGAGCAAGAAAGTCCTCCCTATATATGTCCCAGCATCCACTACAATATACATCTTATGTATAGTAATGGCCTCTAGGGCATACATATAACTAACAATCTCCCACTTGCACTAGGGCCATCTGATAGCAGTGGTTGTAGTATCTCATACTCAACCATCCCATAAAAGTCTCTCTCTGGGAATAGGCCTTCGTGAGTGGATCCGCCGTGTTGTCCTCTGAGTCTTCTCTCCTGACCTCGATCATCCTGGAGATCAACCATCTCCATGATCAGGTGGTACTGCCTTAGAATATGTCTGGATCACTGATGGGACGGACGTTCCTTGGCATAAGCCACAACTCCATTGTCACACAATGGGAGGAACTAAGTTCATCTCATGAACTAATATACATCCAGACTGCCTCTTTGGTAGCATCTTTAGTAGCGATGTATCGAGCCTTTATCGTCTAGTATGCCACGGTATCTAGCTTGGAACTCTTCCAACATACCGTCCCTTTACTAAGGGTAAAGACAATGCCTGTGACTGACTTTCAGTCATCCTTATCACCCTGGAACCCTTCCAGTGATTCTCCCCAGGATCGGTTGATACCATCTCACTACAACTAGTGAGAATCCTAACATCCAATTAGATCTATCTCATAGATCCAAAATCCAGGATTTAGGAGGTATCACCTTGATCCTTTATGGAGAATCATTGTGATAAGCGGAGATTGACCGAGCGTAGCATAGGAAACTCGTTCCCTATCAAGAGTATGTCATCCACGTACTCTACGAGGATCATCACCATACTCCCTACTACCTTTTTGTATATACAAGGTTCATCTACCATTTTGATGATGTCAAACTGTTTGACTACTACATCAAAACAGATGTTCCAACTCCGCGATACTTGCTTCATCCTATAAAGCATCTTGTACACGTTTCCGCTGCTCCCACTGTCTACGAAGCCCTCTGGCTGTGTACTTATAAATGTTCTCTTCTAAAACATCATTTAGAAAAGCAGTCATGGCACCCAACCGCCAGATATCGTAGTCATGGTATGTAGCCGTGGCAAGTAGGATCTGGATGGACTTAAGCATAGCCACTTAAAAAGGTTTCATCATTATCCACGCCTGGTCGATGACGAAAAGCTCTTACAAGTCTAGCTTTGAAAGTCTCAACCTTTCCATCTACACCAAGTAATCTTCTCAAGATATACTTGCTCCTGATGGGGATTTAACCCTTCAGATATAGCAACCAAAGTCCATACTTTGTTGGTGTACATGGATTCCATCTCAGATCGCTAAGCATCCAGCCATTCTTACAGAGTCCCACTCCAGATGGCCAGCTCGAAACTAGTTGGGTCATCATCTCATGATGTAATCCTCGCTCCCACTGTCATAGAGTAACCGAAGTATCTCTCAGGCGGGTAAGGAACCTTACTAGATCGGCGGAGAGGCTGAGGTTCGTTGGTAACTATTGAATCCTTTGGTCCTTTCAAATCATCAGCTGCAGTTTGTATAGCTGGAACCTTTCCAGTTCTACATAACAGATCTTGCCTCGAGCTTGTCCGGATTTTGCTTTTCAGACATAGGCCGGACAACCCAAATCTTAACTAACTTAAGAGATGGGCTCTTCCCTTATCATATCAAATATGAAGTGGTAGGCAACTGATTTGATTTGAACCCTATTCAATAGGTATGCAGCTTCTCAAGTGCATAACTCTCAAAAAGGAAATAGGTAACTCAGTAGTACTCATCATAGAGCACACCTTATCATATAGGGTGTGATTGCTCCGCCCCGATATACCATCGTGCTATGGTGTATTCGGAGGAGTAATGCTGAGACAGAATCTCATTCTCCTTTAGAATAGTCCAGGAATTTCGTGCTCAAGTATTCTCCTCCTTGATCTCATCAAAGGACATAATACTTTTACCCGTATTGGTTCTCTACTTCTAACTTATATTCTGTGAATATCTCAAAAGGTTCGGACTTGTGTTTCAACAAGAACATATTTCTGAATCTAAAGAGATTATCAGAGAATGTAATGAAGTACAAGGAACCGGTCTTGGCATATGTAGACAGGGGACCTTATATACATCAACATGTATTATCCCAAGAGTTCACTAACTCTTTCTCTGTTTCCAGTAAACGGAGCTATGGTCATCTTATCTCTGTGACATGACTGGCAAGTTTCATAAGATGTAAATTCAAACTGATTTAAATATGCATCTAAAATGTAACTTCAGCCAGTCGTATCGCATTGACATGACCTAGTCTACAATGCCTCAAGAAGGATTCGTTCATTTCTGAACTCTTCCTCTTGTGTGTGTTCCGTATACTAAAGAACTGTAGTTTGATTTAGAACATTAATGCTTTTAGATAACGTGCCTGAACCGATCAACTTTTGATATAGGAAATGTTCAAAACATTATCCAACAATACAAAATTTTATCATTTCTTTACTGATAAAGAGACTGATATGATTTTGTATATCAGGTTCGGTATCTAATAACTTTCGTTCAGAATCAATGTATTGGTAATACAGGGTGACAGTAACCAACAGACTTGGCTGCAACACTTGCCCCGTTTTCTGTCTCATGAAACTTATCACCCGTTCTCAGTTCTCTACCTTTCTGTAGCCCTATGTAACAGATTACATATCTGGGATCCTGATCTGGTATCACATACCCAGGACGTAGAGAATACTTAGAAACAGTTCTTTGTAATGAACACACCTGAAGATGATGTATCAGCATGCACTCTCTTCGTTTGGGCGGCACGGGAATTCTGGTAATCCCCAATTTCCTGCTCTGTCTTATAACAATTATAAGTTGGAGCGGGACCAACGTTCCCCAGCTCCGTATAACAAGCGGGTTCGGTCAAAAATCCGTATTATTTTCTTGATTAAGGCGTGATATAGTCTCTACCTGGAGAGAGAGAGAAGAAAACACTCAGCGTGCGCTCTTGCAAGATCAGATTGGTTATTATTTTATCTAATCAGGATGGCTCCCACTGTTTTTATCAAATCTTCCTTCAAACCCTAAAAGGAAAGACTAGCCGGGATTAATTACACACTACAAGCTCGCCAATCTTTCAGCCAGGCCAGTGTCGGTACTTTGAGGGAGGTCCCCCGTGCTTTCGCACGAACCTAATTAATGTAAACCTCGTTTTCCCAGAGGCGTAACCTCGTTGACACCTTTCTAGACACCTACTTGATCGGCTAATTGTAATGTGTAAAACTCTCCCAGGAGTAACTCTTACTCGCAGCGGGTATCGGGATCCAACTATCTCATAGAAGGTATGCAATCTCATTGCAAATTTCAACACTTGAAATTGTAAGTGCACGGCGGCGCCCCGGCCGTCAATCCGACGCCCGAATGCGGAAGCGGTGAAAACTTAAATTTTGCGGACTTAGCAAACCGGCACCACCGCGCACTAAACACCCGGATCGAAACCATTAACTAGTCCTAGCTAACTAGAAGATGGGTTAGAGATATACCGACGATCCTAGTCCTCCGGTCTTCTCATCATGGTCCCGATCTCCTGCGGAAAATCCTGTCTCCTCCTCATCGCCGGAAGTGCACCACATCGCCTACTTTGTTTACGGGCTCCCACCTCAATTCCGAGGCAACTCGGGCACGAAGCCGGCTACTCGACGTGCACAAGGTTCGTTGTAGAATATGTAGTGAACTTGTGTCTCTTTTTGGGATTGTGGAGTTGCCCTTTTGTGGAGGAAAAAGAACTTTGAGAGAGGTGAGGAAAAATGTATCATGCAAAAGAATGAGAATGACATTTTTCTCACAACCAAAAGAAAAACCCCACCACCTCACAAGTGGCCGGCCATGAGAGGAGGGTGAGAATGGAGAGTCAAGAGAGAGACAAAAAGAGGGAGCCATTCTCTACTAATACCAAAGAGAGAGAGGAAAGCTATCATGCAAAAGAAATGATAGCAAGGAAAGTCCAACACTCCAACACCAACCACCAACCTCATCATCAACAACCATGATGAGCCAAAAGTCATGCCATCATGACAAGAAGAAGTCAAGGTCAATGAAAAGATGTCATGATACAACAATAAGCAAATACCCCCTCCACAAATACTTATTTGCAACAATGCAAATAAGCCCTCCTCCACCAATCTTCGGCCAATGAACGGAACAATAGAAATTGGCCGAAACGGAAAGCAAACTGGCAACTCCAGAAAACTGGTCCCGTAATAAATTACAGGAAAACCCCGATACTGTGCATACACACCCGCATTTGTATTCCGACCGAAATACAAATGCATTGAGACAAAATCTACACTGTACTATACTAGGATCCGGCTTATACCAAAACCGGCTAGTAATATCCGTCCGATCCTGATCCGTGCAATACCGCACGTATCTGATCGAACCCTGCCATATAACCATACGGCCTATAGTACAAACTGTCCGATCCTGATCCGTGCAATACCGCACGTATCTGATCGGACCTTGCCATATCTCCATACGGCCTCTACAACCTTTCGCCCGAAAGCTGAGTAACAGAATGTGGGGGACTCTAAAGACTCGTCAACACCTTGGTTGTGGATTTAACCACTAGCACGTCAGAGGTATAAGCCAATACGTAACGGGCTACCAAGTATTGACTAAAAGGGACGTCTGTGAGTGAACTCAGCCTGACAACCCTACTGAGCCTGTCAGTGACAATATCCGTACAGTCCGGTCCGTTCGTCTATGAGTATCGCATGGCGGGCCTAGGGGGTTGGTAAAAGTCAAACCCCAAAAGCGGTACAAGTCGTGTCGGAGTGTAGCCCAGAACACCCTGAGATACTACTGGAATACCTACCAGTAAATCTTCTTGCCTTGGCCAAGGACTTTGTGTAATGGCTCTCCTAAACACAGCACGACCTCACCCCCAATACCGGGAGAGACGAACCCCTGAAGATACGCTCACTGCCTCCATGTGGCTCGGGACTGTACCCAACTAAAACCTGTTTGCACGACTCCTTTGAGCCGTGGTAGGGTAGTAATCAAAGTACAGTGGGAACTCACACGAGACAAATGACGATCCCCAGGTCGATGAACTAACCTGCACACATGTCACCAGGGAACTGCCATCTGACGTCTGGTATATGACCAACTAGCATGTTCCCGGCGAGTCCTGTCCGGTGTACTCATAACCCAATGAGCACCTGTATACATCTTAGGTGATCCAACTGACACCAGTGGCTTGTGAGACCGGCCACCGCCCCTCGTCGGGGTCTCGACTGTATACACTAGTCTACTAATGGAGTATCGATGCCCGGTCTCGAAACTCCCACGACTAGGGACCTTTTAAGGATATGCTTGTAGACCCCCAGCTCCCACTTATATGATCGCCCTCATACTGCTGGTGGTCAAGCACGAATCCTAGGGGCTCTATCAACGTGTAATAGCGACATGTCAGGTCACTTAAAGCAGTACGCGATGATAAAGGTAAACCAGATAGCATACTATCATCTCGAGTAAGACTGTCCTACCGGGATAGGTCCTCCATCAATCATTACAATCACGTACCTGTGACCCAATAATTGACTCTGAGGGCACTATCTCCAACAATCTCCCACTTGCACTCAAGGCTAATTATTGCGATGTCGCATACTCACAGCCCGTGTGATACCGAACATCCAACTCCTCTACTAGTCAGTCTCACAAAGCTCGTTTGCGGAACTATTGCGTTCGAGGAATAGCCTCAGTGAGTGGATCCGCTTAGTTGTTTCTTTCTATGTCTCTCTATATCTCAAGTTCACGGAGAAAGCCATCTCCCGAAATGAGCAATACCTGTCTCAGAATATGTCTGGATGTCTGATGGGACCTAGCTCATAAATGAACTCCAAATCCAAACTTCTTAGACTGTATCGTCAACTGAACTTAATCAGTATCCTGCGCGCCATGCCTCCCTCAGTATTGCCTTGGACCACCTGTCCAAAATACTGCCCCTCATCAGAAGGAAAACTATAACTCTGACAACCTCCTTGTCGTCCATGTCACCTTGGAAGCCTGGAATGATAACTGTCTCCTGAATGAGGCTGTCGTTATCATATCCCTAGAACATCCACTTATGTTCTAAAACTGCTTCCGACTGTTTCTCCAGGATTGGATTAATGTCAACTTATTGCATCTAGTGCAAGAACAACATCTGGTGTGGTACTTGACATCTCATGATTGACTCAATTGCCTGAGCAAGTGATCTGCCAATCATGCACGTCCCTCTCCCCTTTAGTCTGTAAGACACCTTTGGAGAGGGTGACTCCATTACCTGCAGGTACACTACCGTGCCAGGAGTCGTCCAACCCAAATACTCTTAGAATGCTGTCAAGTACCCTGATTGGGAAACCACCCAAATCTAGATCTAAAACCATAGATCTAGTAACCAGTATGTCTGATGTAAAATCCAAGTCCCATGTGGAGAAACCACTGTGTGACGACCAAAGTATGACCGATTGTAGTATAGAAGTTTCTTTTCCTATTCTGTGTATGTCATCCAAATACCAGGATATCACACCCTACTACCTTCTCAACAGATCCATCCCCTATTCTGATGAAGTCAAACCTATGACTGTCACGTCAGAAATAGATGATCTATCTCCGCTACATCTGCTTTAGTCTATAAATAGACATAAGCTACCTGTCCACCAATGCTTCCGCTGCTCCCACTGACTACGACAACCCTCTGGCAGAGTCATATAGACGTACACTTCTAAAACTGGTTTAGAACGACGCTATACTCATCCTCCCGCCGGGTCTCGCACCCTGGAACAACAGCAATGGTAATTATGGGTAAACAAGAACTTCCCTGTCACCGTCCTTGAGGCTACCGTAGTACCTCTCGGGTGCCTGAAGTTACCCACCTTATCTGCGGAGTGGCCAATGGAATGTCAATCCAGATTGAATCTTTAGGTTCCTTATCAAATCTTCAGTAATCGTTTGTGGTTCTGGAATCACTTCCAGTTCTACCATACTCCCACTACTGTTTTCTGAAAAAATCCATCTTTAATAAAACTGTGGCGAGTCTAGAACAATATCGCTATTGTTCATCCAGATGGTAGAAAGTCAACCCTCGTCATAGCCTGGGTTAACCCACAAACAGTCATTACTGAAACGTGCCTTGAGTTGTCCAGTGTCTGGTTTTAAGCATAAGCCGGACAACTCCCCGTACCTTAACATCGTTAAGATATGAACTGTTCTATATCCAATATAGAACCAGAGGCACTGATTTAATTGAACCAGATTCAAATCATGCAACTGTCTCCAGTGCATGTCAACTAAATGGAAGGAGGCCGATCAGCGTTACTCAACTTAGGAATGCTTCCAATTATGAGTAACCTGAAAGAGAAGCAAGTTCTCTTAGTCATTACTAGCAACTGAATATCATTGACAAGTATCTACATCTTCGATCTTTTTGAAGAATCCCGATACTTGCTATATCTGGTTCTCTACTCTATTCAAATACCTATAACTTCTCCAAATTCGGACCCTGTGTTTCCACGAAACACCTGTCTAAAAACTAGAGAAGTCATAAGTAAACCGAATATAGTACGAGGACCAACCCCTCTGTCCTTATGGACCCTGGACAACATACAATACTCTGTATAAGTCCCTTGAGTCTGATAACTCATTCACTGTGTGTCGTAGGTTGAAAACTGTACTTATGGTTAAGAAGAATTACACCGCTGTTTAATGCTCCTTACCTAACCATCCACTGATATAGGTAAATGTCGTAGACATAATTTCAGAAAGGTATATCTCACTCTATGAAAATAGACGTACAGATATATCAATTTGAAATTGGTGCATAACAGCGGATATTCAAAACCAAATATTTGCCGACCGGCAAACAGCCCAGGTGATTTCCTCAAATATCACTGATTACAACGAATCCCGATATAATGAGGATAATCACCCAATTCCCAATAACTTACTCCCACTCATCATCTGTAAAACCATCCAGATGTGAGAATCGTACCTGGTAAATACATACCCTGGAGTAAGTATCTAATCGGGAAATCAGTTTTCCTTTAACATTACACAGTGAAACTGAAACATTGAAATGTTCCGATGGGGTATTCTGGTATTCCTAGTAATGCCTCTTCCAGATTCACGACTGTAACCGTATAGTTCTTTGCCACCTCTCCAAATCCCTTCATATGTCTTTAGTCTTTACCTTCTGCACACCCTTTTAGGCCAAATGGTTTTCTTCCTTCCCTACCGTTCGGCACCAGCCTATGGTTTGGAAGAAGACTATCCAATAAGCATAATGGGTGTACTGTCCCAATCCTAGGAACACTCGCAATGAGAGAGGGTGAAGATAAAAGACAACCGAATAAACCTTATTCCTATTTCTCCTGAACCAGAATCCATCCCCGAACTGGAACAAGTTCCATTCGAGTTCGTATATAACCATACGATGGAGTATCCAAATAAACTGTGGATCTTCATAGTGATACGGAGTGTCCTGGAGAAATACAAAGGTGATGTGGGAGTGGTAACGAAATATTTGGTTTGGTCGTGAATATCTGTTGCAATTTACTTTGCCCTCTTACTAATCCCTTGCTTTGTCTGAACTTAATACCTTCTGCACACCATCGTTATGCTAATTGGTTTTCTTCATTCCCTACCGGTCGGCACCAGCCTAAGGTTTGGAAGAAGACTATCCAATTTGCGTAATAGGTGTACTATCTCCTAAACCAAGGAGTACTCACAACTTGAGAGAAGGAAAAAGGAAAAGACAACTGAATAATCCTATCCGTTTTCTCCAGAACCGGAAACCATCCTCGAATAAATTCTTTCGAGTTCGTATCTAACCATACGATGGTTTTGTCCAATGGAAGTGGACGTTCGTAGTAAAACGGGGTGTCCTGGAGAAAAGGGTAAAAGTAGGAGTGGCAATGAGGTTTGCAACTCTGACAATCCAAAAAGCCAGTGTTTAAGAAGGTTCGGTCAACTTGGTCACTGAGTCATAGTCTTAGGGTCGGGTCAATGGTCGCTGCCAGAGAGAGAGAGAAAAGAAACACTCAGCGTGCACTCTAACCTAGATCAGAATGGTTACCAATTTATCTAATCTGGAAACCTCCCACTGTACCTCAAATTCTCCTCCAAACCTGAAAGAAGAATTAGTCGGGGTCACCCGAGGAGTAAACTAACTCATCAGTGGGAATCGGGATCCAACTATCATCGCATGATAACGTGACGGAATCCGCTCACGGTATCACACTCCAGAAGGTATGCGCATATCTGGCAAGTTTCAGTTCTTTTGAAACTCCCGATGTGATTTCTGCCCCATGCTCTTATGACCTTGGCGTGAGGTCAAAATATCATAAGTCACATGTCAAGTTCTGCCCGTCATTATCCAGGTTAATTTGAACCCACCCGTACATACCCTTGACGTAGGCCAAAATAGTAGTACGACTGTCCCAAACCAACGCATCTATCTATGCAACAGATAAATAACCGGCAGCTACCAAACACTATGCCTTGGCGTGAGGTCAAAATACATAGCTTGAATACTACCGAATATTTAACTGAAATGACGGAGGGCTACGAATGGTTTCTGGCGAAAACCTTTAACGTAATGAACTTGATATCGTCGAAGGAACGGATAGCTTTTAAAAATATAGTGACGAAAACCGTTGCTAAAGAGGTCACTCCCTGTGAAGGGATCTCGGCTCTTTCCCCGTAGAATGGGGTGCAGGATATTCCAAATGAATACCGCGATGCAAAGCAAAAGTAATCGGCTATAGTGAAGTTAATGCCCTGACGCAAACTTCTGTCCAAGGGGTCACTCCCGGTGAAGGGATCTCGGCCCTTGCCTCGTCGACTGAGGAGCAGGATATTCCAATGAATACCACGATGCAAAACAAAAGTAAACGTCCTTGCAATAACAGCTTTTTGAAAAGTGTTCCAACAACATCAGATTAGGTTTGCTTTAACTTGCATTGATCCGAATCAATGCAGTCCCATCAATTGATCACACCAAAAAGAACGAAAATATAATGATGTACGTATATGCCATCCGCATTCGCCACTGGGTCCCGTCATTACCCGTTAGGTTAGCTAACTAACGACAGAGCGGGGACTGGACTAGCGCGGATGTAAAACATATACAACATCTACTAATATATATACCAATATATTATATTCGCTCAAGGCGTGAATAAAAAATGCAACATCACAGAGAATGAACAGCATCACAGAAACAATACAGATATCTGGGATCCCCGGGTTTCACAGAGCCGCTGAAACCCGACGTTCCCCTAGTCGTGTAGATAGCCTGTGCAATGAAATCCTAGACCCCTACGGGCGCGGCAAGTTACCCGCCAAAACCTGAAGCGAGGCAGCCCCCTTCAGCGACGTGAATGGACCACCCGGCACTTCACGGAATCCGGTAACTTGGGCACCCCTCCTGGGTTAACCTGTACCCCCTACGAGTGCGGCGAATAGCCCGCCAATCCTAGAGTGAAGCCCCTTCCGTCTCAATGCCATGAGATACGGGCTTGTTGCCCTCCAGAACCCGGCTATCCGTGCACCCCTCCGCGGGGCAATCCTAGTACAGAAAGTAAAATATACATACACCGGGTACATCGACCGCAACCAGGTCGTGCCCCAAAATAATAATACAATCAGGCAGTGACGGCAGTCCACATGTCGGACGCTCGCCCCGCAATATCAAATGTACATAATACAACAGAAACGTACTAGCATTGCATCCAGGCTATCCCCCACGACCGACCCGCAACATCACAGCAAAAATAAAACATCAACGTGAAAGTCACGTTCGCAAATCCGTCTAACCGGGCTATAGCAGTTAGACCGGATTTACCGATCAAGTGACATTCACGGTCGCAGATATAATGTAAATACTGTGAAAAATGTGTTTAAAATATCCGACCGATCGAATATTAACAAGTGGGCCCCAAAACAAAACTGTAGCAGTCACAGAAATCCTGGGCCCAATTTTAATATTCCAAAACCCATATTTTAAGCCCAGAAGGCCTCTGTAAAAAATTGGTGAAGTGATGTGAATAGTGCGCGGCGGAAGGGCCGCACAAATGGGGTTTTCGCGGCGGTTCCGCACTCCAACTGCGGAGTTACTTCGTCGAATTTTTACAGAGCTCTTAGATTTTCCAGTACATCAATATTTTACAACCTGAAAAATTTTTGGGGACCAAAAAGTTTCAACAGAAAACTGATGTGGGCAAATACGGGTTTTTGAACATTTCGATCGATCGGAACTGAAAAACACATTACACAAAGCTAGACTAAGTTAATGGGGAGGCTCTGATACCACTGTAAGTGCACGGCGGCGCCCCGGCCGTCAATCCGACGCCGGAATGCGGAAGCGGTGAAAACTTAAATTTTGCGGACTTAGCAAACCGGCACCACCGCGCACTAAACACCCGGATCGAAACCATTAACTAGTCCTAGCTAACTAGAAGATGGGTTAGAGATATACCGACGATCCTAGTCCTCCGGTCTTCTCATCATGGTCCCGATCTCCTGCGGAAAATCCTGTCTGCTCCTCATCGCCGGAAGTGCACCACATCGCCTACTTTGTTTACGGGCTCCCATCTCAATGCCGAGGCAACTCGGGCACGAAGCCGGCTACTCGACGTGCACAAGGTTCGTTGTAGAATATGTAGTGAACTTGTGTCTCTTTTTGGGATTGTGGAGTTGCCCTTTTGTGGAGGAAAAAGAACTTTGAGAGAGGTGAGGAAAAATGTATCATGCAAAAGAATGAGAATGACATTTTTCTCACAACCAAAAGAAAAACCCCACCACCTCACAAGTGGCCGGCCATGAGAGGAGGGTGAGAATGGAGAGTCAAGAGAGAGACAAAAGAGGGAGCCATTCTCTACTAATACCAAAGAGAGAGAGGAAAGCTATCATGCAAAAGAAATGATAGCAAGGAAAGTCCAACACTCCAACACCAACCACCAACCTCATCATCAACAACCATGATGAGCCAAAAGTCATGCCATCATGACAAGAAGAAGTCAAGGTCAATGAAAAGATGTCATGATACAACAATAAGCAAATACCCCCTCCATAAATACTTATTTGCAACAATGCAAATAAGCCCTCCTCCACCAATCTTCGGCCAATGAACGGAACAATAGAAATTAGCCGAAACGGAAAGCAAACTGGCAACTCCAGAAAACTGGTTCCGTAATAAATTACAGGAAAACCCCGATACTGTGCATACACACCCGCATTTGTATTCCGACCGAAATACAAATGCATTGAGACAAAATCTACACTGTACTATACTAGGATCCGGCTTATACCAAAACCGGCTAGTAATATCCGTCCGATCCTGATCCGTGCAATACCGCACGTATCTGATCGAACCCTGCCATATAACCATACGGCCTATAGTACAAACTGTCCGATCCTGATCCGTGCAATACCGCACGTATCTGATCGGACCTTGCCATATCTCCATACGGCCTCTACAACCTTTCGCCCGAAAGCTGAGTAACAGAATGTGGGGGACTCTAAAGACTCGTCAACACCTTGGTTGTGGATTTAACCACTAGCACGTCAGAGGTATAAGCCAATACGTAACGGGCTACCAAGTATTGACTAAAAGGGACGTCTGTGAGTGAACTCAGCCTGACAACCCTACTGAGCCTGTCAGTGACAATATCCGTACAGTCCGGTCCGTTCGTCTATGAGTATCGCATGGCGGGCCTAGGGGGTTGGTAAAAGTCAGACCCCAAAAGCGGTACAAGTCGTGTCGGAGTGTAGCCCAGAACACCCTGAGATACTACTGGAATACCTACCAGTAAATCTTCTTGCCTTGGCCAAGGACTTTGTGTAATGGCTCTCCTAGACACAGCACGACCTCACCCCCAATACCGGGAGAGACGAACCCCTGAAGATACGCTCACTGCCTCCATGTGGCTCGGGACTGTACCCAACTAAAACCTGTTTGCACGACTCCTTTGAGCCGTGGTAGGGTAGTAATCAAAGTACAGTGGGAACTCACACGAGACAAATGACGATCCCCAGGTCGATGAACTAACCTGCACACATGTCACCAGGGAACTGCCTTCTGACGTCTGGTATATGACCAACTAGCATGTTCCCGGCGAGTCCTGTCCGGTGTACTCATAACCCAATGAGCACCTGTATACATCTTAGGTGATCCAACTGACACCAGTGGCTTGTGAGACCGGCCACCGCCCCTCGTCGGGGTCTCGACTGTATACACTAGTCTACTAATGGAGTATCGATGCCCGGTCTCGAAACTCCCACGACTAGGGACCTTTTAAGGATATGCTTGTAGACCCCCAGCTCCCACTTATATGATCGCCCTCATACTGCTGGTGGTCAAGCACGAATCCTAGGGGCTCTATCAACGTGTAATAGCGACATGTCAGGTCACTTAAAGCAGTACACGATGATAAAGGTAAACCAGATAGCATACTATCATCTCGAGTAAGACTGTCCTACCGGGATAGGTCCTCCATCAATCATTACAATCACGTACCTGTGACCCAATAATTGACTCTGAGGGCACTATCTCCAACAGAAATTCCCGATAAAATTTTGCCCCTAGCATCCTATGACCTTGACGGAGGCCAAACTACCCATAGTCCGCTAGTCAAGTTCAACCCGTCATTTCCTGATTGAATTAAACCCACCCGCACGACCCTTGACGGAGGCCAAACAACGCCGTACGAATACCCTAATCCAATCGCATCATATGCTAGCAGATAAGCACTAGTTAGCTACCGTACACTACGCCTTGACGGAGGCCAAACTACCGCAGCACGAATACTAACTAGTACTTATCTGAAATGACGGAGGGCTACGACAGGTTTTTCTGAAAACCTATTCCGTAATGAACTTGATATCGTTGTAGAATCAAATGATTTTAAAATGGAGTGTTTTTGAGGCTTTTCTAGTTTTGCTAAAAGAGTCACTCCCGGTGAAGGGATCGTCGGTCCTTTCCTCGTCGAATGAGGTGCGGGATATATCATATATATCACTGTGCAAAGTAAAAACTCTTAAAAGCAATCAAAAGACAAACCGAGTGTGTAGTATCTGCCAGTTATTGCTAAAGGAGTCACTCCCGGTGAAGGGATCTCGGTCCTTTCCTCATCGAATAAGGTGTAGGATATATCACATATACCGCTGTGCAAAGCAAGAACTGTAGCTACCTGTTTTATTTTGAAATTCGATTCTACAACATCTTAGGTTTCTTTTATTTCATTAATCACATTAATGAAGTCCCATCATTTAAGTACCTAAATATCACAGATAAATACGATGTACACTTATGCCATCCGCATTCGCCTCGATGTCCCCTCGTGCACCGTTAGGTTAGGTAACTAACGGCAGAGCGGGGCAGGGCTAGCGCGGGTGTAAAACATAAGTAACATCTATATAATATATCATATATACTATATACAGTATCCATCACAGAACATATCACATGATCACATCACAGATATCGCAGCAGAAAAATCATATGAAATATTGGATATACTAGGACGTCCGTGTTTTCAACACGAGCCAGTATAAAACACGGATTCCACGGTCGTGATGAATAGCCAAACCCACACCCCTAGACCCCTACTAGAGCGGCAAGCAACCCTACCAATTCTAGAGTTAGGAGACCCGGACTCGACTCCTCAAGTTGGTCTCCCACTGGACTCCAGAACCCGGTTACTTGTGCCCTCCTCCTTGGGTCTATCCTAGTGCGGAAAAGTAAATAATATACAAATGGTGACATCATCCGCAACCTGGAAGTGCCCCAATAAAAGAATATTACATACAAGTTTTTACATGAATGAAAATGAAAAACACTCATCTCACATAAAAAAACCCCGGCTATTCAAACACGACGATCCAATATAACATATCCAGCAACACATAACATCACATGTCAACAACGTAAGTAAATATGCGCATCCCAATTGTCGTTGACATATAGCAACGAAACCGGCGATATCACATATTACACTTACGGTCACAGAAAAGAAAGTGTAAAACTACAACAGTTGGAATCCGCAATCTGCATAGACATCGCATGCCTTATCAAATGAATTCCTTAGACATCGCATGCCTAACAATTATAAACCCCGCATTCTAGTCTCATTATCGAAAACTCTTTTCAATATCAAGTCGGGGAATTCAACAGGATTCCCGACATCCTGATTGAATGCTCGTCGCAAACTTCAATAGACGGCTGCACCCCTGATACCGTCGACGAAGTGTACCAAGGCGGAACACTGCTGCCGCGAGCACCCAAACGGATGCTTTCGGCGACAAGGTTCTCCTACAGTCACTTGGTCGGGGCTATGGAGTGAGGCTGTCTATTAAGTTTACCCGGCGAATATCCGCGTACACTACGTGATTGCGACGGACTTTTGATCGCATCAAAATTCCGTGGCAACCGATCAAGTGAGACTAAACTGCTATGTTTATAACATTCATTCGGTTATCTTATAACTTCTTGTGAATTCCAATTATTGTATCACATTCCGGATAAATAGAAAATGTTAAACTTTCCGATCGAACAATCGAACACCCAAGTTTTCCCGATACAGCTCAACACATGAAATAAGTCTAAAAACATTCAGTTCATGCCTCAGTACCAACGGTCCAGCCGTAGAAGGGTCAAGCCAACGCCTCACATGTGGCACGCCGTACTGCCCCAAACCCTAAGGTTCAAAGGGCAGTTCAAGACGGTCACATAATCGAGTTAAGGTTTGTTGTCTTCTAGAAGGTCCATCGCGTTACTTGCACTACTTAGAACGTCTTTAAACCACGGAAAAATCCAACACTTGGAAATTTCCCGACAGGGGAAAAAGTGGGTATTTATATCCGGTCGAACTTTTTAACATATTCTAAAATATCCGGAAAGCCATATAGACAAAGTCTGATAATCCGATCGAATCTGCGAACTCCCAAAACACCCCAGAAAATTCAACTCTTGAATAAATATTAAAAATTCCTATAAAACTCAGCATTTAAATAAAGAAGTTACTGTGCAAAAATGGTTGACTGAAGAGACTAAATGGGCGCGGAACCGCCGCAATAGGCGGCTAATGCCGCGGATCCACCGCGCTTTAGACAGATCATTAGGTAATATTTGCACCGTAATTCTTAGAATTTCCTGCTGAATTTTTTAAGCATTTTTAATTTGGAAAAAACCCAGTTTTTGAAAAAAGTCCAGAGAGCATTTTCGGGTTAGGGTTTTGGTTCGATCGGACTTCAAACTCCGTCAACGCTTCGCCTAAGGCTCTAGCTAGGCTCTGATACCACTGCAGGGGTTCCTAGGCACTCTCAAGAGGTCTCACAAGACATCAACCATGCCAATTTCAAATTTTACGGGTGCCGAGAAAACCTAATACGGATCGTTAACTAGATTTTAGGCGACAAATGAAACTAGTTAGCAACTTAACTACAAGAACGGAAATACAACCTTTGTAGATCCCGTTCTCCACCTCCATTGCTCTGCAATGAAGTCTCCTCGCTGTCCAAATCCAATCCATGACTCTAGCATCGGCTTCATCGGAGAAATGGGCGGGCTTGGTCGTCGGTTCGATGCCGAAGATGATCTACGTCGAGGCATCACAAGATCAAGCTCCAACTTCACCAAGCCTTGAAAACTTGTGAAGGAAACACCCTATACTACTTGGCAAGAGGTAGAGGATGAAGAAATAGGAGGTGGGTTCACTTTAGAATTGGATTTCTCACTCATTAGCTCAAGTTGCCATTGATAGAGCAAGCTTTCTTCATGTTGATGATAAAGAAGAAAAAGAAGGAATATTATCATAAGTTATTTTTTAAAGGAAAATAAAACAATACTTATCATATGGCAACCATGGTCAAGTGTAGAGAATAAATCATGGTTAGATGGAATGGTTAGGTTAAGCATGAAGACAAAATGGTCACTTAGTCAAAGCTTCATGAAGCTTCAACTTAGAAACAAAAATAGCCACCATTTTCCCTTTTGCCAAAATGAATAAATAAATGAATAAGTAAATAAATTCAAAACCCTAACCATTACATAACCATGGTTTAGTCTAAACATACACTTAAACATTCATGTATCATCAAACATGAAACAATCAAGTGTACAAAATATATCACATATACAATGTGCACATCAAGTGAGAAAATCCATTTAAAGTGAACCAATACTAGTTAATGCAAAGTAATATATCAAATATATATTTATGCATTAAATCATTAAATCAACACTTGATTCAATGATCCGGTCATGTCGCACACAACTGACTAGTATACAATGTATCGGCTTATCGAATCAATCCTTGAATCGATAACTAGGTTATATCGCATACAACCAATCGATACATTCATCGCGAGAATGGAATACGGTATCACATACACGCATTATTCTCGGTCCTGCACATATCTCATATGCGCTCCTATTTCGTTTCGCTTGAGCCAGAAAGCCTCTGTGTAGGACTCTAAAGACTCGTCAATACGCCGGCAGCAGATGATGATCATATCAAACACCCACAAGCCGCAAGCGGTCTGCTAAACGTAACGGCCACCCGGGTATTGAGCGATCAGAAGATCGACGAGCAAGCCCGCTCACACTCCTGTGAATCCAACCAGTAACACTTACCGTACAGTCCGGTCTCGTCGTCTGATATGTCGCATATCTTGCCTAGGAGTGGTAAACGTCAGACCCCAATAGCTCGATAAGTCATGTCGATATGAGGTCTATAACAATTCGAGAAACTACAGGTAACACTTACCAGTAAATCTCAGCAACCCTGGCCAGGGATTTCTGGTTATAGCCAATCGAACACAGCGCAACATCAACCCCCTATACCGGGAGAGACGAATCCCTTCCTATCGCTCATTGCCTCCATATGATTCGGGACTGTACCCAAAAACCACCGTTTTGCACTCCCTCTTGGACGTGGTAAGATGGAAATCAAAGCACAGTGGGAATCACACAAGACTCTATGACGATCTCGGGTCAACAGACTACTCTGTACCAGTGTCACCAGAGAACTGCCATCTGACGTAAGGTATAATACCATCTGGGAGTTCTCGGCGAGTCCGTCCAGTGTACCCAGTCTCCACTGAGCACCCGTATATCATCTCTGATGTCAAACACCAATGGATATGGGATCATCCATCGCCCATCTGTATGGGTCGAGAAGGTATACGCTAGTCTACTCTGGTATATCGATGCCCCGTCTCGATACACCTACGACTAGGGACCTTGAAGGATGTACTTATGGACTACCATGTCCCCACTAGTATGATCTGCATCATAATCCAGGTAGTCAAGTACACATCCTAAGGGCTTTACCAACATGTAACAGAGAGACAATCAGTGTACACATTAAGGTAAAGATCAACCAGATAGCATACTATCATGTCGAGCAAGAAAGTCCTCCCTATATATGTCCCAGCATCCACTACAATATACATCCTATGTAAAGTAATGGCCTCCAGGGCATACATATAACTAACACTAGCAAGCTTTTGATGAAGCTTGATGAAGAAGAAGAAGAAGAAAAGAATAAAGAATAATAATATCCATCCAAATGAAAACTTATCCTTTTAATTATGGCACCATGGTTAAGTTAAGCCCTTATGCTTAACTCATGTAGAGAATTGACCAAGGTATTAGGTTAAGGGTTAGGTTAACTAATATCCTAAGGAAATGACAAAGGAGTTGACTTTGTCAATGTTTCTTCAAGCTTCATGAAGCTTGATAACTTTGACCAAAGTCTCATCTCTTTTGTTATTTGTTAGGAAATTAGTAAACCCTAATTTAACTTTAATTTGGTTTAAGTCTCATACACACATCTTGTATGTATCATCAAACATGATACAAACATGTACACTTGCATATATCACATATAAACAATGTGCACAATCTAGTGAGAAAATCAATCTTAAGTGAACCAATACTAGTTAATATAAAGTAATATATCAAATATATAATTATACATTAAATTATTAAATCAACTCTTGATTTAATAATCCGGCTATAACCGACTAATATCAAAAGTAACAACTTATCGAATCAACACTTGATCCGATAACCCGGCTATATCGCATACAACCGATCAATGTCACAAATCGCGAGAATAGAATACGGTATCTCATATCGTATCAATCTCAGTCCCGCACATATCACATATGCGCTCCTACTCCGTTTCGCTTGAGCCAGGAAACCCCTGAGTAGGACTCTAAAGACTCGTCAATACGCCGGCAGTAGGTGGTGATCATATTAATCCCCCACAAGCCACAAGCGGTCTGCCAAACGTAACGGCCACCCGGGTATTGAGCGATCAGAAGATCAACGAGCAAGCCTGCTCACACTCCTGTGAATCCAATCAGTAACACTTACCGCACAGTCCGGTCTGTTCTTCCAATATGTCGCATATCTCGCCTAGGGGTGGTAGACGTCAGACCCCAGTAGCTTGATAAGTCATGCCGATGTAAGGTCCACAACAAGCGTGAAACTACTAATAACACTTACCAGTAAATCACTGCAACCCTGGCCAGGGATTTCCAGTTATGGCCAGTCGAGCATAGCGCAACATCAACCCCCAATACCGGGAGAGACGAATCCCCTCCTATCGCTCATTGCCTCCATGTGAATCGGGACTGTACCCAAAAACCACCTGTTTGCACGACTCAGTAGAGCCGTGGTAGGGTGGAAATCAAAGCACAGTGAAAGACACACAAGACTCTATGACGATCTCGGGTCAACAGACTAAGCTGTGCCAGTGTCACCAGAGAACTGCCATCTGACGTGAGGTATAATACCATCTGGGAGTTCTCGGCGAGTCCGTTCAGTGTACCCAGTCACCACTGAGCACCCGCATACCATTTCTGATGTCAAACACCAATGGATATGGGATCATCCATCGCCCATCACATGGGTCGAGAAGATATACGCTAGTCTACTCTGGAATATCGATTCCCCGTCTCGATATTCCCACGACTAGGAAAATTGAAGGATGTACTCATGGACTACCCAGGCCCCATTAGTATGATCTGCATCATAGTCCAGCAAGTCGAGTACACATCCTAAGGGCTTTATCAACATGTAATAGAGAGACAGTAATTATACATGTTAAGATAAAGTGCAACCAGATAGCGTACTATCATGTCGAGCAAGAAAGTTCTACCTATATATGTCCCAGCATCCACTACAATATACATCTCATGTACAGTAATGGCCTCTAGGGCATACATATAACTAACAATCTCCCACTTGCACTAGGGCCATCTGTAACAGTGGTTGCAGTATCTCATACTCAACCATCCCATAAAAAGTCTCTCTCTGGGAAAAAGCCTTTGTGAGTGGATCCGCCATGTTGTCCTCTGTGTCTACTCTCCTAACCTTGATCACCCTGGAGATCAACTATCTCCATGATCAGGTGATGCTGCCTCAGAATATGTCTGGGTCACTAATGGGACCGGGGTTCCTGGGCCAAAGCCACACTTCCAATGTCACACAATGGTAGGAACCTAGTTCATCTTATGAACTAATATACACCCAAACTCCCTCTTTGGTAGTATCTTTGATAGCGATGTCACCTGCCTTTATCGTCTAGTTTGCCACGGTATCTAGCTTGGAACTCTTCCAACATACCGTCCCTCCACTGAGGGTAAAGACAATGCCTGCGAATGACATTCAGTCGTCCTTATCACTCTGGAACATTTCCAGTGATTCTCCCCAGGATTAATTGATACCATCTCACTACACCTAGTGAGAATCCTGACATCTAATTAGATCTATCTCATAGATCCAAAACCCAGGATTTAGGAGGTATCACCTTTATCCTATTTGGAGAATCCTTGTGATAAGAGGAGATTGACCGTGCGTAGCATAGGAAACTCTTTTCCTATCAAGAGTATGTTGTCCACGTACTATACGAGGATGACCACCTTACTCTCTACTACCTTTTGTATATACAAGGTTCATCTACCATTTTGATGAAGTCAAACTCTTTGACTATCACATCAAAACAGACGTTACGACTTCGCGATGCCTGCTTTATTATGTAAAGCAACTTGAACACGTTTCCGCTGCTCCCACTGTTTACGAAGCCCTCTGGCTGTGTACTTATAGACGTTCTTTTCTAAATCAATATTTAGAAAAATAGTCATGACACCCAACCACCAGATATCGTAGTCATGGTATGTAGCAAAGGCAAGTAGGATCTGGATGGACTTAAGCATAGCCACTGGAAAAGGTTTCATCATTATCCACGCCTGGTCGATGACGAAAACCTTTAACATGTCTAGCTTTGAAAGTCTCAACTTTTCTATCTACACCAAGTAATCTTCTCAAGATATACTTGCTCCTGATGGGGATTTAACCCTTCAGATATGGCAACCAAAGTCCATACTTTGTTGGTGTACATAGATTCCTTCTCAGATCGTTCAGCATCCAGCCATTCTTATAGAGTCCCCACTCTTGATGGCCTGCTCGAAACTAGTTGGGTCATCATCTCATGATGCACTCCTCGCTCCCACTGTCATCAAGAAACCGAAGTATCTCTCAGGCGGATGAGGAACCCTACCAGATCGGCGGAGAGGCTGAGGTTCGTCGGGGACCATTGAATCCTTTGGTTCTATCAAATCTTCGGTTGTAGTTTGTATAGCTGGAACTCCTTCCAGTTCTACAGAACTGACCTTGCCTCGAGCTTGTCCGGATTTTGCTTTTGACATAGGTCGGACAACCCCAAATCTTAACATTCTTAAGAGATGGGCTCTTCCCATACCATATCTCATATGGAGTGGTAGGCAGTGATCTGATTCGAACCTAATTCAATAGGTATGCAGCTTCTTAAGTGCATAACTCCCAAAAGGAAACTGGTAACTCAGCAGTACTCATCATAGAGCGCACCATATCATATAGGGTGTGATTGCTCCGCCCCGATACACCGACGTGCTGTGGTGTATACGGAGGAGTAATGCTGAGAGAGAATCTCATTCTCCTTTAGAATAGTCCAGGAATCCCGTGCTCAAGTATTCTCCTCCCTGATCACATCAAAGGACATAATACTTATATCCGTTTTTGGTTCTCTACTTCTAACTTATATTCATTGAATTTCTCAAAAGCTTCAGACATGTGTTTCAACAGAAACATGTGTCTGAATCTTGAGAGATCATCAGTGAATGTAAGGAAGTACAAAGAAACAGTCCTGGCATATGTAGACTGGGGACCTTCATACATCACTATGTATTAGTCCCAAGAGTTCACTAACTCTTTCTCTGTTTCGAGTAAACAGAGCTATGGCCATCTTATCTTTGTGACATGGCTTGCAAGTTTCATAAGATGTAAATTTAAACTGATTTAAATATGCATCTAAATGTAACTTAGCTAGTCGGGTCGCATTGATATGACCTAGTTTACAATGCCTCAAGAAGAATTCGTTCATTTCTGAACTCTTCCTCTTGTGTGTGTTCTGTACGTAAGGAACTATAGTTTGATTTAGAATGTATATGCTTTTTGATAACGTTCCTGAACCGATCAACTATTGATATAGGAAATGTTCAAAACATTATCCAACAATACAAAATTATACCCTTTCTTTACTAGTAAAGAGACTGATATGATGTTGTATATCGGGTTTGGTATCTAATAACATTCGTTCAGAATCAATGTATTCTAGTAATACAGGGTGATAGTGACCAACAGACTTGGCTGTAACACTTGCACCGTTTTCTGTCTCATGAAACTTATCACCCATTCTCAGTTCTCTACCTTTCTGTAGCCCATGTAACGGATTACATTTGCGGGATCCTGATCCGGTATCTAATACCCAGGACATAGAGGATACAGAAAAAGCAGTTCTTTGTAATGAACACACCCGAAGAAGATGCATCATCATGCACTTTCTTCGTTTGGGCGGCATGGGAATCCTGGTATTCCCCTAATTCCTGCTCTGTCTTATAACAATTATAAGTTGGAGCGGGACCAACGTTCCCCAGCTCAGTATAACAAGCGGGTTCGGTCAAAACATCCATATTATTATCTTGATTAAGGCGTGACATGGTCGCTACCTAGAGAGAGAGAGAAGAAAACACTCTGCGTGCGCTCTTACAAGATTAGATTGGTTATATATTTTATCTAATCAGGATGGCTCCCACTGTTTTTATCAAATTTTCCTTCAAACCTTAAAAGGAAAGACTAGCCGGGATTAATTACACTCTACAAGTTCGCCAATCTTTCAGCCAGGCAAGTGCCGGTACTTTGAGGGAGGTTCCCCGTGCTTTCGCACGGACCTAATTAAAGTAAACCTCGTTTTCCCAGGGGCGTAATCCCATTGACACCTTTCTAGACACCTACTTGATCGGCTAATTGTAAAGTGCAAAACTCTCCCAGGAGTAACAATTACTCACAGTAGGTATCAGGATCCAACTATCATATAGAAGGTATGCAATCTTATTGCAAATTTCAACACTTGAAACTCCCGATAAACGTTTTTACCCCTAGCACTTATGACCTTAACTATGGTCAACAAATCATAAGTACTAGTCAAGTTCTACCCGTCATTTCGTGATTAATTAGACCCACCCACATGACCCTTAACTAAGGTCAACAAAGTCACGCGACTGTCCTAACTAATCGCATCATATGCGGTGTAAGAAGACATCACTTTGCTACTGTACACTGTGCCTTGACTATGGTCAACAAACACAGCACGAATACTAAGTACTTTACTTCCTAAAATGACGGAGAGTTGCGGATGGTTTTTAAGAAAACCTTTAACACTTTGAACTTGATCTCGTTGCGGAATCAAATGGTTTTTAAATGGAGTGTTTTTGAGACTTTTCTAGTTTTGCTAAAGGGGTCACTCCCGGTGAAGAAATCGTCGGCCGTTTCCTCATCGAATAAGGTGCAGGATATATCATATATACTGCTGTGCAAAGCAAAAACTATAGAAGCAATCAAAAGACAAACCGAGGGTTGTAGCATCTGCTAATTATTGCTAAAGAGGTCACTCCCGGTGAAGGGATCGTCGGCTCATTCCTCATCGAATAAGGTACTGGATGTTCTACAAGGAACACCGCTATGCAAAGCAACAACTAGAGCTACCTAATTTTTGAAATTCGATTCCATAACATCTTTTAGGTTTATTTTCTTTCATTAATCTCATTAATGAATGTCCCATCATTTAAGTCCACCTAAACATCACAGATAAATACAACGTACGCTTATGCCATCCGCATTCGCCTCGATGTCCCGTCTGCTCCGTTAGGTTAGGTAACTAACGGCAGAGCGGGGCAGAGCTAGCGCGGGTGTAAAACATAACCAACGTCTATATAATATATCATATATACTATATACAGTATCAATCTGAACATATCACATGATCACATCACAGATAACGCAGCAGAAAATATCATATGAAATATTGGATATACTAGGACGTCCGTGTTTTATTTTGAGCCTATATAAAACACGGATTCCACGATCGTGATGAATAGCCAATCCCACACCCTTAGACCCCTACGAGAGTGGCAAGCAACCCTACCAATTCTAGAGTTAGGAGACCCGGACTCGACTCCTCGAGATGGTCTCCCGCTGGACCCTAGAACCCGGTTACTTGTGCTCCCCTCCTTGGGTCTATCCTAATGCGGAAAAGTAAATAATATACAAAGGTGACATCATCCTCAACCCGGAAGTGCCCCAATAAAAGAATATTATATACAAGTTTTTTTACATGAATGAAAATGAAAAAACACTCATCTCACATAAAACCCCCGGCTATTCAAACACGACGATCCAATATAATATATCCAGCAACACATAACATCATGTCATCAACGTAAGTAAATATGCCCATCCCAATTGTCGTTGACATATAGCAACGAAACCAGCGATATCACATATTACACTTACAGTCGCAGAAAAGAAAGTGTAAAACTACAACAGTTGGAATCCGCAATTTCCTTAGACATCGCATGCCTAACCAAATGAATTCCTTAGATATCGCATGCCTAACAATTATAAACCCCGCATTTCAGTCTTATTATCGAAAACACTTTTCAATATCAAGTCGGGCGATTCAACAAGATTCCCGACATCCAGAACGAATGCTCGTTGCAAACTTTAGTAGACGGCCGCACCCCCGATACCGTCGACGAAGCGCACTAAGGCGGAACACCGCTACCGCGAGCACCCGAACGGATGCTTTCGGCGACGGGGTTCTTCTACAGTCACTTGGTCGGGGCTATGGGGAGTGGCTATCTATTAAGTTTACCGGCGAGTATCCGCGTACGCTACGTGATTGAGACGGACTTTTGATCACATCAAAATTTCGTGGCAACCGATCAAGTGAGACTAAACTGCTAGATTTATAACATTCAAATTAGTTATCTCATAACTACTTGTGGTTCCAAATATTGTATTACATTCCAGATAAATAGACAATGTTAAACTTTCCGATCGAATAATCAAACACCCAAGTTTTCCCGAATAGCTCAACACTTGAGGGGAGTTTAAAAACATCCATTTCATGCCACAGTACCAACGGTCCAGATGTAGAAGGGTCAAGCCAACGCCTCACATGTGGCACGCCGTACTGCCCAAACCCTAAGGTTCAAAAGGCAGTTCACATAATTGAGTTAAGGTTTGTTGTCTTCTAGAGGGTCCATCGCGTTACTTGCACGATTTAGACGTTCTTAAACAACGGAAAAATCCAACACTGGGAAATTTTCCGGCAGGGGAAAAAATGAGATATTGATATCCGGTCGAACTTTTTAACACGTTCTAAAATACCCGAAAAAACAAAATAAACAAAGTTAAATAATCCGATCGAATCATCGAGTCCCCAATACAACCCAGAAAACTCAACTCTTGAGTATAAATTAAAAATTCCCAGAAAACACAGGAATTACAGAAAGAAATTACTGTGCAAACCACGTGGCATGATTCACCATTATGGCCGCGGAACCGCCGCGCAAGACAGGTTGGGGCCGCGGTTCCGCGGCTCATTGGTCGATATGGGGGCACGTGCTGCACAGTAACTCCTAGAAAACCCTGCTGAATTTTTTGGATATTTTCAATTCACAAAAATCCACAGTTTCAAAAAATGTACAGAGAAGGGTATCGATTAGGGTTTCGGGGTTTTATCGGGTTTCTAACTTCGTCTACACTTCGCCTAAAGCTCTAGCTAGGCTCTGATACCACTGTAGGGTTCATAGGAACACTCATGAGGTTCTACAAGGCATCAACCATGCCATAATCAAAATTTTATGTGCCGAACAACCCTATGCAAGATCGTATACTAGAGGTAAGGCGAAACTAAAAGCAAGAAAACTACTTTGCTACTAAGTGAAAGGGATTATAACCTTTGTAGATCCGGTCCTTCACTTCTAAAGCTCCGTGTTGACGTCCCTTCACTGCGATCATCGGGATCCCGGACCCTAGCGATGGTTTCTTCGGAGAAATGAGCGGGCTAGGTCGTTGACTTCGAGGCCGAAGATGATCTACGTCGGAGAGACGCAAACTCAGGCTATTCCTTCACTTGGTCAAGAACTTTGTGAAGAGAACACCCTATACTACATGGCAAGTAGTAGAGGATGAAGAAATAGGAAGTGGGCTCACTTTAGAATTGATTTTCTCACACTTTTTCTCATGGTGCCATTGGAGCTAGCAAGGTTTTGATGAAGCTTGATGAAGAAGAAGAAGAAGGAAAGAATAAAGAATAATAATATCCATCCAAATGAAAACTTAACATTTTAATTATGGCACCATGGTTGAGTTAAGCCCTCATGCTTAACTCATGTAGAGAATTGACCAAGGTATTAGGTTAAGGGTTAGGTTAACTAATATCCTAAGGAAATGAAAAGGAGTTGACTTTTTCAATGTTTCTTCAAGCTTCATGAAGCTTGATAACTTTGACCAAAGTCTCATCTCTTTTGTTATTTGTTAGGAAATTAGTAAACCCTAATTTAACCTTAATTTGGTTTAAGTCTCATACACCCATCTTGTATGTATCATCAAACATGATACAAACATGTACACTTGCATATATCACATATAAATAATGTGCACAATCTAGTGAGAAAATCAATCTTAAGTGAACCAATACTAGTTAATGTAAAGTAATATATCAAATATATAATTATACATTAAATTATTAAATCAACTCTTGATTTAATAATCCGGCTATAACCGACTAATATCAAAAGTAACAACTTATTGAATCAACACTTGATCCGGTAACCCGGCTATATCGCATACAACCGATCAATGTCATAAATCGCGAGAATAGAATACAGTATCTTATATTGTATCAATCTCGGTCCCGCACATATCACATATGCGCTCCTACTCCGTTTCGCTTGAGCCAGGAAACCCCTGAGTAGGACTCTAAAGACTCGTCAATACGCCGGCAGTAGGTGGAGATCATATTAATCACCCACAAGCCGTAAGCGGTCTGCCAAACGTAACGGCCACCCGGGTATTGAGCGATCAGAAGATCAACGAGCAAGCCTGCTCACACTCCTGTGAATCCAATCAGTAACACTTACCGCACAGTCCGGTCTGTTCTTCCGATATGTTGCATATCTCTCCTAGGGGTGGTAGACTTCAGACCCCAGTAGCTTGATAAGTCATGCCGATGTAGGGTCCACAACAAGCGTGAAACTACTAATAACACTTACCAGTAAATCACTGCAACCCTGGCCAGGGATTTCCAGTTATGGCCAGTCGAGCATAGCGCAACATCAACCCCCAATACCGGGAGACACAGTGGGAGACACACAAGACTCTATGATGATCTCGGGTCAACAGACTAAGCTGTACCAGTGTCACCAGAGAACGGCCATCTGACGTGAGGTATAATACCATCTGGGAGTTCTCGGTGAGTCCGTTCAGTGTACCCAGTCACCACTGAGCACCCGCATACCATCTCTGATGTCAAACACCAATGGATATGGGATCATCCATCGCCCATCACATGGGTCGAGAAGATATACGTTAGTCTACTCTGGAATATCGATGCCCCGTCTCGATATTCCCACGACTAGGAACATTGAAGGATGTACTCATGGACTACCCAAGCCCCACTAGTATGATCTGCATCATAGTCCTGCAAGTCGAGTACACATCCTAAGGGCTTTATCAACATGTAATAGAGAGACAGTAATTATACATGTTAAGATAAAGAGCAACCAGATAGCGTACTATAATGTCGAGCAAGAAAGTCCTACCTATATATGACCCAGCATCCACTACAATATACATCTCATGTACAGTAATGGCCTCTAGGGCATACATATAACTAACAATATACACGTGCACTTCTAAAGCGAGTTTAGAACGACGCTATACTCATCCTCCTACCGGGTCTCATAGTTTAGAACAGCAGTAATGGCAAGTCTGGGTAAACAAGAACCTCCTTGTCACCGTCTTTGAGGATACCGAAATACCTCTCGGGCGCCTGAGATTACCCACGATATCTGTGGTGTGGCTAATGGAATGTCAAACCTGATTGAATCTTTAGGTTCTATTAAATTTTTAGTAATCGTTTGTAGTTCTAGAATCACTTCCAGTTCTACCATACTCCCACTACTATTTTCTGAAAAAATCCATTTTACTAAAACTGTGGCGAGTCAAGAACAATATCACTATTGATCTTCCATATGGTAGAAAGTTACCCCTCTTCATAGCCCAAGTTAACCCACAAACTGCCATTACAGAAACGTGCCTTGAGTTATGCAGAGTCTGGTTTTAAGCATAAGCCGGACAACTCCATATACCTTAACATCGTTAAGATATGAACCATTCTATATATAATATAGAAACAAAGGCACTGATTTAATTGGAACCAGATTCAAATCATGCAGCTGTCTTCAGTGCATGTCAACTAAATAGAGAGAGGCCGATCAACATTACTCAACTAGGAGTGTATCCAGATATGAGTAACCTGAAAGAGAAGCAAGTTCTCAAAACCATTACTATTAACTGAATACCATACACAAGTATCTACATCTTCAATCACCTTGAAGAATCCTGATACTTGCAACACGTAGTTCTCTACTTTATTCTTGTACCTATAACTTCTCAAAACTTGGACCTTGTATTTCTATGAAATACTTATCTAAAACTGGAGAAGTCACAAGTAAACAGAATATAGTATGAGTACCAACCCCTTTATCCTAATGGACGCTGGACAACATACAATACTTTGTATAAGTCCTCTGAGTTGAATAACTTAAACCCTGTGCGTCGTAGGTTGAAAACTGCACTATGGTTAAGAAGAATTACACCGCTGTTTAATGCTCCTTACCTAACCATCAACTGATATAGGTAAATGTCGTGGACATAATTTAAAAAGGTTATATCTCACTTTATGAAATAAACGTACAGATATATCAGTTTGAAATTGGTGCATAACAACGGATATTCAAAACCAAATATTTGACATCGGGCAAACAACCCTAAGTGATTTCCTCAAATATCACCAATTACAACGAATTCCGATATAATGAGGATAAAATCACCTAATTCCTAATAACTTACTCCCATTCATCATCTGTAAAACCATACAGATGTGAGAATCAAACCTGGTAAATACATACTCTGGAGCAAGGACCTAATTAGGAAATCAGTTTTCAATTAATAATGCACAGTGAAACCGAAACATAAAAATGTTTTGAAGGGGTAGCCGGGTATTCCTAGTAATGCATCTTCCATTATACAGATTCATGACTATAACCATATATTTCCTTGCCATCTCTCTAAATCCCTTTATTTGTCTTTACTCATTACCTTCTGTACACCACCCTTAGGCTAAATGGTTTTCTTCCTTCCCTACCGTTTGGAACCAGCCTATGGTTTGGAAGAAGACTATCCAATAAGTGTAATAGGTGTACTCTCCTAATCCTAGAAGTAATCATAACTTGAGAGAAGGTAAATGTAAAAAACAACCTGAATAATCCTATTCAATTTCTCCTGAACCGGAGAAATGCAAAGGTGAAGTAGGAGTGGCGATGAAATATGTGGTTTGGTCGTGAATGATATCAGTCGCAATTTACTTTGCCCTCTTTCTAATCCCTTTATTTGTCTTTACTTATTACCTTCTGTACACTTCACTTAGGCTAATTGGTTTTCTCCCTTCCTTACCTTTCGGCACCTGCCTATGGTTTGGAAGAAAACTATCCAATAAGCGTAATAGGTGTACCCTCTCCTAATCCTAGGAGCCCTCGCAACCTGAGAGAAAGTAAAAGGAAAAGACAACTGAATAGTCCTATTCAATTTCTCCTGAATCGAAAACCATCCTCGAATCTGAAACAAGTTTCTTCGAGTTCATATGTAACTATACAATAGTCATATCCAATAAATATGTGGATCTTCGTAATGATATGGAATGTTCCGGAGAAAAGCAAAGGGTAAAAGTAGGAGTGTCAATGAAGTATGCAACTCTGACAATCCAAAAGCAAGTGTGTTTTAAGAAAGTTCGGTTAACTTGGTTACTGAGTTATAGTCTAGAGTCGGGACATGGTCGCTGCCAAAGAGAGAGAGAAAAGAAACACTCTGTGTGCACTCTAACATACATCAGAATGGTTAATCACTTTATCTAATCAGGATGACTCCCACTGTATCCTCAAATTCTCCTCCAAACCAGTAAGAAGAATTAGTCGGGATCATCTAAAATCACCCGAGGAGTAAACCAACTCATCAGTGGGTATCGGGATCTAACTATCATCGCATGATAACCTGATGAAATCCACTCACGTTATCGCACTCCAGAAGGTATGCGCATGCCTGGCAAGTTTCCTGTATGTTTGAAACTCCCGATGTGATTTTTACCCCATGCTCTTATGACCTTGACGAAGGTCAACAAATCATAAGTCACATGTCAAGTTCTACCCGTCATTATACAAGTTAATTTGAACCTACCCGTACTCGCCCTTGACAAAGGTCAACAAGGTTGTACGACTGTCCCAAACCAACGCATATTTCCATGCAACAGAAAAGTAACAAACAGCTACCATACACTATACCTTGACGAAGGTCAACAAATATAGCATGAATACTAACTACCCGTCTGAAATGACGGAGGGCTACGAATGGTTTTTGGCAAAAAACCTTTAACGTAATGAACTTGATATCGTTGAAGGAACCGAATAGCTTTTTACAGAAATATAGTGGCGAAAACCTTTGCTAAAGTGGTCACTCCCGATGAAGGGATCTCGGCTCTTTCCTCGTGGAATGAGGTGCAGGATATTCTCACTGAATATCGCGATGCAAAGAAAAAAGTAATCAACTATAATGAAGTTAATACCCTGACGCAAACTTCTGCCCAAGGGGTCACACCCAATGAAGGGATCTCGGCCCTTGCCTCGTCGAATAAGGTGCTGGATATTCATAACCGAATACCGTTGTGCAAAACAAAAGAAAAGATCCTTGTATTAACAGCTTTTTGAAAATTGTTCCAACAACATCGAATAGGTCTGTTTTCCTTGTAAGGCTACGGCAACGCCCCGGCCGTCAATCCGAGGCCAAATGCGGAACAAAAACTTTTCAAAGCGGCGCTAACCTAACCCTAAAACCCGGATCGTGCCATTAACCCAGTACAAGTAAATTGTAAAGTGGTAAAAGAGATTATACCGATCGATCTGTGTCCTTCGTTCTTCAATCCCTGTGCCATGCTTGTTGCAGCTGCCCCGACAAAGTTTGCTCTCTGGTCATGCTCATCAAAGAGGACACACGTCGAGGATTCTTTATACGGGCTCCCGCTTCTAAACCGAAGCAACTGGGACATCAAGTTTGCCAACCGAGATGTCCAAGATTGAAGTAGAGAATGAGTGTGAATACTTTGTATCAATACACCTTAGGATTCTCATTACATGAGAGGGATAGGGTGGAGGTTGAAGAAAATGCCATGAGATGAAGAGTGTGAGCTCAAGGAATGTCAAGTGAGCAAGAACCAAGCACCAAAAAATGTGTTGGATGCCCTCTTGTTCAAGTTATGATCATATTGTGAGGTTTTGTGTTAAAAAACCAAAGAAAAGATATCACAAAATATCTCCCACAAACCCCTCAAAATATCTCACCCAAAACAAAGCTCATTAAGCCACCATGACTCACTATATGACTCATAACCATGAGTCATTAAGTGAACATGCTAAAATAATGACTCACCACAATGAGTCACACTTTCCAAATCCAAATAAATATTTAAACCAAAATGTTTAACAAAAAGAAATGCATCTTCTAAAGTAATCTTGTAATGAGTTACAAGAATACCTCTCACCTGTATATACATACCTACATCCGTATTCCGATTGAATACGAATATAATGAGACTAAAATATTCCAACACAATATAATACTAGGATCCGGCTTAAACCAAAGCCCACTAGAATTATCCGTCTGAATCATGACACGTGCACAAGTGCACGTGTATGTTCGAACCCTGCCATAAAACCATACGGCCTCTACAACGTTTCGCCCGAACTTGGGAAACTCTCTGTGTAGGACTCTAAAGACTCATCAATACACTGGAAGTGGGTTTAAACACAAGCACGTCAGCGGTACTAGCTGTACGTAACGACTGTCCAGGTATTGAGCAAAAGGGAGACTGACGAGCGAACTCATCCTGAAACCCTACTGAGCCTGTCAGTGTGTAACGTTTTGAAAATCGTTTCAGTGAAATTTCAAAAAAACGGTAAAATAAGGGGGGTTTCTGTAAAAAGTCAAAATACAAATATTTTTATTATAAAATTAAATATACATATTCTAGCTATGAATTTCCTAGTATTTGTTGTTTATTGAGACACTGGTGAAATTTCAAATTTTCTGAAAATTTTTCCGAAATTAATTATTTTAATATTATTTTAAGCCGTCACTAATACATTTAATTAGGGAAAATTACAAATTGGAATGAGTTGAAACAAATTTTGTGCATCATAAAACATTAAATAAAATTTTATCATGTGGTTTTTGAAATGAAATCGTTTGCCAAAACGGTTTGGAAAATATCGAAGAAAAAGGCTTTTTTCGGTGAAATTAGTGTAATTGGATGTTGGGGTATATCAATTATCATTTTTCCTTCACCCCACACTCACACACCTCCACTTTCCACCTTGTGGCCGAGCCTACCTGCCCCTATCCCCAACTTGTCCCCACTTCAAAGGCTAAAGAAAAGAAAAGAAATGAAAACAATAAAGAAATGAGAGATGTGACCTTGTTGACTTTAGGAAACTCCACATACATTATACACCTCACATTCTCTCTCCCCCTCTCACTTATTGTGGCCGAGCCCTCCCCATTCCCTGCTGCAACAGCGGCTCCTTCATCTTCCCCACACATTTCACCTCCAAAAACCTCAAAGAATTCATCAAAAATCAAGTTGAAACTCACACAAACTCCAAATCCAACTCTTACCCATTTTTCTTTGGCTACTCTAGTATGGATCTAGGAGCATGGAGTCCATTTTGGGTGACAAGTTTTTAAGTTTGATCTCAAGAATTTGGGAGGTATAAATCTTAAGCCTATAATGAAATTGTTGTTTAAATTGCTTACCCTAGCATATTAAAGTGTTAATTTGATTCTAGTTGATAACTTGAGAATTTATGATTAGGGTTTGTGATCAAGTGAGGTTTTTATCATTTGCTTATGGTTGTAATGAGGAGATTAACATGTAGATTGTATGCAAAATCTAAGTTAGTTGCTATTTGCTAATTTGTTAATTTAAAATTGTGATAACTTTGCTAATTTGCTAACTAAGTTTTTATAATTAGTTTAATAATTGGGTTTAAAAATCTAATTAGGGTATTCATAGAATTATTAACATTTTAAAGTGTAGTTTAATACTTTAGTTCATGAAAATCCAAGCTAGATTGTAGTTTGTGCATTTTTGCTATAAAATTGTTAAAATTGGTTAATATTGCAAACTAGTTTTTTTAAATCGAATTAAATTGTGGGTTTAAAATTTACGTAATGGTTTCTATGGCATAATTAAGATATTAAGTTATTATCTTGGTCACTAGATTTGTTAAAACATCATGTTTTTTACAAACACGGTAATTTGTGCTTGCTAGATTTTCGGAAAAATGACCTTTTAAGTGAAATTGGGGTTTTTGTGAATTTTAATCTATTTTATATTATAATTAGTGCTGGTAATTGTACAAATGAGTGTGTTTGTGTTTTCTCGATGGTTTGGCGTTTGTACGCCGACGTCGAGGGTTTTTGGGTCGATTTGTGAACGCAACCATAGGTTTTGACCTATGTGGGATTCGTGCGTCGTTTTGGTCATGAGTCGGATTTTAATGCGATACGGTGCGTTATGATATGTAGGTACCCCATGTGGACTTCGAGACGACAAGCAAGCGCGTGGCGACGTCGGCACCGGCGAGCGAGGACCAGGTGAGTAGATTTATATCTACGGGGAGAAGTTGGGTGGATGGCGTATAGCACCCCCGCAGTTCGTGGTGATGTATACGAATACGTATACACACATATATATATTGATTATATTTTGTTTGAGTATATTGATGATGATATGGATATTTGGTGTTCTTGGGTGTTTTAGTGTCGCGAAACCCTAGAGTAGTGGTCGCACCACACATGCACACACCCACCCATACTTGCATACCTTCTTCTTTCATTTGTGCTTACGAGAATATATAGTTATGTGTTCACATGGGTATGGGACTATGTGTTCACATACGGATTTGAGGATGATACTTGGGTTTGAGATGAGTCGATAAGATTTGTGTTGAGGTTGTGATATCGGTGATATGGCAGGATTCGTATTTGAGATACGTCCTGATATTATAGCGGGTCTTTGAACGACGATACGGGTGAATAGTGTTATAATCAAAATGGTCGACATGTGATCGTGATATGAGATATGATATGCTAGGATATTGATATTAGGCCGTATCGGGCGATGTATACCCTTGATGATGCTATGTGCTGACGGTATCGGTTTGTACGAGATTGTCGATCTGTAGTCAGATCATGAGTATACCCTTGATGATGCTATGTGCTGACGGTATCGGTTTGTACGAGATTGTCGATCTGTAGTCAGATCATGAGTATATTGAAGATATTAGTATTGTACTAGACATAGGTCAGTACCCTAGACTATGATCTTGAATAAAGAGGATACCAGAGGAATGGTGTGAGGAATATGATATTGACCCGTACCCAGATTTGAGGATGCCGTACGACGGATTTACGTACGAGCTATATCTTGATGATCGATCCACACTCTTGACTTGGGATGTCTGATTGTAGATATGGTATCGGATATGATATTATTGAGGTGGGATCACCGACTAATATATATACAGGTATGTATATGGATCGACTCAGATGTTAGGCGGTTTCCTTACCTGTGGTCCAGCTTGTTAGCTTAGCCCTTTAGTTGTTAGATTAGATTCGATTCTTACCTATTTCAAAAACCAACGAATCGTGGTTATTTTAAAAGACAGCCCTAGAGATCCTACGGATATTTCAAAAGACGTATCTTTTCATAAAAACACCGTAGCCCCTATTTTCAAAACCCCATGGTTCGTGTTATTTCAAAAGGCACCATTTGTAGGACTTATATTAGATTAATGCAGGTTAGTTACAGTTGCGTCTTGTATTCAGCTCCCGCTTATTATTGTGGTTTGCTTCGCATCGCATACTTAAGTTAAAATTTCTTATTGCAATGTTGATATCATATTGTTAGGACACCAGCACCATTACCGATGATGCGTATGTACCACGTACACTTACTTGCCGGCTCACACACATCTTCATCGGTAATTGCCATGTCACGTACACCTTAGAAAATATTATTGCTTGACTTAGCTTGTTAGTTAGTAATTTGACATGATATTAGTGTACCTGCCTTATATGCCAGCTTAACATTGTAGTTATTACTTGCCACTTCATGCATACTGTTATTTATTGTTATGCCTATATTCATGGTTTTACATGCTATTGATGATTTGGATTCGGATTTCCATGAGATTTTCTGGATTTGGGGGGGGGGGAGGAAACCGCAAAACTTATATAAACTGATTTCTCTCTTTTTAAATAAAAAGTGCGGTTTTTTCCCATGATGTATGAGTCGTCCACCATGAGTTTGCTGATGGATTTCGAGGCCCGATTCGAGGAGACGGATGAACTGTTTCGGGTACATGGTGGACCCGGTAAGGTACCCCGGGGCAAGAAGCGATGTGAGCCTGGCAGGGGAGCACTACCTACCGGTGATATTACCCGACGTGTCGGATATCCGGAGGATACCGTCGTGGTCTTGAGATGGAGGGTAGGGGCCGGTCTGGACTGACGGCGCCCTAGATATTGTGTTTGAGACATTGAGATTTCGAGATATTGAGGTACAGAGACTGTGATACAGAGATATCGAGATATTGGGATTACGTTTTGTGCCGATGCTAGGCACTGTTTTATGCTGATTTCATTTATGATATCTCATTTAAAAAATACAAAGGAAATCTCACTAAATTATGAAAACAGTTTCTTCATTTACATGTATTCTGTTTTCATGCATTCATACCTCATTCATATGATATATTACTACCTTAGGCACTGACACGGGCACATGAGATTACACTCGGGTTAGATATTTACCCTAGCCTTGTTATAGGTTGCATGTTATATATATATTTGAGGATATATTATGATCATTGACCTAGGTTGCGTTATTTATGCGATTTCTGTGCGTAGATGTTTTTCTATTCACGAGTTGGCAACTCACCCCCGTTGTGCCTCAGTTTCTTGCAGGTTTGTCGTACAGGTTCATTACGGCTTTGCGGGCATAGTTTCCTTCGGGTGATTGCTAGTAGGTGGGTTTACTTGTATCGTACCCCCATTATATATCTTGTATATCATTATTCTGTTGTATCTAGAAGTTCCATCAACCAAACATGTATTTACTTTGAGATAGAGACCAGTGATGTTATTCCTTCGACCTTAGAGTCGCGCATTATTTTTCTGTGGTTTTCTTGTGGTTTGAGTTTCCTTTTGAGTTTTGATCCTCGCCGTTGGCGTTGTATATTATATTGCTTGTGTGGTTGTGGCCGTCGATTGACGAAGAGCTAGCTCCCGCTTGGGGATGCCTTTTTTTTTTGATTTCGTATACTATTCATGTTGTATCCCGTTTGGGGGCCAGTATTTACAAAGGAGACTCTGCCGAAATTTTCAGGAAATATTTGATGTTTTTAAAACCGCATAACTCGGCTTATGCTATTAAAACTACTTGATTTTAAATTGGTTTTCCTTCACTCTACTACTTTTCTTGGTTTGGATTTCTGGGTTTTCGGTTTACTTAGATTACGTACGCCTCGAGACGTTCGTAGTTTAAGTGCCGGTCATGTTCCATACTTTCGGGTCGTGACAAAGTTGGTATCAGAGCGTTAGGTTTTACCTTCGGAGCGTAGGATGACCCTTGGTTGATGGAATAGGTGACTAAAGTAGAGTGACGTACCGTGGGTATGTTCCGCGGCATACTTACGATACGCTACTCCACTTAAGAAGCCTTAGGATATACATTTCTTTGTTCAGTATTATATTCATTCCTGATCTAGCCTCATCGGTACCAGTTATGGTTTTGCTGCCACGATTACGGGCAGGGAGAGCTACGGCTAGAGTTGCGGTCAGCACGAGCTCGTTACGAATGAGGACTGACCAGGGCGTGATTCCGGCGACACACGATTGCAGAGATGTGTCTTTTTATTGTGTTTTCGCGCCACGAGCGTTGATGGATCGCTGTATGAGATTACTCGGATGGGCAGATCAGCACCAGAGGATTGAGCCAATGATAGAAGGTCGCCAGTCATCGAGGATGAATGACTAGGACATGTGGATCGTTCGCCTACCCCGATGCGAGGCCATCAAATAGTTTGTTTCCAGCTAGAGACGACTTCACGTGGAGACGTTGGGAGTCGACAGAGACGATCGAATGTCAGAAACCTATTATTCCAAGTTTAAAGTATTCAGAAGGGCATGCAGGCAATTCTATGGTCCTTCTAGAAGAATGAAACCGTAACTCGACTTAATGACCGTGTGAAAGCCTTTGAACCTTCGGGTTTACGGCAGTTCTACGGCGCCATTAGTGAGGCTTGGGTTTGCCCTTCTACGGCTAGACCACCGATGCTGTGGTATGTACTCGATACTATTAAACTGTGCCCAAGATGTTGAGTTCTTGGGGGATTATGAGGTTTTGACGACTTGATCGGATGGCTCGACTTAATTCGGATGCTAGGTGGTGAGATGCATTCTTGGGAGACTCCAGATACAAGGATAGCCGTTAGAGCTCAGTCCATGCAGCCACGACGAGACGAGTCCGAAGCGGTCGACATTAGAGAATGGTGAAGTAAGAAGTTCGTACCAGATCTAGATGAAACGACGTTCCACTCCGCCGACATCAGAGATGCGATACACATGCCAAGGCATTGTACTTGGATATACCTTCCAGAAGGAGTCGCGAGGAGTATGCAGCCGTTCCGGAACGAGAACAGATCTAGTAAGGGACGATGACTTCCGGACAGTTCGGCAGAGACGAGATTTGGGAGAGATACCGACAGGACCTTTCTGGAATGAATTACAAGAAGACTTGGACCCAGGAGTGGTCATATTACGCACACCGGCAGGCCAGAGCTCAGGTTCGTCGATGAGACATGCTATGAGTGACCACGACAGTTGGCCAGAGATTCTTGGAGGATGTGCTTGAGCGGGACTATTCCGCCATACTTGATTTTGGTATTTTGAGCGATCTATTTGCATGATTGGTTTTGATGATGGAGTTTCGTGATATTTGTTTCCTTGGACCACGGTTGCACCTACTGAGTATTCACGATTTTTGCACAGTAGTTGCACTTGAGATAGTTCTCGTGCCTTGGTTCCTCATGTTTGTGATTATATGGATTTCAGACAGTTGAGTTGATTGTGCGTATATATACATACGATTTGGTTTTTGCACTCGGTATGATTCACATATGCTTGCAGTGCAGTGATACGCATTTTGTGCACTTAGATGCACTGGACTTCGATTTCGATTGTGATACTCGATATTTGTTTTGTGCACCTTATGCACCTGATTTGATTTTGCGCATGTTCGGCGCTTGATATTGGATTTCATGATTTCGTGCATGATGAATGCCCCTGGTTTTGGGTTTTCGCGCATGTTGAGCGCATGTCTTGAGATGCGATTTTGGTGCACACCAGATGCACTAAATCGAGATTTTTCGTGCATGTCAGATGCACCTGATTTTGCTGTCAGGCACACACGTTGCCTACGACAGATGCTTTGTGCACACTCGATGCACTTAGATCTTATATCTGTGCACTTGTATGGCACTTATATGGATTTTGATTTCCGTGCGCACCAGACGCACGTAGTATTCATACGCGTATTTTGGTATTGATTTTTCTTATAGAGCAGTACGTTTTTATGATATTTGCTAAGTGTTTTCGTACTAAGTAGGACTAGTCAGAGGACAGTACCTGAATGTATTTTGCATGCATTGATAGCTATTGAAGGGAATTTCAAAAAAAAAAGCGAGCTATAGTCTCAGTATTTACCTACGTGTCTGATATGACGCGAAACGTTTAAAACAAGGAAAACCCTTCTAAATTGTTTCCCAAAACGGCGGAACGTACATTTCAAACAAAGGTATATATGTATATAGTTATTTTCTTATGATAGACATCCGCCACTGTGCAGTGTTATGTGCATTGCATAGCAACTTTAAGAGATTTGACATGCATTTCCTTCAGATAATTACATATATAGATTTGATATTTACGTGTATAGTTTCGAGTTATATCATATTGGTTTTGGTATTGGATTTGACATTGTGTCTTTACCGTGACTCCGATGATTGCGGGATGCTTGACGGAGTTTTGATTTTGAGTTATCTGCTCATTACCCATGCGCATGTATTGCTTTATGATGCGTTTTATGTACTTATGATTTCGGAGCCCGACGACTTGATAGTTTTGCTTAGATATTTTTGTATTTGGGGGGGTTGAATTTAAATTCGGGGACTGAATTTCTTTAAGGGGGAAAGATTGTAACATTTTGAAAATCGTTTCGTTGAAATTTCGAAAAATGGGTAAAATAAGGGGGTTTTCTGTAAAAAGTCAAAATACAAATATTTTTATTATAAAATTAAATATACATATTCTAGCTATGAATTTGCTAGTATTTGTTGTTTATTAAGTCACTGGTGAAATTTTAAATTTTCTGAAATTTTTTCCGAAATTAATTATTTTAATATTATTTTAAGCCGTCACTAATACATTTAATTAGGGAAAATTACAAATTGGAATGAGTTGAAACAAATTTTGTGCATCATAAAACATTAAATAAAATTTTATCATGTGGTTTTTGAAATGAAATCGTTTGCCAAAACGGTTTGGAAAATATCGAAGAAAAAGGCTTTTTTCGGTGAAATTAGTGTAATTGGATGTTGGGGTATATCAATTATCATTTTTCCTTCACCCTACACTCACAAACCCCCACTTTCCACCTTGTGGCCGAGCCTACCTGCCTCCATCCCCAACTTCTCCCCACTTCAAAGGCTAAAGAAAAGAAAAGAAATGAAAACAATAAAGAAATGGGAGATGTGACCTTGTTGACTTTGGGAAACTCCACATACATTATACACCTCACATTCTCTCTCCACCTCTCACTTATTGTGGCCGAGCCCTCCCCATTCCCTACTGCAACAGCAGCTCCTTCATCTTCCCCACACCATTTCACCTCCAAAAACCTCAAAGAATTCATCAAAAATCAAGTTGAAACTCACACAAACTCCAAATCCAACTCTTACCCATTTTTCTTTGGCTACTCTAGTATGGATCTAGGAGCATGGAGTCCATTTTGGGTGACAAGTTTTTAAGTTTGATCTCAAGAATTTGGGAGGTATAAATCTTAAGCCTATAATGAAATTGTTGTTTAAATTGCTTACCCTAGCATATTAAAGTGTTAATTTGATTCTAGTTGATAACTTGAGAATTTATGATTAGGGTTTGTGATCAAGTGAGGTTTTTATCATTTGCTTATGGTTGTAATGAGGATATTAACATGTAGATTGTATGCAAAATCTAAGTTAGTTGCTATTTGCTAATTTGTTAATTTAAAATTGTGATAACTTTGCTAATTTGCTAACTAAGTTTTTATAATTAGTTTAATAATTGGGTTTAAAAATCTAATTAGGGTATTAATAGCATTATTAACATTTTAAAGTGTATTTTAATACTTTAGTTCATGAAAATCCAAGCTAGATTGTAGTTTGTGCATTTTTGCTATAAAATTGTTAAAATTGGTTAATATTGCAAACTAGTTTTTTTAAATCGAATTAAATTGTGGGTTTAAAATTTACGTAATGGTTTCTATGGCATAATTAAGATATTAAGTTATCATGTTGGTCACTAGATTTGTTAAAACATCATGTTTTGTACAAACACGGTAATTTGTGCTTGCTAGATTTTCGGAAAAATTACTTTTTAAGTGAAATTGGGGTTTTTGTGAATTTTAATCTATTTTATATTATAATTAGGGCTGGTAATTGTACAAATGAGTGTGTTTGGGTTTTCTCGATGGTTTGGCGTTTGTACGCCGACGTCGAGGGTTTTTGGGTCGATTTGTGAACGCAACCATAGGTTTTGACCTATGTGGGATTCGTGCGTCGTTTTGGTCATGAGTCGGATTTTAATGCGATACGGTGCGTTATGATATGTAGGTACCCCATGTGGATTTCGAGACGACAAGCAAGCGCGTGGCGACGTCGGCACCGACGAGCGAGGACCAGGTGAGTAGATTTATATCTACGGGGAGAAGTCGGGTGGATGGCGTATAGCACCCCCGCAGTTCGTGGTGATGTATACGAATACGTATACACACATATATATATTGATTATATTTTGTTTGAGTATATTGATGATGATATGGATATTTGGTGTTCTTGGGTGTTTTAGTGTCGCGAAACCCTAGAGTAGTGGTCGCACCACACATGCACACACCCACCCATACTTGCATACCTTCTTCTTTCATTTGTGCTTACGAGAATATATAGTTATGTGTTCACATGGGTATGGGACTATGTGTTCACATACGGATTTGAGGATGATACTTGGGTTTGAGATGAGTCGATAAGATTTGTGTTGAGGTTGTGATATCGGTGATATGGCAGGATTCGTATTTGAGATACGTCCTGATATTATAGCGGGTCTTTGAACGACGATACGGGTGAATAGTGCTATAATCAAAATGGTCGACATGTGATCGTGATATGAGATATGATATGCTAGGATATTGATATTAGGCCGTATCGGGCGATGTATACCCTTGATGATGCCATGTGCTGACGGTATCGGTTTGTACGAGATTGTCGATCTGTAGTCAGATCATGAGTATATTGAAGATATTAGTATTGTACTAGACATAGGTCAGTACCCTAGACTATGATCTTGAATAAAGAGGATACCAGAGGAATGGTGTGAGGAATATGATATTGACCCGTACCCAGATTGGGAGATGCCGTACGACGGATTTACGTATGAGCTATATCTTGATGATCGATCCGCACTCTTGACTTGGTATGTCTGATTGTAGATATGGTATCGGATATGATATTATTGAGGCGGGATCACCGACTAATATATATACAGGTATGTATATGGATCGACTCAGATGTTAGGCGGTTTCCTTACCTGTGGTCCAGCTTGTTAGCTTAGCCCTTTAGTTGTTAGATTAGATTCGATTCTTACCTATTTCAAAAACCAACGAATCGTGGTTATTTTAAAAGACAGCCCAAGGGATCCTACGGATATTTCAAAAGACGTATCTTTTCATAAAAACACCGTAGCCCCTATTTTCAAAACCTCATGGTTCGTGTTATTTCAAAAGGCACCATTTGTAGGACTTATATTAGATTAATGCAGGTTAGTTACAGTTACGTCTTGTATTCAGCTCCCGCTTATTATTGTGGTTCGCTTCGCATCGCTTACTTATGTTAAAATTTCTTATTGCAATGTTGATATCATATTGTTAGGACACCAGCACCATTACCGATGATGCGTATGTACCACGTACACTTACTTGCCGGCTCACACACATCTTCATCGGTAATTGCCATGTCACGTACACCTTAGAAAATATTATTGCTTGACTTAGCATGTTAGTTAGTAATTTGACATGATATTAGTGTACCTGCCTTATATGCCAGCTTAATATTGTAGTTATTACTTGCCACTTCATGCATACTGTTATTTATTGTTATGCCTATATTCATGGTTTTACATGCTATTGATGATTTGGATTCGGATTTCCATGAGATTTTCTGGATTTGGGGGGGGAGAAACCGCAAAACTTATATAAACTGATTTATCTCTTTTTAAATAAAAAGTGCGGTTTTTTCCCATGATGTATGAGTCGTCCACCATGAGTTTGCTGATGGATTTCGAGACCCGATTTGAGGAGACGGACGAACCGTTTCGGGTACATGGTGGACCCGGTAAGGTACCCCGGGGCAAGAAGCACGTGATGATGACGATGTGAGCCTGGCAGGGGAGCACTACCTACCGGTGATATTACCCGACGCGTCGGATATCCGGAGGATACCGTCGTGGTCTTGAGATGGAGGGTAGGGGCCGGTCTGGACTGACGGCGCCCTAGATATTGTGTTTGAGACATTGAGATTTCGAGATATTGAGGTACAGAGACTGTGATACAGAGATATCGAGATATTGGGATTACGTTTTGTGCCGATGCTAGGCACTGTTTTATGCTGATTTCATTTATGATATCTCATTTAAAAAATACAAAGGAAATCTCACTAAATTATGAAAACAGTTTCTTCATTTACTTGTATTCTGTTTTCATGCATTCATACCTCATTCATATGATATATTGCTACCTGAGGCACTGACACGGGCACATGAGATTACACTCGGGTTAGATATTTACCCTAGCCTTGTTATAGGTTGCATGTTATATATATATTTGAGGATATATTATGATCATTGACCTAGGTTGCGTTATTTATGCGATTTCTGTGCGTAGATGTTTTTCTATTCACGAGTTGGCAACTCACCCCCGTTGTGCCTCAGTTTCTTCCAGGTTTGCCGTACAGGTTCATTACGGCTTTGCGGGCATAGTTTCCTTCGGGTGATTGCTAGTAGGTGGGTTTACTTGTATCGTACCCCCATTATATATCTTGTATATCATTATTCTGTTGTATCTAGAAGTTTCATCAACCAAACATGTATTTACTTTGAGATAGAGACCAGTGATGTTATTCCTTCGACCCTAGAGTCGCGCATTATTTTTCTGTGGTTTTCTTGTGGTTTGAGTTTCCTTTTGAGTTTTGATCCTCGCCGTTGGCGTTGTATATTATATTGCTTGTGTGGTTGTGGCCGTCGATTGACGAAGAGCTAGCTCCCGCTTGGGGATGCTCTTTTTTTTTGATTTCGTATACTATTCATGTTGTATCCCGTTTGGGGGCCAGTATTTACAAAGGAGACTCTGCCGAAATTTTCAGGAAATATTTGATGTTTTTAAAACCGCATAACTCGGCTTATGCTATTAAAACTACTTGATTTTAAATTGGTTTTCCTTCACTCTACTACTTTTCTTGGTTTGGATTTCTGGGTTTTCGGTTTACTTAGATTACGTACGCCTCGAGACGTTCGTAGTTTAAGTGCCGGTCATGTTCCGTACTTTCGGGTCGTGACACAGTGACAATATCCGTTCAGTCCGGTCCGTTCATCTATGAGTATCGCATATCGGGCCTAGGGGGATAGTAATGTCAGACCCCTAATAGCGGTATAAGTCGTGTCGGAGTGTAGCCCAGAACACCCTAAGAAACTACTGGAATACCTAGCAATAAATCTCACTTACCCTGCCCAGGGATTTCGTGTAATGGCTCTCCAGACACAGCGCGATATCAACCCCCAATACCGGTAGAGACGAATCCCCTGCCAATCCGCTCACTGCCTCCATGTGGCTCGGGACTGTACCCAACTAAAACATGTATGCACGACTCCTTTGAGCCGTGGTAAGGTAGTAATCAAAGCACAGTGGGAAATCACACGAAACAAATGACGATCTCTGGTTGATAGACTAACCTGTACACATGTCATCAGGGAACTGCTATCTGACGATAGGTATAATACCAACTAGCATGTTCCCGGCGAGTCCGTCTAGTGTACTCATAACCCAATGAGCACCTGTATACATCTTAGGTGAACCAACTTGACACCAATGGCTTGTGAGACCGGCCATCGCCCCTCGTCGGGGTCTCGATCTGTATACACTAGTCTACTCTCAGAGTATCGATGCCCAGTCTCGAAACTCCGACGACTAGGGACACCTTAAGGATGTGCTTATTGACTACCCAACTCTCATGTATATGATCACCATCATACTGCTGGTTGTCAAGCAAGAATCCTAAAGGCTCTATCAACATGTAATAGTGATCTGTAATGTCGCTTGAAGCATGTACACGATGATAAAGACAAACCAGATAGCATACTATCATCTCGAGTAAGACTGTTCTACCGGTATAGATCCTCCCTCAATCATTGCAATCACATGCCTGCGATCCAATAATTGACTTTGATGACACTAAATCCAACAATCTCCCAATTGCACATAAGGCTAATTATTGCAATGTCGCATACTCACAGCCCGTGTGATATCGAACATCCAACTTCTCTACTAGTCAGTTTCACAAAGCTCGTTTGTAAAACTGCTGTGTTCGAGAAATAGCCTCAGTGAGTGGATCCGCCCTGATGTTTCTTTCTATGTCTCTCTTAATCTCAAGTTCACGGAGAAAGCCATCTCCCGAAATGAGCAATACCTGTCTTAGAATATGTCTGAATATCTGATGGGACCCAGTTCACAAATGAACTCCAAATCCAGCAAACTTCTTAGACTGTATCATCAAATGAATTTAATCAGTATCCTGCGTCATGCCTCCCTCGGTATCCGCTTGGAGCATCTGTCCAAACTACTGCCCCTCGTCAGAGGGAAAACTACAACTCTGACAGTCACTCTGTCATCCAAGTCACCTTGAAAGCTTGGAATGATAACCGTCTCCCGAAGGAGGATGTCGTTATCAAATCCGTAGAACATTTACTTATGTTCTAAAACAGCTTCCGAACGTTTCTCCAGGATTGGATTAATATATATAAACTTATTGCATCTCGTGCAAAAACAACATCGGATGTGGTACTTAACATCTTATGATCAACTCAATTGCTTAAGCAAGTGATATGCCAATCATGCGCATCCCTCTCCCATTTAGTCTGTAAGACACCTTTAGAGAGGGTGACTCCATCACCTGCAGGTAAACCACCATACCAGGAGTCGTCCATTCTAAAACACCTTTAGAATGCTGTCTAAGTAGCCAGATTGGGACACTTCCCAAATATAGATCTAAAACCATAGATCTAGTAACCAAAATGCCTGATATTATATCCATATCCTGATATTATATCCATATCCTATGTGGAGAAGCCACCGTGTGGCAACCACAGTATAACCGATCGTAGTATAGGAATATCACTTCCTACAATGTGTATGTCATCCAAATACCAGGACATCATACCCTACTACCTTCTTAACAGATCCATTCCCTATTCTGATGAAGTCGAAGTCCATGACTGTCACATCAAAAATAGATGATCTATCTCCGCTATCTCTGCTTTAGTCTATAAATAGACATAAGCTGCTTGTCCACTATGCTTCCGCTGCTCCCACTGACCACAACAACCCTCTGGCAGAGTCATATACACTTGCACTTCTAAAACTAATTCAGAACGACGCTATACTCATCCTCCTACCGGGTCTCATAGTCTAGAACAGCAATAATGGCAAGACTGGGTAAACAAGAACCTCCCTATCACTGTCTTTGAGGATGCCGAAGTACCTCTCGGGCGCCTGAGGTTACCCACCATATCTGCAGAGTGGCTAATGGAATGTCAAATTCTATTGAATCTTTAGGTTCTACTAAATTTTAAGTAATCATCTGTGGTTCTGGAATCGCTTCCAGTTCTACCATACTCCCACTGCAGTTTTCTGGAAAAAAAAATCCATTTTACTAAAACTGTGGCGAGTCAAGAACAATATCACTATTGATCTTCCAGATGGTAGAAAGTTACCCCTCATCATAGCCTGGGATAACCCACAAACTGTCATTACAGAAGCGTGCCTTGAGTTATCCAGTGTCTGGTTTTAAGCATAAGCCGGACAACTCCATATACCATAACATCGTTAAGATATAATCCATTCTATATACAATATAGAAATAGAGACACAGATTTAATTGGAACCAGATTCAAATCATGCAGCTGTCTCCAGTGCATGTCAACTAAATGGAGAGAGGCCGATCAGCATTACTCAACTTAGGAGTGCATCTAAATACGAGTAACCTGAAAAAGAAACAAGTTTCTCAAAACCATTACTATCAACTGAATACCAAACACAAATATCTACATATTCGATCTGTAGGGATGCTAGGCACTCTAACAAGGGTCTACGAGGCATCAACTATGCCCGATTTAAAATTTAGCCGTGCCGAACAACCCTAACCAAGATATTTAAACTAGTGATTAGGCGAAACAAAGCATGTTAAACACTTTAACACAAAGTGAGAGGGATTAAAAAACCTTTGTAGATCCGGTCCTTCACTTCATAAGCTCCGTGTTGTGGTCCCTTCGCTGCGATCATCAAGTTCTGGACTCTCGAGAGGCTTCACGAAGAGAAAGATGCAAGCATGCTTCCGATCTTCGATAACAAAGATGATCTACCTTGAAGTTTCATTAACACAAGCTCTCGCTCACTAAATGAAGTGAACACCCTAATCTAAATGGCTAGGATAGATTAGGATGATGAAGTAAGATTTTAGCTCTCATTTATTTTCTATTTCTCACTCATTTTCATCACCTTTGAAAAAGCTAGAAAGCTTTTCCATGAAGAACTCAAGGAAGAAGATGAAGAATCCTTTTGTGATGAATAATGAAAATCAAGAAGGAAGTTAGAAATGCAACCATGGTCAATGGAACCATTGTAGAGATTTAACTAAGGATAGGGTTTTGGTTGGGTTAAAGGATGAGTCACTTAAAATATCAAAACAAATATCTTTGCACAAAAGAAAACAAAACCTTCTAGAAGGTTCTAAAAAAGCTTAACCTAAATTAAACCCTAACCATGTTTAATCTCCACTAAACATGTTGCATTAATAACCATATCATGTTACAATATTATATATCATATATATAATATTTATTGTAACAAAATAAAATAATACAATTAACATATATCGCATATATATCAATGTATTACCCGAGTGAGAAAAAGAATCTTTTAGTGAGCTTATATTAGTTAATTAATTTAATATATCATATATATTATTATACATTAAATCATCGAATCAACACTTGATCCGACAATCTGGCTATATCGCATATAACCGATTAATATATCATTTACCGATTCATTGAATCAACACTTGATCCGATGACCCGGCTGATATCAAATATCGCAAGAATAGAATACGGTATCTCATATCGCATTATCCTCGGTCCTGCACATATCACATATTTGCCCCCTACTCCGTTTTGCCTGAGTCAAGAAACCTCTATGTAGGACTCTAAAGAATCGTCAATACGCCGGCAGTAGGTGATGATCATATCAAACACCCATAAGCTGCAAGCGGTCAGCTAAACGTAACAGCCACCCAGGTATTGAGCGATCAGAAGATCAACAAGCAAGCCTGTACATTCTCCTGTGAATCCAATCAGTAACACTCCCGTACAGTCCGGTCTCGTCGTCTGATATGTCGCATATCTCGTATAAGGATGGTAAACGTCAGACCCCAGTAGCTTGATAAGTCATGTCGATTTGAGGTCCATAACAGTTCGAGAAACTACTGATAACACTTACCAGTAGATCTCAGCAACCCTGGCCAGGGATTTCCAGTTATAGCCAATCGAACACAGCACAACATCAACTCCCTATACCGGGAGAGACGAATCCCCTCCTATCGCTCATTGCCTCCATGTGATTCGGGACTGTACCCAAAAGCCACATTTTTGCACGCCCACTTGGACGTGGTATGATGGAAATCAAAGCACGGTAGGAATCACACAAGACTCTACGACGATCTCGGGTCTACAGACTAACCTGTACCAGTGTCACCAGAGAACAGCCATCTGACTTGAGGTATAATACCATCTGGGAGTTCTCGGCGAGTCCATCCAGTGTACCCAGTCTCTACTGAGCACCCGTACACCATCCTTGATGTCAAACACCGATAGATATGGGATCATCCATCGTCCATCATATGGGTCAAGATGCATATACGCTAGTCTAATCTGGTGTATCGATGCCCTGTCTCGATACACCCTCGATTAGGAACAGTTATAGGATGTACTCGTCGACTACCGTGGCCCCACTTGTATGATCTCATTATAGTCCCAGTAGTCGAGTACATATCCTAAGGGCTTTATCAACATGTAACATAGAGACAACCAGAGTACATGTTAAGATAAAGTACAACCAGATAGCATACTATCAGGTCGAGCGAGAAAGTCCTCCCTATATATGTCCAAGCATCCACTACAATATACATCATATGTATAATAATGGCCTCTAGGGCATACATATAACTAACAATCTCCCACTTGCACTAGGGCCATCTGTTGTGGTATCACATACCCAACAATAGCTATGGTTGAAGTATCTCATACTCAACCATCCCATAAAAGTCTCTACTGGGAAAAAAGGCCTTTGTGAGTGATCCGCGCTGTTGTCCTCCGTGTCTACTCTCCTAACCTCGATCTCCCTGGAGATCAACCATCTCCATGATCAGGTGATACTGCCTAAGAATTATATCTGGATTTCTGATGGGACGGTAGTTCCTTGGCTAAAGTCACAGCTCCATTGTCACACAATGGTAGGAACGAAGTTCATCAAATGAACTTATATATATCCAGACTGCCTCTTTGGTAGCATCCTCGGTAACGATGTATCTTGCCTTTAATCGTCTGGTAAGTCACGGTATCTAGTTTGGAACTCTTCCAACATACCGTCCCTCCACTGAGGGTAAAGACAATGCCTGCGACTGACATTCAGTCGTCCTTATCACCCTGGAACCTTTCTAATGATTCTCCCCTGGATCGATTGATACCATCTCACTACAACTAGTGAGAATCCTAACATCCAATTAGATCTATCTCATAGATCCAAAACCCAGGATTTAGGAGGTATCACCTTGGTCCTATATAGAGAATCCTTGTGATAAGCGGAGATTGACCGAGCATAGCATAGGAAACTCCTTCCCTATCAAGAGTATGTCATCCACGTACTTTACGAGGATTACCACCATACTCCCTACTACCTTTTTGTATATACAAGGTTCATCTACCATTTTGATGAAGTCAAACTCTTAGACTACCACATCAAAACAGATGTTCCAACTCCGCGATGCCTGCTTTATCACATAAAATATCTTGCACACGTTTCCGCTGCTCCCACTTTCTACGAAGCCCTCTGGCTGTGTACTTATAGACGCTCTCTTCTAAAAATATCATTTAGAAAAGCAGTCATGACACCCAACCACCAGATATCGTAGTCATGGTATGTAGCAATGGTAAGTAGGATCTGGATGGACTTAAGCATAGCTTTGAAAGTCTCAACTTTTCCATGTACACCAAGTAATCTTCTCAAGATATACTTGCTCATGATGGGGATTTAACCCTTCAGATAAAGCAACCAAAGTCCATACTTTGTTGGTGTATAAGGATTCCATCTCAGATCGCTAAGCATCCAGCCATTCTTACAGAGTCCCACTCCTGATGGCCAGCTCGAAACTAGTCGGGTCATCATCTCATGATGTAATCCTCGTTCCCACTGTCATAGAGAAACCGAAGTATCTCTCAGGTGGGTGAGGAACCCTACTAGATCGGCGGAGAGGCTGAGGTTCGTTGGTTACTATTGAATCCTTCGGTTCTACCAAATCATCAGTTGTAGTTTGTATAGCTGGAACTCCTTCCAGTTCTACCTCATGACCATTAATTTCTTCACAAGAAATTCCCTTTCACAAAGGTGGCATGTTGAGAAACAAAACACTTTTGTTCCTCAGTTAGGTAGAAGATATTCCCTTGCGAATGCTTGGGATATCCAACAAACTTCTACAGAACTGACTTTGCCTCGAGCTTGTCCGGATTATGCTTTTAGACATAGGATGGACAACCCCAAATCTTAACATACTTAAGATATGGGCTCTTCCCATTCCATATCACATATGAAATGGTAGGCAACTGATTTGATTTGAACCCTATTCAATAGGTATGCAGCTTCTCATGTCCATAACTCCCAAAAGGAAATAGGAAACTCAGTAGTACTCATCATAGAGCGCACCATATCAAATAGGGTGTGTTTACTCTGCCCTGATATACCATCGTGCTATGGTGTATGTGGAGGAGTAATGCTGAGAGAGAATCTCATTCTCCTTTAGAATAGTCAAGGATGTCCGTGCTCAAGTATTCTCCTCCCTGATCTCATCAAAGGACATAATACTTATACCCTTTTTTTTAGTTCTCTGCTTCTAACTTATATTCATTGAATTTCTCAAAAGTTCCAGACTTGTGTTTCAACAGGAACATATGTCCGAATCTTGAGAGATAATCAGTGAATGTAATGAACTACAAAGAACCGATCCTGGCATATGTAGACAGGGGACTTTCATACATCAGCATGTATCAATCCTAAGAGTTCACTAACTCTTTCTCTGTTTCCAATAAACGGAGCTGTGGTCATCTTATCTCTGTGACATGACCGGCAAGTTTCACAAGATGTAAATTCAAACTAATTTAAATATGCATCTATATGTAACTTCAGCTAGTCGGGTCGTATTGATATGACCTAGTCTACAATGCCTCAAGAAGGATTCGTTCATTTCTGAACTCTTCCTCTTGTGTGTGTTCTGTACGTTAAGAACTGTGGTTTGATTTAGAACGTCTATGCTTTTAGATAACGTGCCTGAACCGATCAACTCTTGATATAGGAAATGTTCAAAACATTATCCCACAATACAAAATTATATCCTTTCTTTACTAATAAAGAGACTGATATGATGTTGTATATCAGGTTCGGTATCTAATAACATTCGTTCAAAATCAATGTATTCTGATAATACAGGGTGATAACTACCAACAGACTTGGCTGCAACACTTGGACCATTTCTATTTCATGAAATTTATCACCCGTTCTCAGTTCTCTACCTATCTATAGCCCATGTAACAAATTACATATGTGGGATCCTGATCCGGTATCTCATACCCAGGACGTAAAGGATATTGAGAAACAGTTCTCTGTAATGAACACACCTGAAGAAGATGTATCAACATGCACTTTCTTCGTTTGGGCGACACGGGGATTCTGGTAATCCCCTATTTCCTGCTCTGTCTTATAACAATTATAAGTTGGAGCAGGACCAACGTTCCCTAGCGCCGTATAACAAGTGGGTTCGATCAATACATCCGTATTATTATCTTGATTAAGGCGTGACATAGTCGCAACCAGGAGAGAGAGAGAAGAAAACACTCAGCGTGCGCTTTTACAAGATTAGATTGGTTATCAATTTATCTAATCAGGATGTCTCCCACTGTTTTAGTCAAATCTTCCTTCAAACCCTAAAAGGAAAGACTAGCCGGGATTAATTACACTCTACAAGTTCGCCAATCTTTCAGCCAGGCCAGTGCCGGTACTTTGAGGGAGGTTCCCGGTTCTTTCGCACGGACCTAATTAAAATAAACCTCGTTTCCCCAGGGGCGTAACCCCGTTAACACCTTTCTAGACACCTACTTGATCGGCTAATTGTAATGTGTAAAACTCTTCCAGGAGTAACTCGTACTCGCAGCGGGTATCGGGATCCAACTATCTCATAGAAGGTATGCAATCTCATTGCAAATTTCAACACTTGAAATTCCCAATAATATTTTTCCCCAAGCGATCTATGACCTTGACTAAGTCAACAAACCATAGACCGCAAGTAAAGTTCAACCCGTCATTTCCCGATTGAATTAAACCCACCGACACGACCCTTGACTGAGTCAACAAGGCCGCACGACTACCCTAATCCAATCGCATCATATGCTTTGCAGATAAGCACTAATCAGCTACCGCACACTACGCCTTGACTAAGTCAACAAGCACAGCACGAATACTAAAAACTACTTATCTGAAATGACGGAGGGCTACGACATGTTTTTAAGAAAACCCTTTGCGTAATGAACTTTATATCGTTGTAGAATCGAGTGATTTTAAATAAACTGTTTTTGAGGCTTTTCTAGTATTGCTAAAGAAGTCACTCCCGGTGAAGGGATCGTCGGCTCTTTCCTCATCGAATAAGGTGCAGGATATTTCACAAATATCACTATGCAAAGCAAAAACTATAGAAACAATCAAAAGACAAACCGAGTTTGTAGCATCTACTAGTTTCACTAAAGAGGTCACTCCCGGTGAAGGGATCTTGGCTCTTTCCTTATCGAATAAGGTGCTGGATGTTCTACAAGGAACACCGCTATGCAAAGCAAGAACTAGAGCTACCGGTTTTTAAACAAGTTTCTACAACATCTTTAGGTTTCTTTTATTTCATTAATCTCATTAATGAAGTCCCATTTTATTATGCTTCACATTTGAAACGAAATCTGCAATATAACATATATCTCATATATATAATATAAACATTCATCTCAGGCAGTAATATGATCTCATCACAGAACATTGCAGCAGAAGAACATATATGAAATATTGGATATATTTGGACGTCCGTGTTTTAATACAAGCCTGTATAAAACACGGATTCCACGGTCGCGATGAATAGCCAAATCCACATCCCTAGACCCCTACGAGAGCGGAAAGCAACACTACCAATTCTAGGGTTAGGAGACCCGGACACGACTCCTCGAGATGGTCTCCCACTGGACCCTAGAACCCGGTTACTTGTGCTCCCCGCCTTGGGTCTACCTAATGCGAAAAAGTAACTAATATACAATGGTGATATCATCCTCAGCCTGGAAGTGCCCCAATAAAAGAATACTACATACAAATGAATTTTATATGAATGAAAATAAAAACCCTCGTCTCATATAAAACCCCCGACTATTCAAAACACGACTATCCAATATAACATATCACAGCAACACATAATATCTCATATCATCAACGTAAGCAAGTATGCGTATCCCGATTGTCGTTGATGTATAGAAACGAAGCCGGAGATACACTACATACTACGCTTACGGTCACAGAAAAGAATGTGTAAAACTACAACAGTTGGAATCCGCAACCTCCTTAGACATCACATGCCTAACCAAATGAATTCCTTAGACATCGCATGCCTAACAATTATAAACTCCGCATTTTAGTCTCATTATCGAAAACACTTTTCAATATCTAGTCGGGCAATTCAACAAGATTTCTGACAACCTGATCGAATGCTCGTCGCAAACTTTAGTAGACATCCACACCCCCGGATGCCGTCGACGAAGTGCACTAAGGCGGAACACCGCTGCCGCAAGCACCCGAACGGATCCTTTTGGCGACGGGGTTCTCCTACAGTCACTTGGTCGGGCTATAGGGCGTGGCTATCTATTAAGTTTACCCGGAGAGTATCCGCGTACACTACGTGATTGCAACGGACTTATGATCACATCAAAATCCTATGGCAACCGATCAAATGAGACTAAACTGCTAAATTTACAACATTCAAATTAGTTATCTCATAACTACCTGTGGATTCCAAATATTGCATCACATTCCAAATAAAAAGACAGTGTTAAACTTTTCGATCGAATAATCAAACACCCAAGATTTCCCAAATAGCTCAACAATTGAGCGGAGTTCAAAAAATATCCATCACATGCCATAGTACCGATGGTCCAGCCGTAGAAGGGTCAAGTCAACGCCTCACATGTGGCAACGCCGTACTGCCCCAAACCCTAAGCTTCAGAGGCGGTTCAGACGGTCACATAATCGAGTTAAGATTTGTGTTCTTCTAGAGGGTCCACCGCGTTACTTGCATGATTTTCCGGAAGTTTCAAACTCGAGAAAAAATCCAACTTTTGAAAAATTTTCCGACAGGGGAAAAAGTGAGTTATTGATATCTGTTCGAACTTTTTAACAGTTTCTAAAATTACCCGGAAAAAATTAAACGAAGTTAAACTTTCCGATCGAATCAACGAGCTCCCAATATAACCCAGAAAACTCAACACTTGAGTAAAATAAAAATTTACAAGAAGAATCAGGAATTAGATACGGACATTACTGTGTAAAAACTATCCCTCAATCTACAGTAACGGCCGCGGAACCGCTGCCAATACCTTGGTTTGGCCGCGGTTCCGCTACGCTTTAATTGATTTAGAGGGTTGTTTTAGAATTCCCTGATGATTTTTTTGAGTATTTTTAATATGAAAAAATCAACATTTTTGAAAAATTCCAGAAACTAGGGTTTTACGGGTATTCGGAGTTCGATCAGACTTTAAAATTCGCCTAGACTTCGCCTAAAGCTCTATCTTGGCTCTGATACCACTGTAGGGATGCTAGGCACTCTAACAAGGGTCTACGAACCAAGATCTTTAAACTAGAGATTAGGCGAAACAAAGCATGTTAAACACTTTAACACTAAGTGAGAGGGATTACAACCTTTGTAGATCCGGTCCTTAAATTCATAAGCTCCGTGTTGTGGTCCCTTCGCTGCAATCATCAAGTTCCAGACTCTCGAGAGGCTTCACGAAGAGAAAGATGCAAGCTTGCTTCCGATCTTCGATAACAAAGATGATCTACCTTGAAGTTTCATTAACACAAGCTCTCACTCACTAAATGAAGTAAACACCCTAATCTAAATGGCTAGGATAGATTAGGATGATGAAGTAGGATTTTAGCTCTCATTTATTTTCTATTTCTCACTCATTTTCATCACCTTTGAAAAAGCTAGAAAGCTTTTCCATGAAGAACTCAAGGAAGAAGATGAAGAATCCTTTTGTGATGAATAATGAAAGTCAAGAAGGAGGTTAGAAATGCAACCATGGTCAATATAACCTTTGTAGAGATTTAACTAGGGCTGGGGTTTTGGTTGGGTTAAAGGATGAGTCACTTAAAATATCAAAACAAATATCTTTGCATAAAACAAACAAAACCTTCTAGAAGGTTCTAAAAAAGCTTAACCCAAATTAAACCCTAACCATGTTTAATCTCCACTAAACATGTTGCATTAATAACCATATCATGTTACAATATTATATATCATATATATAATATTTATTGTAACAAAAAAATAATACAATTAACATATATCGCATATATATCAATGCATTACCCGAGTGAGAAAAAGAATCTTTTAGTGAGCTTATATTAGTTAATGTAATTTATTATATCATATATATTATTATACATTAAATCATCGAATCAACACTTGATCCAACAATCCGGCTATATCGCATATAACCGACTAATATATCATTTACCGATTCATTGAATCAACGCTTGATCCGATGACCCAGCTGATATCAAATATCGCGAGAATAGAATACGGTATCTTATATCGCATTATTCTCAGTCCTGCACATATCACATATGTGCCCCCTACTCCGTTTTGCCTGAGTCAAGAAACCTCTGTGGAGAACTCTAAAGAATCGTCAATACGCCGGCAGTAGGTGATGATCATATCAAACACCCACAAGCTGCAAGCGGTCAGCTAAACGTAACAGCCACCCAGGTATTGAGCGATTAGAAGATCAACAAGCAAGCCTGTACATTCTCCTGCGAATCCAATCAGTAACACTCCCGTACAGTCCGGTCTCGTCATCTGATATGTCGCATATCTCTCCTAGGGGTGGTAAACGTCAGACCCCAGTAGCTTGATAAGTCATGTCGATTTGAGGTCCATAACAGTTCGAGAAACTACTGATAACACTTACCAGTAGATCTCAGCAACCCTGGCCAGGGATTTCCAGTTATATCCAATCGAACACAGCACAACATCAACTCCCTATACCGGGAGAGACGAATCCCCTCCTATCGCTCATTGCCTCCATATGATTCGGGAATGTACCCAAAAGCCACCTTTTTGCATGCCCTCTTGGACGTAGTATGATGAAAATCAAAGCACAGTGGGAATCACACAAGACTCTATGACGATCTCGGGTCTACAGACTAACCTGTGCCGGTGTCACCAGAGAACTGCCATCTGACGTGAGGTATAATACCATCTGGGAGTTCTCGGCGAGTCCGTCCAGTGTACCCAATCTCTACTGAGCACCTGTACACCATCCTTGATGTCAAACACCGATGGATATGGGATCATCCATCGCCCATCATATGGGTCAAGATGCGTATACGCTAGTCTACTCTGGTGTATCGATGCCCTGTCTCGATACACCCTCGATTAGGAACAGTTATAGGATGTACTCGTCGACTACCGTGGCCCCACTAGTATGATCTCATCATAGTCCCAGTAGTCGAGTACATATCCTAAGGGCTTTATCAACATGTAACATAGAGACAATCAGAGTACATGTTAAGATAAAGTACAACCAGATAGCATACTATCATGTCGAGCGAGAAAGTCCTCCCTATATATGTCCAAGCATCCACTACAATATACATCATATGTACAGTAATGGCCTCTAGGGCATACATATAACTTATACGATCACCTTGAAGAATCCCAATACTTGTGACATCTGGTTCTTTACTTTATTCTTGTACATGTAACTTCTCAAAACTTGAACCTTATATTTCTACGAAACACATGTCTAAAACTGGAGAAGTCACAAGTAAACAGAATATAGTACGAGTACCAACCCCTCTGTCCTAATAGACACTGGACAACATATAATACTTTGTATAAGTCCCCTGAGTTTAATAACTCAAAGCCTGTGCATCGTAGGTTGAAAACTGTACCATGTTTATATAGAATTACACTGCTGTTGAATGCTCCTTACCTAACCATCAACTGATATAGGTAAATGTCATGGACATAATTTCAAAAAGTTATATCTCACTTTATAAAATAAACGTACAGATATATCAGTTTGAAATTGGTGCATAATAACGGATATTCAAAACCAAAAACTTGTCGTCCGGCAAAAACCCATGCGATTTTCTCAAATATCACCAATTACAACGAATTCCGATATAATGAGGATAATCACCTAATTCCCAATAACTTACTCGCACTCATCATCTGTAAAACCATACAGATGTGAGAATCAAATCTGGTAAATACATATCCTGGAGCAAGGGATAATAGGGAAATCATTTTTCTATTAACAACGCATAGTGAAACTTAAACATGAATATGTTTCGAAAGGGTATCCGGGTATTCCAAGCAATGTCTCTTCCATTATCCAGATTCATAACTGTAACCGTATATTTCTTTGCCATCTCTCCAAATCCCTTTATTTGTCTTTAGTCGTTACCTTCTGTACACCATCGTTAGGCTAAATGGTTTTCTTCCTTCCCTACCGTTCGGCACCAGCCTATGGTTTGGAAGAAGATTATCCAATAAGCGTAATAGGTGTACTCTCCTAATCCCAGCAGCCCTCACAACCTGAGAGAAGGTGATGATAAAAGACAACTGAATAAAGCTTATTCTATTTCTCCTGAACCGGAATCCATCTCCGAACTGGAACAAGTTCCTTCGAGTTCGTATATAACCATACGATGGATTATCCAATAACCGTGGATCTTCATAGTGATACGGGGTGTTCTGGAGAAATACAAAGGTGAAGTAGAAGTGGCGATGAAATACTTGGTTTGGTCGTGAATGATAGCTGTCGTAATTTACTTTGCCCTCTTTCTAATCCCTTTATTTGTCTTTACTCATTACCTTCTGTACACCACACTTAGGCTAATTGGTTTTCTCCATTCCCTACCTTTCGGCACCTGCCTATGGTTTGGAAGAAGACTGTCCAATAAGCGTAATAGGTGTACTGTCTCCTAATCCTAGGAGCCCTCACAACCTGAGAGAAGGTAAAAAGAAAAGACAACGGAATAGTCCTATTCATTTTCTCCCGAACCAGAATCCATCCTCAAATCTGGAACAAGTTCTTTCGAGTTTGTATATAACCATACGATGGATTTATCCAATAGGAATGGATGTTCATAGTGATACGGAATGTTCCGGAGAAAATCAAAGGGTAAAGAAGGAGTGGCAATGTTGTATGCAACTCAAACAATCCAAAGGCCAGTGTTTTAAGAAGGTTCGGTTAACTTGGTCACTGAGTTATAGTCTAGGGTCGGGCCATGGTCGCTGCCAAAGAGAGAGAGAAAAGAAACACTTTCCGTGCACTCTAACCTAGATCAGAATGGTTAATCACTTTATCTAATCAGGATATCTCCTATTGTAACCTCAAATTCTCCTCCAAACCTAAAAGAAGAATTTGTCGGGATCACCCGAGGAGTAAACCAACCCATCAGTAGGATCGTGATGCAACTATCATCGCATGATAACCGGATGGAATCCACTCAAGTTATCATACTCCAGAAGGTATCCGCAAGCCAGGCAAGTTTCCTGTATGTTTGAAACTCCCGATGTGATTTTTACCCCATACTCTTATGACCTTAACGAAGGCCAACATATCATAAGTCACATGTCAAGTTCTACTCGTCATCATCCAGGTTAATTTGAACCCACCCGTACATACCCTTGACGGAGGCCAAAATGGTAGTACGACTGTCTCAAACCAACGCATCTATCTATGGAACAGAAAAGTAACAAATAACTACCATACGCTATGCCTTGACGAAGGCCAACAACATAACATGAATACTAAGTGCTTGATTGGTAGAGTTTTTGCGTGCTTAGTTAATTACCGCAATCAAGACGGTTTCGCTTGTAGCTAGCCGGTTGAGTACGGGTCGTCCGCAGGGAGATGGGAATCTTTTTCTATGTGCTTTAACGAGTTAAGTCCAAATGTCCATGTTTGTTTGAGATTAACTATGTGCTAAAATGTTATATAAAGAGAGCTTGTTAGGGTTAGGATTAGGTTAGTTTGAGTTAGGAGTCGCTCATTTCTTTCGTTGCCACTCTTAATATCGGTGTTACGGTAATCGGCAACAACGGGGATTGGCACGACTAGGAAGGAACTTGCGAGTATAAGTTAGGCTTTCCAACGCTTAAGTTCTTCCTTTTGGTGCTTGTCCGTCCGTTCTTGGCTCTTAGCCTTAACCTTCAATTAATTCAACCACAACCGGTCTCACTAAGGAATCACCGCTATCATGTAGGATAGGGTACCGTAGGGAGCGGATTGTGGTTTAATTAACGCGAGTCCGAATTAAGATGTTGGGCAAGGAAAGAGTGAGAGAGATTTCCTTCTCTCAAACTTTCCTTATCTTACCCTAACAAGTAAGAAAACTACTCACCCATTACAAGAAAAAGGAAAATAAAACAAAAGGAGGAAGATAGAAAGAAGAGGTTAGAAGATTACAACTAGCTATTTGAGACCTCACCTTGGCAAGGATCAAGCTTAAGCATCATTGTTGTTAAGGATAAAAAAAAAAGAGAACAAGAAAGAAACAATAACAAATAACAACAACTAGATTAGCAAATGAAAATTACAAGCAATTGCATTTAACAAAATAACAAGTCAAGCATGATAAGGAAAAGAACTCTTTTATTCATCCTTCACTCATAAAAAGCTCACTACAAAGTTTTAATGGAGAAAAGATGAAAGGAGGAAGAAGAACTACAAAATATATCCTAAAATTTTACACAAGAATGAGCACCCTTGGCTTGGCAAGTTCTGGGCTATTTATAGGCAGGAAACAGAGAATCTAGGGCAACATTCTGAACCCAAATAGAGTTACCAAAATACCCCCAAAATTTGAGATTCTGTCAAGATAAATTGGCCGCGGATCCGCGGCCTAAGCGCTCTTATGCCGAGGATCCGCGGCCATTTAGGAGAATTAGGTCATAAAATTTGGTGGGTTTTCCTGGTTTTCAGTACTCTTCAGTGTGGTATATGTTGTTTCTCAGAAGCTCTTCACAATTTTTTCAGAATTTCAGCAGATCAAAAGGTGATGTGATGTGGATCTTTTGCCATGATTTTTCTTGAGCTCCGCGTAGACATGTTGGATCTTATGTTGACATTGTGCTTTGTGCATGAAAATGACATCGATTTGCCATTTTGTCCCTTAAACTGGTGTACGGCAACATACGGATAGAGAGCGGAGACCCGTGTTTTATCTGTGGTTGGCAGTAATCCGGAGTTTGTCGTGCTTTTCCATGAATTCCACTGTTTAGAGCTGAGAACCTGTATCCTGCAATTAACTAGCAAACACGGCTCAAGAGTACCTACCGATAAGTAATGTGATAAAAATTGGGCGGTATAAAAATGCAAAAATCTGATATGAACAAATACCCCCAAACTTATCATTTGCTCGTCCCGAGCAAAGCCAATTTATTCACAAAAACTTCCTAACCTCACTTTCGCAGGGAACGCGATTGCACTGAGCATGTGCAACAAGCCGTTAAACCTCTAGGTGTCCCTAGTAGGAGGAGTGTTGTCTCCTGAGGGTTTTCAGCGGATACTACCCACAAAATCCGGTCAAGCTAGTTTTGCAAAATAACTATGATTCAAAATCTAAGGTTTTGTTTTAAAAATAACAATTCTATTATCCTAAGTCTAGACTATCGAATATTTATTTTTCACACCTCGCTTCTTATTTAACTTAAGATTTTATATGTCTTTACGTGCAGTGCAAATAGTGTCGTTAAGTTTCAGAAGGACTGATTAAAGTCATCACGTCACAAAATAAAGCCCAGATAAAAATTTTAAAAGGATTACATAAGTTTTTTAAAGAGTTAAGTATTTTTTCAAGTTTCGTTTTCCAGTAAGGTTTCAATTTCAGAATTTCTATCTTTCTTAACAGGAAACTAGGTCTTATTTTTCACTCCACCTTTTTCTTATTTTCATTTCATACACACCTCTATGAACGTGCAATAGTCTTTATCATAGAATAAAACCTTCATATCTCCGCTAGAAATATTATTTTATAAAACCCTGTCTTTTGTCAAGATTATTCTCACACGAAGAACCGTTAGGAATTTTAACTCGGAGAGAATACTTGCTTGACTTTGTTTTAATCTGGACTTTCTAAGCTTCTTAACGAGCTTTGGGCCAATGCACCCAAACCAGTTGGGTTAGGGCATTAGGTGTAGAGACACCCCAGCGGACTTAATTACTCAAGTTACCTAGGCCCAAAAACAAAAGACAATTTAGCGTGAAAATCATGATGATTCAATGCGAACGGAGATATAACCGGCAGTTCAGTTATTTTTTTGGATAAAAGACGTGTTTAGTGGGTTAGGTGTGTAATCATTCCAATTAAGTTTCAGATGGGTTATTTTTCAGAATTAGTTCCAATTAAGGCATCAATAACATCCCTTCATATTCACTTCACTTTATAAACTATTCTTGATATTACTTATTTCAGAACAAAGCTATTTGATCCTTAGAAAATCATTTATCCATTTAAAAGTTTTTAGACATAATAGACTTGTCATCTAATTTCCAAAACTCATGATACGTGTAGTGTGATGTAAAGACGTATATCAGCTATAGTTAACTTCAAAGGAGAGTTATCTTTCAGGTTTTCAAAATCTAAAAATAAGATTTAGTTATTCTTATCTTATCAAACAAAACCGTTGAAATGTTGAATCTGAGTTCTCCCACTAGCTAACTTGACGAAAAAGTTTTTATGTTTTTAGAAAATTTTCTGATTTTTTTGGATTTTATGGATTTTAGTATGCAGATGCAAAATATACATATGAATGCGAAGGTTAGAATTGCGTACTGAGCGTACCCCAAACTTAAACTGGACAATGTCCTCACTGTCATTGCATGAAGAAATCATTGAAGGGTCAAAATTGTCGGTTAGATATACACAATTTTTTTTTGTTTTTAAAGAAAAGAAATATAATAAAAATGGATATGCACCGGACAAGAATATCCACATATATATACAAAATGGTATATACATACCCCCAAACTTATTTGAAACAGTGTCCACTGTTTTGGCTGAATAACCGATGTTTTGGTGGTAGGCAGAGGAAGATTATGCAGGGTAAACCGGCTCCTGTAAGGCCAGGAGCTCCTCTGTTGGTTTGGCGCTAAGGTACGGTTTTAGTCGGTGTCCGTTTACTTTGAAAGATGAACCGTCCTTTGGATTCTCCAAATCCACAGCGCCATGCGGATACACATTCCGCACAAAATATGGCACTTTCCAGCGAGATCTGAGCTTACCTGGATAGAAATGTAGCCGGGTGTCGTAAAGCAGCACCTGTTGACCAGGTGCGAATGTTTTGCGCAAAAAGCGTTTATCGTGAAACACCTTCGTTCGGTTCTTAACGACAACCGCGTTTTCGTAAGCCTCATCCCTAAGCTTGCTCAATTCGTTCAACTGCAGCTTCTGATGGCTGCCCGCATCTTCGAGAGACAGATTCAGCTCCTTTATCGCCCAAAATGCGCGATGCTCTATTTCCACAGGAAGGTGGCAAGCCTTTCCGTAAACAAGCCGATAGGGAGACATGCCAAGATCGGTCTTATAAGCCGTTCGAAATGCCCAAAGGGCATCAGTGAGTTTTGACGACCAATCTTTACGGTTCTTGGAAACCGTCTTCTCCAGTATCTGCTTGATTTGCCGATTTGAAACTTCGGCTTGCCCATAGGTTTGGGGGTGGTAGGGCGTAGATAGCTTATGATTAATGGAATATTTCCGCATCAAGGCCTCGAAAGTCTTATTGCAAAAATGAGTTCCATTGTCGCTAATGATCGCTCGGGGGTGCCCAAACCGGGAGAAAATGTTTTCTTTAAGAAATCTAACGACAACCTTGTTGTCGCTAGTCCGGCTGGGCACAACCTCGATCCACTTAGAGATGTAATCAACAGCGAGAAGGATGTACAAGTTCCAAAAAGAGCTGGGAAACGGCCCCATGAAATCTATCCCCCAAACATCGAAAATCTCCACAACCAGGTTTGGTTGGAGCGGCATCTCGTTCCTCCTGGATATCCGGCCCAAGTGTTGGCACCGGGAGTAAGTCTTGCAGTAGTCATGAGCGTCTTTGAAGAGTTGTGGCCAGTAGAAACCACACTGCAAGATCTTCTCGACTGTCTTTCTGGGGCCAAAATGCCCGCCACATGCTTGATCGTGGCAAAACGACAGCACACTCTTGAATTCATCGTCAGGGACACACCGACGAATAATCTGGTCGGGACAGTACATGAACAGATAGGGTTCGTCCCAGTAAAAGTGTTTTACTTGGGATAAGAATCTAAGTCTGTCCTGACTTGACCATTCAGTCGGTAATAATCCTGTGGCCAAATAGTTCACAATATCTGCGAATCAGGGTTCGCAAGATACTGTCAAGAGCTGTTAATCCGGAAAAACGTCGTTGATCGGAATTTGAAGCTACGGCGAAGAAGGAAGTCGTGAGAGATGGCGGCGACTACGTTTTCACATCCTCTTTTTTCCTTGATGACAAGGTCAAACTCTTGAAGCAAGAGGATCCAACGTATCAGCCGAGATTTTGCATCTTTCTTCGCAAAAAGATGGCGCAGAGCAGAATGGTCCGTATAGACAATGACTGGAGAGCCGATGAGGTAGGGCCTGAACTTTTCTAAAGCAAATACAACAGCCAAGAATTCCTTCTCAGTTGTTGTATAATTCAGTTGGGCGTCGTTCAGGGTTCGGCTAGCATAATAGATTACGTGCGGCATCTTGTTGATGTGTTGTCCAAGGACAGCACCGATGGCAAAGTCGGATGCATCGCACATAATCTCAAATGGGTGCGTCCAGTCAGGAGAAGAAAGAACGGGAGCAGAAGTGAGTGAGCTTTTTAATGACTCGAACACAGTCACACAGCTCGAGTTGAAGTCGAATGGCGTGTCCTTAGCCAGCAAAAGAGTCAAGGGCCTAGCAATCTTGCTAAAGTCCTTGATGAATCGTCTATAGAAACCGGCATGGCCAAGGAAGGCTCGGATATCTCTGACGCATCGGAGAGGAGGGAGATTGGAAATGACTTCAATCTTCGCTTTGTCAACCTCTATGCCATTTTGCAAAATGATATGTCCTAAGACAATACCTTCGCGCACCATGAAGTGGCACTTCTCCCAATTCAAAGTGAGGTTCTTGTCCTTACATCAGGTAAGGACAGCGTCGAGATGCAGCAAACACTCATTAAAAAAATCGCAGAAAATGGAGAAATCTTCCATGAAGATCTCCAAGAATTTTTCCACCATGTCTGAGAAGATTCCCATCATACACCGCTGGAAGGTAGCGGGCGCATTGCATAACCCAAAGGGCATGCGACGATATGCAAACGTGCCGAAAGGACAAGTGAATGTGGTCTTGTCCTGGTCTTTTTCGGCGATGGGAATCTGATTTTAGCCGGAGTAGCCATCAAGAAAGCAGTAGTACTCGTGTACGGCCAATCGTTCAAGCATCTGATCAATGAAAGGTAGCGGGAAGTGGTCCTTCCGCGTTGCGGCGTTGAGTTTTCTGTAATCGATGCATACTCGCCATCCAGTCTGGGTGCGAGTAGGGATTAACTCGTTCGCCTCGTTGGTTATGACCGTTATGCCTGATTTCTTGGGGACAACGTGAATGGGGCTAACCCACTGGCTATCAGAGATAGGGTAAATGATACCACTATCCAGACACTTTACGATCTCTTTCTTTACAGCCTCCTTCATGACTGGGTTGAGTCGCCTTTGTGGATCCCTGGCTGGTTTGGCATCATCCATCAGATGAATGTGATGTTCAACGATCAGGGGACTAATCCCCTTGATGTCCGCCATGGACCAGCCAAAAGCTTGCCTATTGCTGTGCAAGACCGCAAGAAGGGCTCTCTCTTGCTCGGGAGCTAGAGAAGCCGAGATGATAACAGGGAGGATCTCGTTCTCACCCAAGTAAGCGTACTTAAGGTGAGATGGAAAAGGCTTGAGTTTGAGCGTTGGAGGTGAAACGATTGAAGGCAAGATTGGTGAAAAGGTCTCGAACTCAAAGGATTCCAGCAAAGGTTCAAAATGAGTGTAAGCGACCGAGTTGGATGGTTCAGGTAACTCATCCGGAAATTCGAACGATTCCAACTCGGGTGGTGACTGGCTAAGATCGGTCGAGAAAGTGAAACACTCATAGTCATTGTCGGGCGCAGAAGCAGCAGCAGGTTCGAAGAGAAACGCACTAGTGGCGTTTAGGTTGTCGTGATCGAACAAAAACTCCTCGAATTCACACTCCTCTGGGGTGATCTCCTGGATTGAGCAAACGTCTAGTATATGAGCATTAGGTTCAGAGGGCCGATTCCCCAACCTAAAAATGTTGAGTTCAATTGTCATGTTTCCAAAAGATAGGTTCATCGAACCATTTCGACAATTGATCACCACATTTGAGGTTGCAAGGAATGGGCGACCGAGTATCACCGGAATTTGATTCCGGGGGTTAGCTACAGGCTGTGTGTTTAAAACAATGAAGTCAACGGGGAATATGAAGTCCCCAACCTTGATTAACACATCCTCTAGCTCACCCCTAGGATGGGTGATTGATCGATCGGCCATTTGGAGAGTATAATGTGTGGGTTTCAGCTCTCTTACACCTGGTTGCTTATATACTGAGTACGGAAGCAGGTTAACACTGGAACCAAGATCTAATAGTGCGCGGTTGATGTTCTTATCCCCAATGGTAATAGAAATCGTAGGACAGCCAGGGTCCTTCCATTTTTGAGGTAAAGATTGGGTAAGAGCATCACTCACAGCACTAGCCAAGAAAACTTTCTTGGGTACCTGAGATTTCCTCTTTTTCGTGCACAAGTCCTTTAAGATTTTCGCGTAGGAAGGAACTTGTTGGACAGCATCTAAAAGGGGAATGTTGATATTAACCTGCTTAAACAACTCCAGAATCTTCTCCATTTGTGGATTTTGTTTATTGGACCTCAACCTGTTTGGAAATGGAACGTTTTTAAAATTGGTTGAGTCCAATGCTTGTGGAGGAGATTGTGGAGTTGGAACGGATCCCAGAGCTGGTGTTTTCGTAGAGTGAGAAATGGGTTCGTTTAGATCAGAAGAAGAGGAAGAGCCTTTTGAAGAATGGAGAATAGGCTCAGAAGACGAAGAAGAAGAAGAAGAAAGAGCGGTCGGGGTGTCATCGTCGATCCGTGTGCTAATATTGTTTTGCAGCATCCTTCCCGATCTCAATGTAGTCACGGCACTCACATTATGGTTCTGTTGTTCTATAGGAACATGTACATTATGTGGGTGACCGGGATTTGGGAGTGGCTGGGACGGAAGCTTCCCCTTCTCTCGCTCACTTAAGGCCGCATTCAGTTGTGCTATCTGGGCTTCGATGGTTTTGATGCTTTGCCTGTGAGCGGCAGTGTGTTGCACCAAGGACTGAATGGAAGACTGGATGTTGGCGGTGGACTGAGTTGATTGCTTTACAAACGCCTCCAGACTTCGTTCGAGCGAGAAAACCTTATCGTTGTTTGACGGAACAAAGTTGTTTTGGGGAAAAGAATTATTGGGTGCAAAGTTGTTCGTCTAATTTTGAAAAGGTTGGGGTTGGAAGGGCTGCTGAAATTGATGTTGAGTTTGTTGTTGCGCTTGTTGTTGTGGAGGAGGGGGCCGCTGGAAATCGTTGCCTTGGAATTGATGCTGGTTCTGATTCCAGGCGAAATTGGGGTAGTTCCTCCAACCGGGATTGTAGGTGGAAGAGTATGGATCATTTCTTGGTCTTTGCTGAAATGCAGCATTAACCTGATCCTGCCCTTGAGATGGTGGATTGTACGGACACTCTTCGGTTAAGTGAGATGGATCGGAACAACAAGCACAAATGGTACGAAGGGGAAGAATAGGGGCAGGAGCAGGAGATGAAAATTTGCTCTCTATTGCTTCAAGTTTTCTCGTTATTGCAGCCATTTCAGCTTTCATTGCAATAGAGACATCGAGTTGGTGAATTCCTACCCTAGACTGACCAGTAGAAGTAGAGGAAGAAGAAGAAGAAGTTAGTCTGGTGCTCTCCCATTAAAGCGTTTGTTCCGCAAGGTCGTCGAAGAATTGCCATGCTTCCTCGTCAGATTTCAATAGGAAGTGGCCCTGACAAATGGTTTCCAATAACTGCTTGGTTGCTGGGTTCAGGCCCTCGTATAAGGTTTGGCAAAGTTGCCATTTCTCAATACCGTAGTGAGGGCACTTAACAAGAAGGTCTTTATACCAGTCAAAGCACTTCCAAAAGGGTTCAGTAGGCAGCTGAGAGAATTGGTTGATTTCGTTACGGATCCTCGCGGTTTTATGATTTGGATAGAATTTTTTGAGAAACGCTTTCACAAACTCATCCCAACTGGTTATGGAGTGGGAAGCGGTGCTATACAGCCATTTTTCAGCAAGATCGCACAAAGTGAATGGAATGACCCGTAGTCGTATAGCATCGTCCGACAGCTGGGTCGTTTTCATCATGGCACAAACATTCTGAAACTTGTTGATGAAGATATAGGCATCTTCAGATTCAAGCCCATGAAATTTCGGAAGCATGTTAATGAAGTGGGGCTTAATTTCAAAATTATCCCCATTGGCCGGTGGAAGGGAAAGACGGGTGGGAAGTGCAGAACGGGTGGGATAGAAACGATCCTGGAGCGCGATTCGCTGTGGCGCTACAACAGGCGGTGGTGGTGGGTTATTCGCATCCATAGGAGGTGGAATCAATCCCGGGGGAGTCAAAGGGATGTTTGGATTAAATCCTGACATCGCGAAAGAAGAGGTTGGTGATGGTGAAGGTGAGGATGTATGAACAGAATTCCGATCAACGTCGGAGTTGTCCGGCAAAGGTAAGGGTGAAAGAGGCGTGGAAGGAGTTTCGACGTCTGAGTCGATCGTGTAGTCGGTAGCGACTAACGTAACGCGGACTAGGCGGGCGCTAGTGTCCCGAGTCCAAGCGGACATACACTAAACTAGTTCAGTGTAGTCAAAGCGGAGAAGGTGAGGGTAAGAAAACGTCAATGGAGAAATACGATGGGTGGTGGGTGAAAAAAAATGGGATTTTGGGCGACAAAGGGCAAGTTTTTATAAAAGTTTTTTTTTTGTGTTTTTTTTCCTTTTTTTTTTTTAGAAAAGAGCTTTACAAAAATATGTACGGACTTACGGCTTTAAATAATCACAGACAAAATATACGCAATCACACCTAGATCTAGGGTCACCTAGGTCAGCTAGACAGCTCCTAACTGTTCCAAAGGGCTAGAAATAGGAGCTCAAACCGCCTCTTCTCCGCCAATTGCGGCCAGGTAAGTGGGAGGCTCCCCACTACATAAGTAGTAGTCCTAATTAAGTAACCACTTGCCTTGGACACACTTGCCTAGACACCGCAAAGTCAGGATAGGATAAACGGCCGATGCCTACAACCAGTCCTCTGTCCTATTAAGCGCGACATCCTTAGGGCTAAGTCTAGTATTTTTTAATTAAATAATGGTCAATGCATATGCCTTTTGTGATTTCTGGGGTCCTGGGAAGGGTGATGAAATCCCCACCCAATCTGGATTGGTTTCAAGCCCCTTAAAGTCCGATTAAAATATGCAAAGCAGTAACAATCAACTACAATCAATTTTTTATTTTTTTAAGCGCGGCGCAAAGAATCCTGCACAAAAACAATTTATTGGAAGGGGGAAGAGAGTTTGTGCAAAGAATGCTGCAGAAAACACAGTTCAGTAGAGTCCAGAGGAGTGGGGAAGAAGGCAGAAAGACTCACAAAAATTTTTTGGAATTGATGGCAAAAAATTGCCGCGGTTCCGCGGCCAGAGACTATTTATCCCGCGGTTCCACGGCAAAAAGGTGGACTTGGGCCTTCAAATTCCGTGCAGGTGCTTGGTTGCGTGTCCTCTTCTTTTCTGGAGCTCCTGAATCTTGATTTGCTCACTGGGTCTGCTCCAGAATTGTTCAGTAGACTATTGGTTCTGTCTTGATCACTCGCGGTGTAGCCGCGAGATATGGGTCTAACTTCCCACGTCTTTGGCACTGAACTCAACCTTCTTTTTATCCTGCACACTTGCAAAAAAACTAATCAAAAATAACAAGATGGTTTTTTACAATGTATATTTTTTTTTGTTTTTCGGTTATGTTTATATTCAAAAATTAACCCGAAATTACACAAAGAAATAAACTACCGAATCCCCGGCAACGGTGCCATTTGATTGGTAGAGTTTTTGCACGCTTAGTTAATTACCACAATCAAGACGGTTTCGCTTGTAGCTAGCCGGTTGAGTACGGGTCGTCCGCAGGGAGATGGGAATCATTTCCTATGTGCTTTAACGAGTTATGTCCAAATGTCCAGGTTTGTTTGAGATTAACTATGTGCTAAAATGTTATATAAAGAGAGCTTGTTAGGATTAGGATTAGGTTAGTTTGAGTTAGGAGTCGCTCACTTCTTTCGTTGCCACTCTTAAAATCGGTGTTACGGTAATCGGCAACAACGAGGATTAGCACAACTAGGAAGGAACTTGCGAGTATAAGCTAGGCTTTCCAACGCTTAAGTTCTTCCTTTTGGTGCTTGTCCGTCCGTTCTTGGCTCTTAGCCTTAACCTCCGGTTAATTCAACCACAACCGGTCTCACTAAGGAATCACCGCTATCATGTAGGATAGGGTGCCGTAGGGAGCGGATTGTGGTTCAATTAACGCGAGTCCGAATTAAGATGTTGGGCAAGGAAAGAGTGAGAGAGATTTCCTTCTCTCAAACTTTCCTTACCCTACCCTAACAAGTAAGAAAACTACTCACCCATTACAAGAAAAAGGAAAATAAAATAAAAGGAGGAAGATAGAAAGAAAGAGGTTAGAAGATTACAACTAGCTATTTGAGACCTCACCTTGGCAAGGATCAAGCTTAAGCATCATTGTTGTTAAGGATAAAGAAAAAAGAGAACAAGAAAGAAACAATAACAAATAACAACAACTAGATTAGCAAATGAAAATCACAAGCAATTGCATTTAGCAAAATAACAAGACAAGCATGATAAGGAAAAGAACTCTTTTATTCATCCTTCACTCATAAAAAAGCTCACTACAAAGTTTTAATGGAGAAAAGATGAAAAGAGGAAGAAGAAATACAAAATATATCCTAAAATTTTACACAAGAATGAGCACCCTTGGCTTGGCAAGTTCTGGGCTATTTATAGGCAGGAAACAGAGAACCTAGGGCAACATTCTGAACCCAAATAGAGTTACCAAAATACCCCCAAAATTTAAGATTCTGTCAAGATAAATTGGTCGCGGATCCGCGGCCTAAGCGCTCTTATGCCGCGGATCCGCGGCCATTTAGGAGAATTAGGTCATAAAATTTGGTGGGTTTTCCTGGTTTTCAGTACTCTTCAGTGTGGTATATGTTGTTTCTCAGATGCTCTTCACAATTTTTCCAGAATTTCAGCATATCAAAAGGTGATGTGATGTGGACTTTTGCCATGATTTTTCTTGAGCTCCGCGTAGACATGTTGGATCTTATGTTCACATTGTGCTTTGTGCATGAAAATGACATCGATTTGCCATTTTGTCCCTTAAACTGGTGTGCGGCAACATACGAATATAGAGCGGAGACCCGTGTTTTATCTGTGGTTGGCAGTAATCCGGAGTTTGTCGTGCTTTTCCTTGAATTCCACTGTTTAGAGCTGAGAACCTGTATCCTGCAATTAACTAGCAAACACAGCTCAAGAGTACCTACCGATAAGTAATGTGATAAAAATTGGACGGTATAAAAATGCAAAAATCTGATATGAACAGTGCTACCTTTTTGAAATGACGGAGGGCTGCGAATGGTTTTTGGCGAAAAACCTTTAACGTAATGAACTTGATATCATTGAAGGAACCGGATAACTTTTTATAAATATATAGTGGCGAAAACCCTTGCTAAAGAGGCCACTCCCGGTGAAGGGATCTCGGCTCTTTCCCCATAGAATGAGGTGCAGGATATTCCAACTGAATACCGCAATGCAAAGCAAAAAGTAATCGACTATAGTGAAGTTATTACCCTGACACAAACCTCTGCCCAAGGGGTCACTCCCGATGAAGGGATCCCGTCCCTTGCCTCGTCGAATGAGGTGATGGATATTCATAACCGAATACCACTGTGCAAAACAAAAGAGAACGTCCTTGTAATAACACCTTTTTTTTGAAAATTGTTCCAACAACATCGAATAGGTCTGTTTTCCTTGCATTGATCTGAATCAACGCAATCCCATCAATTAATCACACCACAAAGAACGAAAATATGATGTACGTATATGCCATCCGCATTCGCCATTGGGTCTCATCATCACCCGTTAGTTTACTTAACTAACGACAGAGCGGGGACTGGACTAGCGTGGGTGTAAAACATATACAACATCTACTAGTATATATATATCAATATATAATAATCGCTCCATGCGTGATAAATGCAACATCACAGAAAAGTAATAAGCATCACAGAACAATACAGATAATCTGGGAAACCCGACATTCCCCGGGTCGTGTGGATAGCCTGTGCAATGAAAACCTAGACCCCTACGAGTGCAGCAAGTTACCCGCCAAAACCAGAAGCGAGGAAGCCCCCTTCAACAAAATGAATGGACCACCCAGCACTTCACGGAATCTGGTAACTTGATCACCCCTCCTTGGGTCAACCTGTACCCCCTACGAGTGCGGCAAATAGCCCGCCAATTCTAGAGTGAAGCCCCCTCCGCCTCAACCATGAGATGCGGACCCGTTGCCCTCCAGAACCCGGCTATCCGTGCACTCCATCATGGGGTAATCCTAGTACAGAAAAGAACTATAGCAATTAGACAAGTTGTACCGCTCTAATGACATTCACGGTCGCAGATAGAAATGTAAGTACCGTAAAACTTTAAACAATGTTAGAAATATCGACTTCGAAATAACCCCGAATAGCCCCAAACTACTAGATAAAACCATATCAAAACTGGGCTAAACTAGCAATACCACTGAACCAATATTCCAGACACAAGACCACAACCCAAATATGAAGTATAGATTCCTAAATGAGGCCGGCCAGCTCGGTTTCTGGAGCATTGTGCTCGGTTTTTCAGGTGGAATTGGTTCGTATTTGGGGTGTAGTCAAGTGGTCATGTTAGTAGTCTTCTGCAGTTACTAAAATAATTTTAGAAGACCATGAAAAAACTGACAGAAACTAGAATATCGTTGGAACTGATTTGGAGTTGTTTCGGTTTCGATAGTTTAACATTGTCTAAACCAACTAGTATGCGGTTAATGGGTTGGCTCTGATACGATGTAAGGCCATGCCAGCGCCCCGGCCATCAATCCATGGCCAAACGCGGAACCAAAACTTCAGAAAACCGGCGCTAACGGAACCCTAATCGACGGATCGTACCATTAACCCTATACTAGTTAACTGTAAAGAGTTTAGAGAGGTTATACTGATCGATCTGTGTCCTTCGGTCTTCAACCTCTGTCCTAAGCTCATCGCGGCTGCCTCGAACAAGTTCGCTCTCCGGTCTCCCTCGTCGAAGATGATCCATGTCGAGGATTAGTAATACGGGCTCCCACTTCAAAAACGAAGCAACTCGGGCATCCAGTTTGCTGGCCTAGATGCACAAGATGAAGTAGAGATAGTGTGTGAATACTTTGTCTCAAAACACCCAATGATTCTTAACACATGAGATGGAATGGGTGGAGGTGAAGAAGAAGCCAAGTGGTGGAAGTTGTGAGCTCTAGTTTTGGCCTTAAGAAAAACAACTAAAGAAAAAGTGTATGTTCTTTTTTCTTGAGTTGTTGTGTGATGTATATGTGTGCCAAGCAACTCAAGAAAGTCTACAGCACAAATATCTCAACAAAAACAACTCCATGAGTCACCAAGTGCACATGTGCCACCATCAATACATACTAGACCCAACACCATGAGTCACCAAGTGAGCATATGCACCATGAATGCCCAAGGTCAAAACTCATACTCACAATTTCCACCAAATTAAACATTAAACTAAATGTTTAATCAAAACAAAGAAAAGAAATGGCATCTTCAAAAGTAAACTCGTAACGAATTACAAGAATACCCCTCATCTGTACATACATACCTGCATCTGTATTCCGACAGAATACGAATACAACGAGACGAAAATAATCATACAATATAATACTAGGATCCGGCTTAAACCGAAGCCCACTAGTATTATCCATCCGATCATGATCCGTGCACAAGTTGCACGTATATGATCGAACCCTGCCATAAAACCATACGGCCTCTACAACGTTTCGCCCGAACCAGGGAAACCCTATGTGTAGAACTCTAAAGACTCGTCAATACGCTGGCAGTTGGTTTAACCACAAGCATGTCAGTGGCACTAGCTGTACATAACGGATTCCCAGGTATTGAGCGAAAGGGAGGCCGACGAGCAAACTCATCCTGAAACCCTACTGAGCCTGACAGTGACAATATCCGTACAGTCCAGTAATTTCGTCTATGAGTATCGTATATCGAGTCTAGGGGGTGGATAAAGTCAGACACCTAATAATGCAATATTCAGTGTCGGTATGAAGACCATCACCACCTGAGAAACTACTGATCCGAATCAGTAATTCTCGACTACCATAGCCAAGGATTTCTGGTGATGGCCACCCATGCACACCGCGATATCAACCCCCAATACCGAGAGAGACGAATCCCCTGACGATCCGCTCACTGCCTCCATGTGGCTCAGGACTGTACCCAACTAAAACCTGTTTGCATGACTTCTTTGAGCCGTGGTAGGGTAGTAATCAAAGTACAATGGGAACTCTCACGAGACAAATGATGATCTCAGGTCGATAGACTAACCTGTACACATTTCACCAGGGAACTGCTATCTAACAATAGGTATAATACCAACTAGCATGTTCCTGGCGAGTCCGTCCGGTGTACTCATAACCCAATGAGCACCTGTATACATCTTAGGTGAACTAACTGATACCAATGGCTTGTGAGACCGGCCACCGCCCCTCGTCAGGGTCTCGATCCGTATACACTAGTCTACTCTCGGAGTTTCGATGCCCAGTCTCGAAACTCCCACGACTAGGGACACTTTAAGGATGTGCTTATAGACCACACAACACTCACATATATGATCGCCATCATACTGTTGGTAGTCAAGCAAGAATCCTATGGGCTCTATCAACATGTAATAGTGATCTGTAATGTCACCTGAAGCATGTACACGATGATAAAGACAAACCAGATAGCATAATATCATCTCGAGTAAGACTGTCCTACCGGTATAGGTCTTCCCTCAATCATTGCAATCACGTGCTTGCGATCCAATAATTGACTTGAAGGCACTATAGCCAACACCTAACACATAGAAGTTTCCTGGTTCAAGCAAAACGAAGTAGGGCACATATGTTGATATGTGCGGGGGCCTAATTAAATACGAGTATGAGATACCGTATTGTAATCTGGCGGCTATTTGTTATCAGTTAGGTTATATGTGATATAACCGGATTATTGAATCAAGTGTTGATTTGATAATGTGATATACAAATAAATGATATTAGTCGGTTATATGTGATATAACCAGATTATTAAATCAAGTGTATATTTAATAATATGATATATATATATATATTTGATATAATTATATATTGACTAATATTATCGCTCACTAATTATATATATATATATCTATATATATATTATGAAGCATGGCATGGTTTTTTCTATTTTTACGAAATAGAAATTGAGGTGGAAATGGGGAGACTTTTGTGGTATGGAACATAGCATGGCTTATTCTATTTTATATTCATTTGCTTGCACTATTGAAGCATGGCTACAATTTTTAAGTGTTAAATTGTATGCTTCAATAATGTGTGAGCTTAGAAAAGCCATTCTACACTTCATACATGACTAAGTTCGTTCTTCATTTTTGAGCGTTCATGTGATGAGTTGCTCTCTAGCTCTCTCCATCTTCTTCACCTCCACCTCCAACCTCAATCCCTTACATGAGTTGTGAACCCTTGAACTTGTGAGAACCCTAGTGAGCAAATATAACCCCTACTTCACCATCCTACACTAGATTAGCACTTTAGTGTAGTGTGTTTACTTCACTAAAGAGTTTAGTGAAAATGTAGTTTGGATTAGCGGGCTTCGGGTGGATCGTCTTCAGCACGAAGGTTATCGAAGCAAGTTTGTTCAACCTTCAACTAGAGCCTAGTGGAGTCGCGTGGACTACAACGCGGAGCTTTAGAAAAGAAGGACACGGTCTACAAAGGTTGTAGCCATCCATCTCTTAGTATAGTTTATGATATCAAGTTAAACCCTAATCACCTAGTTTAAGATCTTGGTTAGTGTAGATTAGCACCCCGAAATTTTTAAAAACGACATGCTTGATGCTAGTAAAACTCAGTGGTGGTGCTAACATACACTTTCATGGTATCAGAGCCAAAGCTAGAAGATTAGACGATGTTTGTAGAATCACGAAACAAAAACAATCCGAAGCTATAACCTAATGAACCCAAGTTTCTATTGTTTTTCAAAAGTTCTCTAAAAATTTTTTAAACAAGTACAGAATCTTACATTTGATGTAATTAGAACACTGGAAAAATTCGAGGCCAAAAGACCAACTTTGACCTGGAGAGATCGGGCTTTTGGCCGGCGTCGCCGGTCCCCCTTCATATTTTTGGGCTCGAATTTTTTTTTGTTTAGTGATGTTGGGTTTAAGGTTTCATGGTTATGTTTGATTAGCCCGGTTTGCATGTGATGTTAACATTCCTTTTGGGGCTATTTGGAGTGTTTCGTAGTCGTGTTTTAACGCCGTTTTGGGTTTAAGTTTGATATGTGATACAATACTTGGAACCAACGGTTAATTAGTTTTGTGAAAACTAGTGTGTTTATAAATCTAGCATGTTAGTCTCTTTTGATCGATTGCCACGAAGCTTCGATTCAGATTGAAACTCCATCGCAATCGCGTATCGTACGCGAATACTCACCAAATAACTTTACTAGGTAGCCACGCCCCATACCCCCGACCAAGTGACTTTAGGAGAACCTCGTTGCCAAAAGTTTCCACTCGGGAGCTCGCGGCCACGGTGTTCCGCCTAAGTGCACTTGGTCGAAGGCATCGGTGGTGCGGCTATCTACTTAAGTTCCCGATGAGTATTCGATCGGGTAGTCGGGAATCTTGTTGAATTACACGGCTAAGTTATTGAAAAGTGTTTTTGATATGAGACGAAAATGCAAGGTTTATAGGGTTAGGCATGAAATTCGGAATATGAGAAATTCCGGGTTTATGATGTCTAAGGAAATGCGGATTCTAATTATTGTAGTTTTTCATTTCTTTTCTGCGACCTTAAATATAATATGTGGGGTATCCCAAATCTCGTTGCTATATGTCAACGGAATTTGGGATACGCGTATTTACTTACATTGATGACATGTGATGTTATGTATTGCTGTAATATGTTATATTAGATCGTCGTGAATGAATAGCCGGGGGTTTTATGTGAGATGAGAGTTTTACAATTTTCATTCATGTAAAATTTGTATGTAATATTCTTTTATTGGGACACTTCCGGGTTGAGGATGATGTCACCATTGATGTATATTATTTACTTTTCCGCGTTAGGATAGACCCAAAGAGGGGAGCATAAGTAACCGGGTTCTGGAGTCCAGTGGGAGACCATCTCGAGGAGTCAAGACTGGGTCTCCTAACTCTAGAATTGGCTGGGTTGCTTGTCGCTCTCGTACGGGTCTCAGGATGTGGGTTTGGCTATTCATCACGACTGTGGAATCCGTGTTTTTCGTAACTGGCTGAATTTAAAACACGGACCTCCTAGTATATCCAATATTTCATATGTTGACTTCTGCTGCTTGCTTCTGTGATGTGATCATATAACTGCGTGAGACGAATGCTATATATATATGATATATATAATAAACGTTGCTTATATTTTGCACCCACGCTAGTCCAGCCCCCGCTCTGTCATTAGTTAAGTAACCTAAAGGTGCATGACAGGGCCCCGTGGCGAATGCGGATGGTATAAGCGTACGTTCTATTTTCATTTCATTTTCTGTGATGTTTAGGAAACATTAAATGATGGGACTTCATTAATGAGATTAATGAAAAGAAAAGAAACCTAATGGTGTTGTAGAATCAAAATTTTAAAAAAGGTAGCTCTAGTTCTTTCTTTGCATAGTGGTATTCCTTAATGAATATCCGGCACCTCATTCGATGAGGAAAGAGCCAAGATCCCTTCACCGGGAGTGACCTCTTTAGCAAAACTAGCAAATGCTACAACCCACTCGGTTTTATTTTAATAGCTTCTCTACTTCTTGTTTTGCATAGTGGTATTCCTTGATGAATATCCAGCACTACATTCGATGAGGAAAGAGCCGAGATCCCTTCACCGGAGTGACCTCTCTAGCAAAACTAGCAAAAGCTACAAAAAACACTCCTTTTTCAAAACACTAGATTCTACAACGATATCAAGTTCATTACGTTAAAGGTTTTCTTAAAAACCAGTCGTAGCCCTCCGTCATTTCAGATGAGTGCTATGTAGTATTCGTGCTGCGTTTGTTGACCATATTCAGGGCGTAGTGTGCGGTAGCTGATTAGTGCTTATCTGCCGCATGTGATGCGATTGAATTAGGGTAGTCGTACGGCTTTGTTGACCATAGTTAAGGTTCATACAGATGGGTTTAATTCAATCACAAAATGATGGGTTGAACTTGGCTAGCTCTTATCATTTGTTGACCATAGTTAAGGTCATAAGTTGCTAAGGGTAAAAACAATATTGGGAATTTCAAGTGTTGAAATTTGCAATGAGATTGCATACCTTCTATATGATAGTTGGATCCCGATACCTACTGCGAGTAAGAGTTACTCCTGCGAGAGTTTTGCACTTTACAATTAGCCGAACCATTAGGTGTCTAAGAAAGGTGTTAACGGGATAATGCCCCTGCGGAAATGAGGTTATTTAATTATTTCCATGCGAAAGTATGGGGAGACTCCCTCGAAGTACCAATACCTGCCTGGCCGAACGATTGGCGAACTTGTATGGTGTAATTAATCCTGGCTAATACCTCTTAAGGTTTGAAGGAAAATTTGATAAAAACAGTGGGAGCCATCCTGATTAGATAAAATAATAACCAATCTAATTTTGCAAAGAGTGCACGTAAAAGTGATTATCGTTCTCTCTCTCCTGATAGCGACCAATGACACGCCTTAATCAAGATAATAATATGGATGTATTGACTGAACCCACTTATTCTATTGGGCTAGGTTCCTCTCTATCTTATGATTTTCATAAGTCTGAGCAAGGAATAGGGGAATATCCGGATTCCCACGCCACCCGAACGAAAAATAAGTATGTTGATGCATCGTCTTCGGGTGTGTTCATAACCGAGAACTGTTTCTCAGTTTGCTTTGCATCCAGAGTATTGGATACCAGATCAGGATCCTACGTATGTAATTTGTTACATGGGCTAAAGAGAGGTAGAGAACTGAAAAAGGATGATATGTCACTAAAAGTAGGGAATAGTACAATTGTTGCAGCCAAAGCAATTGGCGAATATCACCTTGTATTTCCAAGTGGTAACACAATGATTCTGACCGACTGTTATTTCGTACCAAAAATGTTGTGAATGTTTTCCAAAATCAGGTGTTGATTGGGTATGGTACATTGTATAATGGTAAATACGTTCTAAATCACAACACGGTTCTAAGTATACAGAACACACAAAAGAGGAACAGTTCAGAAATGAACGAAGCCTTCTTGTGGCATTGTAGACTAGGTCATATCAATGCGACAAAACTGGCAAAATTGCATAAGGATGGATATTTGAATCCATTCGAATTTACATCTTATGAAACTTGACAGTCATGTATCAAAGGTAAAATGACCAAAACTCCGTTTACTGGACATAGAGAAAGAGCTGCTGAACTCTTGATACTGATACATATTGATGTATGCGGTCCTATGTCTACACATGCCAGGAATGGTTCCTCGTACTTTAGTAAATTCACCGATGATCTCTCAAGATACAGACATGTGTTCCTATTGAAACGCAAATCTGAATCTTTTGAGAAATTCAAGGAATATAAGTACAAAGTTGAGAACCAGATGGGTAAAAGTATTAAAATCGTTCGATCTGATTGGGAAGGAAAATACTTGAGCACGGAATTCAGAGACTTTTTAAAAGAGAATGGGATTCTCTCTTAGCTTACTCCTCCGTATACACCACAACACAATAGAGTTTCGGAGTGGAGAAATCGCACCCTATTAGATATGGTGCGCTCTGTGATGAGTAATGCTGGGTTGCCTATTTCCTTTTGGGGTTATGCACTTAAGATAGCTGCATACCTATTGAACAGAGTTCCGACCAAATCTATTGCCTACCACTCCATATGAGATATAGAATGGGAAGGACCGTCTCTTAAACGAGTTAAAATATGGGGTTGTCCGTCCTGTATTAAAAAGCAAAATTCGGACAAGCTCAAGGCAAGGCCGGTTCTGTGCAAGTTTATAGGATATCCCAAACATTCGTGAGGGTATATCTTCTACCACACCGAGGAACAAAAGGTGTTTGTTTCTCAACATGCCACCTTTTTAGAAAAGGAATTTCTTGTGAAAAAATTAGTGGTAATGAGGTAGAACTGGAAGAAGTTCCAGCAACACAAACTATAACTGACGATTTGGTGGAACCAGAGGATTCAATAGTCCCCGACGAACCTGTCATGACCCAATATAGTAACGCGGGCGGCACTTAAATCACGCGACGTCAACAGGAGTAACGCAATTCAAGCCGAAAAACCCAGAAATCTAAACCAAGAAAAGAAGTAAAGTGATAAAACAGTAGTTGAAGACACTTAATAATCTCAAGTTACAAAATCTCAACTTAAATTTATTTTCTTAAAAATTTTGGCAGCATCTCCTTGTAAAAACTAGCCCCAAACGGGTACAAGTATAGAATAAATATAAAAGCATCCCCAAACAGAAGCAACTCACGCTAAAAAGGCGGAACACAACCACAACAGGTATATATATGACGCCATAGCAAAGAAATAAACAATAAAGAAGTGAAAACAACATCACAACTGAATAAAATAGCTGGCTCACACGAACTCGACACCCAGATTCACAAATAATACAATATCGATCCTCACCAATCTCGTCTCTAAGTCTAATACATGAAAGTGGTAGATGGAGAGTACTAGATACAAAATAAGATATACAATGGAATCGTACAGATACCCGGAAAACCATCCACCTATCCAAAATCACGACCAACAGTAGCAATATCAACAGAAGTAGATGCAATGAGAGGCCCTACCACGACTACACTGAGAGTCAAGACTGCAAAACACTGTGGCACAACGGGGGTGAGTTGCCAACTCATGAACAGTAAATAATATCGTACAGATAATCATAAATATGCACGACAAGCGATAATCTGAAATATGCAGTCTGATAGTATAAGTATAACAGTGCGGATATGCAACAAATCATGATCAAGGTACACCACCAGGGTACAACAACTATATGAAACAGTGCATGTCAAATAAACCCTGAGTATGGGATAAAACATAAACCTCATCAATGAATCATCATCATGGAAAACCGGTGTTCATCAACGACACCCCAAATCCCAATATCTCCGATGCCGTCACTCTGATCGGCCTTCATATCCGTCACATCATGAAACCTGAGTGTCCAATATCGACACTCAAAATATCATGAAACCCGTGTCCAGCATCGACACGTAAATACTCATATCTCAGGTGCCGCATGCTCAGATCAACCCTCATATCTATCTCATCTTAAGCGTCGCATACACAGATCGGCCCTCATATCTATCTCATCTCATAACTCCAAAACGGTATCCTACGGATATCCGTCGAGTTTTTATACAATCACCGGTAGGTAGTACTCCCTCTGCCAGGCTCATCGTCTACTGCACAACATATCTTTCTTGCCCCGGGGTACCATACTGGGTCCACTATGTACTCGCAGACGGCTTATCCAGCTCCTCGAATCGGGTATCACATAGCTCAGAACCGAGAAAACTCATGGTGGATGCCTCGAAATATCATATCAAGAGAAACCGCGTTTTTAAAAGCAATATATAATTTCCTTTTGAAATATAATCGCGTTCTAAAATCCAGAAATCGCATGAAATCAGTATATCAATGCATATATCCATGAAATACGATGTATGCAAACACAGAATAGTAGTGTGAGCATATCAAGGGAAAACCGCTCTTTTTAAATATATCAAGTTCAAAGGTATCTTGCGGTTTCCCAAAATCCACGAAATCGAAATGCAACGTCTAGTGAAAGTAAATAGGTGACAATAGCAATGTATGTAAGTATGCATGTATGTATGATGCAATAGAACAAGAATTAATATCTAACTGTTAATGATAAAGAAAGCGGTGCAATATGTTATCCATGGTAATTTCTATAGTGTGCATGTCAAGGGAATTACTAACGGTGTGTGTATGGCATACAATTTGGTGCTCATGCAACATGAATCGTTAGTAATAGTATTGTGTCTAATTAATACTATGTCCATATACAACAGGTAATCGGATGTGCAACAATAGTACTCATGCACAATCGATATATATACATATAAGCATATAGTCATATCACTGAATCTAACTCTCGACGCATAACGCCATACGGGCGATTCCCCTGTAGATGTTAATTCTACTCATCGATGATCTCGAGCTAAGTGAATCCAATCACCTCTTTCCCTTTCCTTGTAGCGTCTGAAGTCCCCGCAATCGATCCTAATATCACACAAAAATATAACAAGTGCAAATCAGAAACCTTCCGATAACACACGCAACAATGCTTAAACTAACGCATCAACTTCCACAAGCTATCAAATGTTAGCTTAGTGGGCTAACGCGTGTAGCGACACCCTAAACTAAACCCAAGTGCTGCAAGCTACACGAAGCACTTAAACCGTGTCGGATATCCGTATCGCGCGTTGCCGAAATACAAGAAACTAGCTAAGTGGTTCCAGATTTTGCCTACAGACAATATAGGAAAATCAAACTGAACTAAACACCAAGAATAACATACAGACTGCTACCCACAAAAATCCAACGTCTAACTCATCCCAAAAACTGGTGGCGCCGGACATTTGAGGAATGTCGCCGGGCCAATGGTGAGGGGTGGGGTCCGGGTTTCAGGTGCACACTCAGGGCTCACTCTCTACTCTACTGTATTATTAAATTTTATTATAGATCACCATAACAACAGCAGATCACTGAGACACAAAACTTATCACAAAAATACGATATTTGCACAAAAACTAAAACTTTAGTGTTTAAAACTGAAACTAATAAGCACACAAACTTCCTTAGAGCCTAATAAAGAGTTAAAGATCACTACCTCACCAAAACTTGGGAAAACCCTAGCTTTCGAAGCTCCAAGTCATCACAAGAGGGTTTTAAGAAAGTTTAATGAAGTTTTTGTGAGGTTTAAAGAAGGTTTAGGTTTAGGATTTGTGGTGAAGGAAATTCAAGTGAAGAACTTCTGAAGGAGAAGAAGAACAAGAGAATGAGATAGTGAGGTAAGAATTGGGAGAGTGAGGTGAAGAATGAGAGAGTGTGTGTGTGAGGTGAGAGTAAGCCTTGCACTCACTCTCTCACTCTCTCTCTCTCTCTCACACTTCATTAATTACCTCCCATGCCTCCAAAATCTCCTCCAATAATTCAACTCTTCACTTCTCTTCTCTTCTTATTGTTTTTTCCAAAAACAAATTTAAACCCTTTTACTAATTAAAATAGATATACATATGTAAATGTAACATGACATGAAATTGGTTAAGTGTGCCATGGCTAGTAAAGCATGGTTAACACCTTCCTAACCCTAAATTAACATGCACATGTGTGTGCAAGTATAAAAATAATTAAATAAAATATTAATTAATTAAATAAAATATGTTAAAATAATTATTGGTTAAATTTAATTAAAAACCCGCATTATAACGCTTAATTAACACTAACCGCATTCTAAAGTGTTACAGAACCGCAGCCACTTCGCAGATCTAGTAGGGTTCCTCATCCACCTTAGAGATACTACGGTTTTCTCATAGACGGTGGGAGCGAGGATTGCTTCATGGAAGATGATGACCCAACTAGTTTCGAGCAGGCCATCACAAGTAGAGACTCTGTGAAATGGCTGGATGCTATGCGATCTGAGATGGAATCCATGTACACCAACAAAGTATGGACTTTGAAAGTTGCTCCTGAAAGGGTAAAACCTATTGGGAGCAAGTAGATCTTGAGAAGAGAATTGGTGTAGATAGAAAATTTGAGACTTTCAAAGCTAGATTTGTAGCAAAAGGTTTTCGTCAACAACCAGGTGTCAACTATGATGAAACCTTTTCTCCAGTGGCTATGCTTAAGTCCATCAGGATCCTACTTGTCCTTGCTGCATACCAAGACTACCAAATCTAGCAATTGGACGTCAAGACCGCTTTTATAAATTGTGATTTTGAAGATAGCGTGTACATAACACAACCAGAGGGCTTCGTAGACAGTAGGAGCAGCGGAAGCGTGTGTAAGCTGCTTAAATCAATCTACGGATTAAAGCAGGCATTGCGGAGCTGGAACATCTGTTTTGATGAAGCTGTCAAAGAGTTTGACTTCATCAAAAATGTTGATGAACCAAGTATAAATAAGAAGGTTGTAAAGAGTAAGGTTGTCTTCCTCGTATTGTATATGGATGACATACTCATGATAGGAAACGATGATCCTATGCTACATCCGGTCAAGCTCTTCTTATCACGCAAGTTCTCCATGAAAGATCTAGGTGATGCCACCTACATCCTGGGGATTAAGATCTATAGAGATAGATCTAGACGAATGTTTGGATCGTCCCAATCCAGGTACAAAGACACCATACTAAAGAGGTATAGTATGGAAGATTCTAAGCGTGGTAATTTACCCACTTGCTCAGGAATCACTCTCTCCAAAGAGATGTCTCCCAAGACTGATTTGGAGAGGGCTCACACGTAAAGGATACCCTATGCTTCGGCAGTCGGGTCAATCATGTATGCGATGTTATGTACCATACCATATGTAGCTTACTCACTAGGTGTAGTGAGTAGGTATCAATCAGATCCTGGGGAGAAATACTGAACAGCTGTGAAGAAAATTCTTAAGTACTTGAGAATGACTAAAGAGATGTTCTTGGTGTATAGTATTGGTAAACTTCGGGTGGAGTCCTTTACCGATTCAAGCTTCCAGAGTGATAAGGACGACAGTAAGTCGGTCTCGGGTTTTGTCTTCACCCTCAGTGGAGGGATGGTATGTTGGAAGAGTTCCAAGCTGTAGGGTTCCTAGGCACCCTAATGAGGTCTCACAAGGCATCAACCATGCCAATTTCAAATTTTAGGGGTGCCGAGAAACCCTAATACGGATCGTTGGCTAGAAGTTTAGGCGAAAAAGAACCTAGTTAACAACTTAACTAAATGGTATACGGAAATACAACCTTTGTAGATCCGGTGCTCCACCTCCATAGCTCCGTGATGATGTCTCCTCGCTGTCCAAAATGGATCCCGGGCTCTAGCATCGGCTTCATCGGAGAAAGAGTGGGCTAGGTCATCGACGACGATGCCGAAGATGATCTACGCCGAGGCATCACTAGATCAAGCTCCACCTTCACCAAGCCATGATAACTTGTGAAGGAAACACCCTATACTACTTGGCAAGAGGTAGAGGATGAAGAAATAGGAAGTGGGTTCACTTTAGAATTGGATTTCTCACTCTTTTTCATCAATCACCATTGATGAAGTCAAGCTTCTTCATGTGAAGAAGAAGAAGAAGATGAAAATCTTATTATAAGTTAATTAGAATAGAAAAGAAAAAGAATACTTATCATAATATTAACTATAGTTATGTGTAGAGAATTGACCAAGGTTAAAAAGGAATGGTTAGGGTTAAGGAGAAGAAGACAAAATGGTTACTTTGGTCAAAACCTTCATGAAGCTTCAACAAGCTTCTCCATTGAAAGCAACCATTTTGTATTATTCTTTTATCTTTTCCAATAAATAAAAAGATAAAGGAATGAATAAATAAATATAAACCCTAACCATTTACTTAACCAAGGTTTAACTCTTTACACAAAACCTAGCATTCATGCATCATCAAACATGATACAACCATTTGCACAAAAAGTATATCACATATACAACTTGTACATCCAAGTGAGAAAATCCATTTAAAGTGAACCAATACTAGTTAATGCAAACTAATATATCAAATATATAATTATGCATTAAATCATTAAATCAACACTTGATTCAATGATCCGGTCATGTCGCACACAACCGACTAGTATACAATGTATCGATTTATCGAATCAATCCTTGATTCGATAACTAGATTATATCGCATACAACCATTCGACACATTCATCGCGAGAATGAAATACGGTATCACATACACGCATTATTCTCGGTCCCGCACATATCTCATATGCGCTCCTATTTCGTTTCGCTTGAGCCAGAAAACCTCTGTGTAGGACTCTAAAGACTCGTCAATACGCCGGCAGCAGGTGATGATCATATCAAACACCCACAAGCCGCAAGCGGTCTGCTAAACGTAATGGCCACCCGGGTATTGAGCGATCAAAAGATCGACGAGCAAGCCCGCTCACACTCCTGTGAATCCAACCAGTAACACTTACCGTACAGTTCGGTCTGTTCGTCTGATATGTCACATATCTCGCCTAGGGGTGGTAAACGTCAGACCCCAATAGCTCGATAAGTCGTGTCGATATGAGGTCTATAACAGTTCGAGAAACTACTGATAACACTTACCAGTAAATCTCAGCAACCCTGGCCAGGGATTTCCGGTTATAGCCAATCGAACACAGCGCAACATCAACCCCCTATACCGGGAGAGACGAATCCCCTCCTATCGCTCATTGCCTCCATGTGATTCGGGACTGTACCCAAAAACCACCGTTTTGCACGCCCTCTTGGACGTGGTAAGGTGGAAATCAAAGCATAGTGGGAACCACACAAGACTCTATGACGATCTCGGGTCAACAGACTACTCTGTACCAGTGTCACCAGAGAACTGCCATCTGACGTAAGGTATAATACCATCTGGGAGTTCTCGGCGAGTCCGTCCAGTGTACCCAGTCTCCACTGAGCACCTGTATATCATCTCTGATGTCAAACACCAATGGATATGGGATCATCCATCGCCCATCTGTATGGGTCGAGAAGGTATACGCTAGTCTACTCTGGTATATCGATGCCCCGTCTCGATATACCCACGACTAGGGACCTTGAAGGATGTACTTATGGACTACCACGTCCCCACTAGTATGATCCGCATCATAGTCCAGGTAGTCAAGTACACATCCTAAGGGCTTTACCAACATGTAACAGAGAGACAATCAGTGTACACGTTAAGGTAAAGAGTAACCAGATAGCATACTATCATGTCGAGCGAGAAAGTCCTCCCTATATATGTCCCAGCATCCATTACAATATACATCCTATGTACAGTAATGGCCTCTAGGGCATACATATAACTAACAATCTCCCACTTGCACTAGGGCTATCTGTAGCAGTGGTTGCAGTATCTCATACTCAACCATCCCATAAATGTCTCTTTCTGGAAAAGGCCTTTGTGAGTGGATCCGCCGTGTTGTCCTCTGAGTCTACTCTCCTAACCTCGATCACCCTGGAGATCAACCATCTCCATGATCGGGTGATACTGCCTTAGAATATGTCTGGATCATTGATGGGACGGACGTTCCTTGGCATATGCCACAACTCCATTGTCACACAATGGGAGGAACAAAGTTCATCTCATGAACTAATATACACCCAGACTGCCTCTTTGGTAGCATCTTAAGTAGCGATGTATCCAGCCTTAATCGTCTAGTATGCCACGGTATCTAGCTTGGAACTCTTCCAACATACCGTCCCTTTACTTAGGGCAAAGACAATGCCTGTGACTGACATTCAGTCGTCCTCATCACCCTGGAACCCTTCCAGTGATTCTCCACAGGATCGATTGATACCATCTCAATACATCTAGTGAGTTTCCTAACATCCAATTACATCTATCTCATAGATGAAAACTAAGGATTTAGGAGGTATCACTTTGATCCGATACCTTGATCCTATATGGAGAATCATTGTGATAAGAGGAGATTGACCGAGCGTAGCATAGGAAACTCCTTCCCTATCTAGAGTATGTCATCCACGTACTTTACGAGGATTGTTACTATACTCCCTACTACCCTTTTGTCTATACAAGGTTCATCTACCATTTTGATGATGTCAAACTCTTTGACTAATCACATCAAAACAGATGTTCCAACTCCGCAATACCTGCTTTATCCTATAAAGCATCTTGTACACGTTTCCGCTGCTCCCACTGTCTACGAAGCCCTCTGGCTGTGTACTTATAGACGTTCTCTTCTAAAACATCATTTAGAAAAGCAGTCATGGCACCCAACCGCCAGATATCGTAGTCATGGTATGTAGCCGTGGCAAGTAGGATCTGGATGGACTTAAGCATAGCCACTTGAAAAGGTTTCATCATTATCCACGCCTGGTCGATGACGAAAAGCTTTAACAAGTCTAGCTTTGAAAGTCTCAACTTTTCCATCTACACCAAGTAATCTTCTCAAGATATACTTGCTCCTGATGGGGATTTAACCCTTCAGATATAGCAACCAAAGTCCATACTTTGTTGGTGTACATGGATTCCATCTCAGATCGCTAAGTATCCAGCTATTCTTACAGAGTCTTACTCCTGATGTCCAGCTCGAAACTAGTTGGGTCATCATCTCATGATGCAATCCTCGCTCCCACTGTCATAGAGAAACCGAAGTATCTCTCAGGCGGGTGAGGAACTTTACTAGATCGGCGGAGAGGCTGAGGTTCGTTGGTAACTATTGAATCCTTTGGTTTTATCAAATCATCTGCTGTAGTTTGTATAGCCGGAACCTTTCCAGTTCTACATTACAGACCTTGCCTTGAGCTTGTCCGGATTTTGCTTTTCAGACATAGGCTGGACAACCCCAAATCTTAACTAACTTAAGATATTGGCTCTTCCCTTATCATATCAAATATGAAGTGGTAGGCAACTGATTTGATTTGAACCCTATTCAATAGGTATGCAGCTTCTCAAGTGCATAACTCCCAAAAAGGAAATAGGTAACTCAGTAGTACTCATCATAGAGCACACCTTATCATATAGGGTGAGATTGCTCCGCCCCGATATACCATCGTGCTATGGTGTATACGGAGGAGTAATGCTGAGAGAGAATCTCATTCTCCTTTAGAATAATCCAGGAATTCCGTGCACAAGTATTCTCCTCCTTGATCGCATCAAAGGACATAATACTTATACCCTCAATTTAGTTCTTTACTTCTAACTTATATTCCGTGAATATCTCAAAAGGTTCGGACTTGTGTTTCAACAGGAACATATGTCTGAATCTTGAGAGATTATCAGAGAATGTAATGAAGTACAAGGAACCAGTCCTGGCATATGTAGACATGGGACCTTACATACATCAACATGTATCATCCCAAGAGTTTACTAACTCTTTCTCTGCTTCCAATAAACAGAGCTGTGGTCATCTTATCTCTGTGACATGACTGGCAAGTTTCATAAGATGTAAATTCAAACAGATTTAAATATGCATCTAAATGTAACTTCAGCTAGTCAGGTCGCATTGATATGACCTAGTCTACAATACCTCAAGAAGGAATCGTTCATTTCTGAACTCTTCCTCTTGTGTGTGTTGAATATACTAAAGAACTGTAGTTTGATTTAGAACATCAATGCTTTTAGATAACGTGCCTGATCCGATCAACTTTTGATATAGGAAATGTTCAAAACATTATCCAACAATACAAAATTTTATCATTTCTTTACTGATAAAGAGAATGATATGATTTTGTATATCAGGTTCGGTATCTAATAACATTCGTTCAGAATCAATGTATTTTGAATACAGGGTGACAGTGACCAACAGACTTGGCTGCAACTCTTGCCCCGTTTTCTGCCTCATGAAACTTATCACCCATTCTCAGTTCTCTACCTCTCTGTAGCCTTATGTAACAGATTACATATCTGGGATCCTGATCTGGTATCACATACCCAGGACGTAAAGGATACTGAGAAACAGTTCTTTGTAACAAACATACCCGAAGATGATGCATCAGCATGCACTCTCTTCGTTTGGGTGGCACGGGAATTCTGGTAATCCCCTATTTCCTGCTCTGTCTTATAACAATTATAAGTTGGAGCGGGACCAACGTTCCTCAGCTCAGTATAACAAGCGGGTTCGGTCAATAATCCGTATTATTATCTTGATTAAGGCGTGATATGGTCGCTACCTGGAGAGAGAGAGAAGAAAACACTCAGCGTGCGCTCTTGCAAGAATAGATTGGTTATTATTTTATCTAATCAGGATGGCTCCCACTGCTTTTTATCAAATCTTCCTTCAAACCCTAAAAGGAAAGACTAGCCGGGATTAATTACACACTACAAGTTCGCCAATCTTTCAGCCAGGCCAGTGTCGGTACTTTGAGGGAGGTCCCCCGTGCTTTCGCACGAACCTAATTAATGTAAACCTCGTTTTCCCAGAGGCGTAACCTCGTTAACACCTTTCTAGACACCTACTTGATCGGCTGATTGTAATATGTAAAACTCTCCCAGGAGTAACAATTACTCGCAGCGGGTATCGGGATCCAACTATCTCATAGAAGGTATGCAATCTCATTGCAAATTTCAACACTTGAAATTCCCGATAATATTTTGCCCCGAACGATCTATGACCTTGACAAGGTCAACAAACCATAGACCGCAAGTCAAGTTCAACCCGTCATTTCTTGATTGAATCAAACCCACCCGCACGACCCTTGACAAGGTCAACAAAGCCACACGACTACCCTAACCCAATCTGCATCATATGCATAAGCAGATAAATACTGGTTAGCTACCGCACACTGCGCATTGACAAGGTCAACAAACACAGCACGAATACTAAACAGGACTTATCTGAAATGACGGAGGGCTACGACAGGTTTTTCTGAAAACCTATTGCGTAATGAACTTGATATCGTTGTAGAATCAAATGATTTTTAAAATGAAGTGTTTTTGAGGCTTTTCTAGTTTTGCTAAAGGAGTCACTCACGGTGAAGGGATCGTCGGTCCTTTCCTCATCGAATGAGGTGCGGGATATATCACATATATCACTGTGCAAAGCAAAAACTCTTAAAAGCAATCAAAAAACAAGCCGAGTGTGTAGCATCTGCCAGTTATTGCTAAAGGAGTCACTCCCGGTGAAGGGATCTCGGTCCTTTCCTCATCGAATAAGGTGCAGGATATATCTCATATACCGCTATGCAAAGCAAGAACTGTAGCTACCTGTTTTATTTTTGAAATTCGATTCTACAACATCTTAGGTTTCTTTTTACTTTCATTAATCACATTAATGAAGTCCCATCATGTAAGTACCTAAACATCACAGATAAATACGACGTACACTTATGCCATCCGCATTCGCCTCGATGTCCTCTCGTGCACCGTTAGGTTAGGTAACTAACGGCAGGGCAGGGCAGGGCTAGCGCGGGTGTAAAACATAAGTAACATCTATATAATATATCATATATACTGTATACTGTATCCATCACAGAACATATCACATGATCACATCACAGATATCGCAGCAGAAGAATCATATGAAATATTGGATATACTAGGACGTCCGTGTTTTCAATACGAGCCAGTATAAAACACGGATTCCACGGTCGTGATGAATAGCCAAACCCACACCCCTAGACCCCTACGAGAGCGGCAAGCAACCCTACCAATTCTAGAGTTAGGAGACCCGGACTCGACTCCTCGAGTTGGTCTCCCACTGGACTCCAGAACCTGGTTACTTGTGCTCCCCTCCTTGGGTCTATCCTAGTGCGGAAAAGTAAATAATATACAAAAGGTGACATCTTCCGCAACCTGGAAGTGTCCCAATAAAAGAATATTACATACAGATTTTTACATGAATGAAAATGAAAAACACTCATCTCACATAAAAACCCCCGGCTATTCAAACACGACGATCCAATATAACATATCCAACAACACATAACATCACATGTCATCAACGTAAGTAAATATGCGCATCCCAATTGTCGTTGACATATAGCAACGAAACCGGCGATATCACACATTACACTTACGGTCACAGAAAAGAAAGTGTAAAACTACAACAGTTGGAATCCGCAATCTGCATAGACATCGCATGCCTAATCAAATGAATACCTTAGACATCACATGCCTAACAATTATAAACCCCGCATTTTAGTCTCATTATCGAAAACTCTTTTCAATATCAAGTCGGGCAATTCAACAAGATTCCCGACATCATGGTCAAATGCTCGTCGCAAACTTCAATAGACGGCTGCACCCCTGATGCCGTCGACAAAGTGCACCAAGGCGGAACACCGCTGCCGCGAGCACCCGGACGGATGCTTTCGGCGACGGGGTTCTCCTACAGTCACTTGGTCGGGGCTATGGAGTGAGGCTGTCTATTAAGTTCACCCGGCGAGTATCCGCGTACGCTACGTGATTACGACGGACTTTTGATCACATCAAAATTCCGTGGCAACCAATCAAGTGAGACTAAACTGCTATGTTTATAATATTCATTCAGTTATCTCATAACTTATTGTGAATTCCAAGTATTGTATCCCATTCCAGATAAATAGAAAATGTTAAACTTTCCGATCGAACATTCAAACATCCAAGTTTTCCCGATACAGCTCAACACATGAAATAAGTCTAAAAACATTCGGTTCGTGCCTTAGTACCAACGGTCCAGCCGTAGAAGGGTCAAGCCAACGCCTCACATGTCGCACGCCGTACTGCCCCAAACCCGAAGGTTCTAAGGGCAGTTCAAGACGGTCACATAATCGAGTCAAGGTTTGATGTCTTCTAGAGGGTCCATCGCGTTACTTGCACTACTTAGAACGTCTTTAAACCACGGAAAAATCCAACACTTGGAAATTTTCCGGCAGGGGAAAGATTGGGTATTTTTATCCGGTCGAACTTTTTAACATATTCAAAAATTATCCGGAAATCCAATAGACAAAGTCCGATAATCCGATCGAATAAACGAATCCCCAAAACAACTCAAAATATTCAACTCTTGAATAAATATTAAAAATTCCCAGAAAATCCAGCACCTAAAAACATGAATTACTGTGCAAAAATTGTTGGATGATATGACAATTTGGCCGCGGAACCGCCGCACAAGCCATGCTTGTGCCGCGGTTCCGCCGCGCAATGAGGGAATCATGGGTACGGGCTTCACAGTAATTCTTACAATTCCCTGCTGAATTTTCTGCATATTTTTAATCTTGAAAAATCCCAGAAATTGAAAAAAGTCCAGAGAGCATATTGTATTAGGGTTTCGATGTCCGATCGGGTCTCAAACGTCGTCTAGGCATCGCCTAAGGCTCTAGCTAGTCTTTGATACCACTGTTGGGTTCCTAGACACCCTAATGAGGTCTCACAAGGCATCAACCATACCAATTTCAAATTTTAGGGGTGCCGAGAAACCCTAATACGGATCGTTGGCTAGAAGTTTAGGCGAAAAAGAACCTAGTTAACAACTTAACTAAATGGTATACGGAAATACAACCTTTGTAGATCCGGTGCTCCACCTCCATAGCTCCGTGATGATGTCTCCTCGCTGTCCAAAATGGATCCCGGGCTCTAGCATCGGCTTCATCGGAGAAAGAGCGGGCTAGGTCATCGACGACGATGCCGAAGATGATCTACGTCGAGGCATCACTAGATCAAGCTCCACCTTCACCAAACAATGATAACTTGTGAAGGAAACACCCAATACTACTTGGCAAGAGGTAGAGGATGAAGAAATAGGAAGTGGGTTCACTTTAGAATTAGATTTCTCACTCTTTTTCATCAATCACCATTGATGAAGTCAAGCTTCTTCATGTGAAGAAGAAGAAGAAGAAGATGAAAATCTTATGATAAGTTAATTAGAATAGAAAAGAAAAAGAATACTTATCATAATATTAACTATAGTTATGTGTAGAGAATTGACCAAGGTTAAAAAGGAATGGTTAGGGTTAAGGAGAAGAAGACAAAATGGTTACTTTGGTCAAAACCTTCATGAAGCTTCAACAAGCTTCTCCATTGAAAGCAACCATTTTGTATTATTCTTTTATCTTTTCGAATAAATAAAAAGATAAAGGAATGAGTAAATAAATATAAACCCTAACCATGTACTTAACCAAGGTTTAACTCTTTACACAAAACCTAGCATTCATGCATCATCAAACATGATACAACCATTTGCACAAAAAGTATATCACATATACAACTTGTACATCCAAGTGAGAAAATCCATTTAAAGTGAACCAATACTAGTTAATGCAAAGTAATATATCAAATATATAATTATGCATTAAATCATTAAATCAACACTTGATTCAATGATCCGGTCATGTCGCACACAACCGACTAGTATACAATGTATCGATTTATCGAATCAATCCTTGATTCGATAACTAGGTTATATCGCATACAACCATTCGACACATTCATCGCGAGAATGAAATACGGTATCACATACACGCATTATTCTCGGTTCCGCACATATCTCATATGCGCTCCTATTTCGTTTCGCTTGAGCCAGGAAACCTCTGTGTAGGACTCTAAAGACTCGTCAATACGCCGGCAGCAGGTGATGATCATATCAAACACCCACAAGCAACAAGCGGTCTGCTAAACGTAACGGCCACCCGGGTATTGAGCGATCAGAAGATCGACGAGCAAGCCCGCTCACACTCCTGTGAATCCAACCAGTAACACTTACCGTACAGTTCGGTCTGTTCGTCTGATATGTCACATATCTCGCCTAGGGGTGGTAAACGTCAGACCCCAATAGCTCGATAAGTCGTGTCGATATGAGGTCTATAACAGTTCGAGAAACTACTGATAACACTTACTAGTAAATCTCAGCAACCCTGGCCAGGGATTTCCGGTTATAGCCAATCGAACACAGCGCAACATCAACCCCCTATACCAGGAGAGACGAATCCCCTCCTATCGCTCATTGCCTCCATGTGATTCGGGACTGTACCCAAAAACCACCGTTTTGCACGCCCTCTTGGACGTGGTAAGGTGGAAATCAAATCATAGTGGGAACCACACAAGACTCTATGACGATCTCGGGTCAACAGACTACTCTATACCAGTGTCACCAGAGAACTGCCATCTGACGTAAGGTATAATACCATCTGGGAGTTCTCGGCGAGTCCGTCCAGTGTACCCAGTCTCCACTGAGCACCCGTATATCATCTCTGATGTCAAACACCAATGGATATGGGATCATCCATCGCCCATCTGTATGGGTCGAGAAGGTATACGCTAGTCTACTCTGGTATATCGATGCCCCGTCTCGATATACCCACGACTAGGGACCTTGAAGGATGTACTTATGGACTACCACGTCCCCACTAGTATGATCCGCATCATAGTCCAGGTAGTCAAGTACACATCCTAAGGGCTTTACCAACATGTAACAGAGAGACAATCAGTGTACACGTTAAGGTAAAGAGTAACCAGATAGCATACTATCATGTCGAGCGAGAAAGTCCTCCCTATATATGTCCCAGCATCCAATACAATATACATCCTATGTACAGTAATGGCCTCTAGGGCATACATATAACTAACACAAGCAAGATATCATAGCAGACTCGATGATGAAGGCTGCCAACGATGCTGCCAAAGAGGCTGTCTGGATAGAGAAGTTCATAAGATGAACTTGGTGAAGTTCCATCCATTGAACATCCAATACCTGTGTATTATGATAACAATGGTGTTGTGGATTTGGCCAATAAAACCCGGTCCCATCAGTGATCCAGACATATTCTTAGGCGGTATCACCTGATCAGGGTGATTGTAGATCGCCGGGAGATTGAGGTTAGGAGAGTTGACATAGAGGATAACACAGCGGATCCACTCACCAAGGCCCTCCCCCAGAAGCTAATCGAGAGACATTTTAGGATGTTGGGTATGAGATACTACAACAACTGACCTTAGTGCAAGTGGGAGATTGTTAGTGATATGTATGCCTTAGAGGCCATTATTGTATGATATAGTGGATGCTTTGAAAAATATATGGAGGACTTTCTTGCTCGACGTGATAATATGCTATCTAGTTGCCTTTATCTTAACATGTTCACTGGTATTATTATTGTTAGTGTATATGCCCTAGGGGCCATTATTGTATCATAATAGATTGTATATTATTTAATGGAAACTTGATATATCCACAGTTATATATACAGTCTTGCTAAAAATGGTAGTATGCTACTTGGTTTGTGTCTACTTTAATATTTGCATATGTTTCTTGTAACGTATCACTTATACATATTAGTAGAGCCCATAGGATCTTTGCTTAATTACCAGCGTCGTGATGGCAGTCACACTAGTGGGGGTGGGTAGTCTGTAAGCAAAATCCTATACAGGTCCATGGTCGTTGGATTATTGAGATAGGGCATCGATATTCCGGAGTAGACTAAGTGTGTACGCTTCTCATCCCAGTTGGGGAGATGGTCTGTCCCACAGCCATCAGTACGTCGTACTGGAGATAGTATGCAAGTGCTCGTTAGGTTAGGGTACACCGGACAGGACTCGCAGGGGAACTGATTGGTTGGTATTATACCCATCGTCAGTTAACAATTCCCAGATAACATGAGTACAGCATAGTCCGCAGACATGACACTGCTACTTCGCCTCGAGTGTGTCCCACTGTTCTTAGATTGCTACCCTACCACGGCTCAAAGGAGTCGTGCAAACAGGTAGCAGTTGGGTGCAGTCCCGAGCACTTGGAAGCAGTAGTGGTTAGATAGGATTCGTCTCTCCCGGTATTGGGAGATGATATCGCGCTGTGTCAGAGAGCCATTACGTAAAGTCTCTGGCCAGGGCAAGAGAGATATACTGGTAGGTTCCAATACCTTCTCAGGGTGTAATGGGCTTCGCTCCGACACGACTTATACAGCTATTAGGGGTCTGACGCTTGCCGCCCCCTAGGCTTGATATGCGATAGTCTTAGACGAACAGACCGGACTGTATGGAGATTGTCATATCAGGCTCAGTGGGAGTTTGGATGATTTTCCTCATCGGCCTTCTTATCGACATCTACCTGGGGACCGTTACGTACAGCTAGTGCCGCTTGCAGTCTGTGGTTAAACCCACTGCCAGCGTAGTGTCGAGTCTTTAGAGTCCCACACAGAGAGTTTCCCTGCTCCAGGCGAAACGATATAGAGGTCGTATGGTTTTACGACAAGGGTTCGGACGCATACGTGTGTTTACGCACGTACGACTTTTTCGGACAGTTTTTACTAGTCGGCTTTGGTTTAAACCAGATTCTAGTATCGGGTTACTGGATTTATACAGTCTAAAGTTTTTCCGTGTTTTCACGGATTGGAGGGGCGTTCTCGTAATTTGTCGGGAAGCTTCTAGAAGAGTGGTGACTAAGGGGTTAAGGTGGCATTGCATTAAATGAGATTAGTGACTCATTTGTGTGATTCATCCAAGTCATTAATGCATCATAAATGCTTAATGACTCATGGAGATGAATCACTCATAGATATTTATGAAGCATGGTTGTTAATTCTATTATTTGATTTTTGGATAAATAATAATGCTTTTAATATATATTATGATAAGATCATTATCTCATTTCATTCTCATCTTCACCTTCTCTCTCCACAAGCTCACTCTCTCTTCAAACCCTAACCCTAGCCTCTCATGTGTTGAGATCAAGGGTCAGCTAGACTAATACATCCAAAACCTCACTCTATATCCCCTAGGTAGCTTATATTAGCACATTAAGCAACCTAGTTATCTCAAGTTTGAGATTAAGCTTGGCGTAGGAGCTTTCGGGTGGATCGTCTTTGATTCGAGGAGGCCGTTGAGGTGCTGATGTTCCAAGGAGCCTACGAGGAGTGGAGGATCGCGATGAAGACCCGAAGGACTAGTATCGTGAGGTATAACTTCGTATCCGAGTAGTTAAACCTCTAGTTGATAGTTAGCAATGGTTTAGAAACGATTCATGCGCTCAAGTCCGTGTCACGAAGCTTTGATAATCGTTTTTCATATATTCCGCCTCCCCGCAAGTTCGTGGGGTGCGTGACATGGACTTACAGTGGTATCAGAGCCAACTAAACCATTACAAGCTTGTTAGCAACTGATTAGAAGTTCGATCGACGGAAAATACGAAAAACGAAAAACCAAAACCCTAAGTTTCTGTTAATTTTAAAACTGTCTGAAAAAATATTTGACATACCTTAAAATTCACAGCAGGGAATTTAATGAAAACTGAGAAAATACAAGCCCCTAACTCGGCAACTCGGCCGCGGAACCGTGGCACAAAGGTGCTTTTGGCCGCGGATCCGCCGCCGAGTCAACTCCGAGTTGACTCGGATTTCCTCTGTAATTCATAATTTTTGGTTTTCTGTTTCCTTGTATGTTCTATTTCGGCCCAGGTTGCCTCTATGCTGATTTGATTTTGGGGTAGACACGGATAAAGGTAATCAATCGATGTTCTAAATTAATTTCTAATCGGGTTATTATCTGTAATGTTTAATGTGTTCGTAAACCTCCCCTAACTGCTAGTATGTCGGTTGGCAGGGGGTTGCACATTTCTGAAATGTTTACTGTTTGTGTATATGAACTGTGTTGGACTGTTATAATGATTAGCCGGGGTTTGAGATGTGTTTAATATTCATTCATTCAATGTAAATGTAATTTGATGTAATATTCTTTTGCGGGGCACATCCAGGTTGCGGTTGTAGCCACCGTTGTATTATTTATTTTTACTGTTTTTGCCCCTAGGATAGACCCAAGGTGGAGTACACAAACTACCGGGTACATCAAAGTGTTTAGTGGCCTACTCACGTTGTTGAGGGAGACCGCTTCACTTCGGATACTTGACGGGTAGTTTGCCGTACCCGTAGGGGTCTAGGATGGGGTAATGGCTATTCATCACAACTGTGTAATCCGTCTTTTATTGCAGGCTCAAAACAAATGCGGATTGCTAGTAAATCCAATAAAGTTTATCTATGATCTGGAATGCTTATTATTGCGTCTGACGAATGTACAATATCTATATATGATTGCTATTAGACGTCACTTATGTTTTACACCCGCGCTAGTCCAGCCCCCGCTCTGTCGTTAGTTAAGTAACCTAACGGGTGATGATGGGACCCAGTGGCGAATGCGGATGGCATAAGAGGACGTGGTATTTTCATTGTTTTCTGCAATGATAGGATAAATGATGGGACGCATTATTATAATGCAAAGAAAATAAACCAAAGTTGAATCGTTGGAACAAATTTAAAAGAAACCACTCGGTTATTTTAAAAGAGCAGAATTTTTAATTGCGGAGCTTTAACCACTCCTTTTAAAAAGCTATCAGGTTCCTTCGATTATATCAAGTTCACTACGTTCACGGTTTCGCCAAAACCAGTCGTAGCCCTCCGTCATTTCTTATGGATGGGAAGTAGTATTCAAGCTATGTATTTTTATTAACGCCAAGGCATAGTGTTTGGTAGCTGCTGGATATTTATTTGTTGCATAGAAAGATAAGTTAGTTTGGGACAGTCGTATTATCATTTTGGCCAACGTCAAGGATATGTACTGATGGGTTCAAATTAACCTGGATAATGACGGGTAGAACTTGACATGTGACTTGTGACATTTTGACCAACGCCAAGGTCATAAGAGCATGGGGCAAAAATATACATCGGGAATTTCTAAAGAAACTGAAATTTGCAGAAAGATGCATACCATTTTGGAGTTTGATGAATGTTGGTAGGATTCCTTCAACATTATCATACGATGATATTTTGGATCCCGATCCTACTGTGAGTACAAGCTACTTATCAGGAGATTCGTCACTTAACGATAAATGCTATAAACCAAGTAGGTGCGTAGAAAGGTGTCAGCGGGGCTACGCCCCCAGAGAAAAGAGGTTATTTAATTAAGAAACTTCGCGAAAGCGTTGGAAAACCTCCCTCGAAGTATCGACACTGGCCTGGCTGAACGGTTAAGCAAGTATTGTACGGTGAGAATTGTCCTGACTAATTCTTCTTTTATGGTTTGAGGAAGGATTCGAGAAACAGTGGGAGCCATCCTGTTTAGATAAACTTAAAACCAATCTAAACTTGCAACAACATCATGCTAAAATGTTTTCTTCTCTCTCTCTTATTGCAGCGACCTTGTGACCATACCTAGGTTACATCTAGATAACAAATTGACTGAATCTGACTTATTTGACTGGCAAAGGTCTGTCCAGATGTCCATTGGCTATAACAAGCTGGACCACCCTATTACTACTCAAGATCTCGCCGTCCTAGGTCCAGATCCACTGTCGCGGATATGGATATCCGTCAGACAAGGGAAAAAGATAAAGCAAAAGCTAAGTGCCTCGTGTTAGCTTCAGTTGATGGTGTATACCAGAAGCAGCACGAGAAGATGGACTTAGTTTCCATCTTTCTCCATAATAAAGATTTATATGGAGAGCAATCTCATATCACGAGATATGAAACCTCGAACGAATTAATTCAAGCGAGGTTGGCTGACGGGTCATCTGTAGGGGACAACGTCCTTACAATGACTAGCTATATTGATGAGCTCCAGGACCTGGAGATCACGTTGTAGAACGAGTCAAGTACTGACTTGATTCTACAGTCTCTACCTTCTACCCTGAAAGAAACCAGGGAAGTAGAAGGAAAGAGAAGGGCAAAAGTTTCGGGACTTAAAATAGTAAAAGAGGGACGTTCCTATTGTTATGGGATTAGGCATAGGCAGAATGATTGCAGGGCTTTGGAAACCAGTAGCCAAGATACAAAGCATGTTGTGGCTTCAGCCTCAAGTGTATTTGTTATTGAGAACTGTTTGTCAATTAACTCTACTTCCTGGGTATTAGATACCGGAGCAGGATCTCATATCTGTAATTCATTACATGCTTTGAGAAACCGTAAAGTTATAAAGGTAGGTGATTGGTCTCTCAAAGTTGCAAACGGAATGACAGTGAATGCTGAATCCGTGGGAGAATATCGCCTAGGTTTGACAAGTGGGCATATATTGATTTTATGTAACTGTTTATATATACCTAGTATGACTTGTAATATCATATCAGTGTCCTCACTTTCAAGAGAGGGATATGATTTTACATTCGTAAGCGATGTAGTTAACATCGACCTAAATCAAGTTCTGATTGGGTCAGGTACATTAGATAACGGCATATACGTATTAAGTCAAGCTCGGGTTTTCAATATCCAGAATACACTTAAAAGAAAGTCTCCGGAATTAAATCAGGCTTTCTTATGGCATTGTAGACTAGGTCACATCAATGAAAGAAGGTTGGCTAAGTTACATAGAGATGGATATTTGAATCCATTCGAATATCAATCTTATGCTACTTGTGAATCTTGTCTCATGGGAAAGATGACAAAGACTCCGTTTTTTGGATATGGAGTAAGAGCAAGCGAGCTCTTAGGACTCGTACACAGTGGCGTGTGTAGTCCAATGTCTACACATGCGTGACGTGGTTATTCCTACTTTATTACTTTTACGGATGATTTCTCTTGGTATGGATATGTCTTCTTAATGAAGCACAAATCCGAGGCCTTTGAGAAATTCCAAGAATACAAGAATGAAGTGTAAAAACAAACAGGCAAGAGTATAAAGACACTGAGATCTGATCGAGGTGGTGAATAATTAAGTGCTGAGTTCCTGGGTTACTTAAAAGAGAATGGAATTCTCGCTCAGCTTACTCCTCCATACACACCACAACACAACGGTATATCGGAAAGGAGGAATCGAACCCTATTAGATATGGTTCGTTCCATGATGAGTAACGCTGAGTTACCGCGATCATTCTGGGGATATGCACTAGAATCAGCTGCATATCTTTTGAACCTAGTTCCTACCAAGACTGTGCCTACCACACCATATCAGATGTGGAGTGGGAAGAAACCCTATCTTCAGTATCTAAAGATTTGGGGATGTCCGGCTTTTGTTAAAAAGCAGCATGCGGACAAGCTCGAGGCACGATCAGTATATTGTAAGTTTGTGGGATATCCAAAGAACTCCAAGGGGTATCTATTCTATTACGCAGAGGAACAAAAAGTTTTTGTTTCTCGTCATGTGATTAATCCAAAAATTTAAGTTTACCGTAATCAGAAACGGCGTCGCTTTTGCAGCTAGCCAGTGAATACGGGTCGATCCGCAAAGATGTGTAAATTTCTGTTTTTGTGTTTTCACGAGTTGATTCCGTTGGTTGTTTGGTTTTTTTCGATTGATTTAAAAACTAATTTATATGATATGAAAGAACTCATTAGGGTTAGGTCTAAGGTAGGGTTGATGAGATCAATATTGTCACCTCTATCAATGCCGTTTGATTAAAGCTTTTTAGAAAATCACGACAATTATTAGCAAAGGGGATTAGGGTGATCGGGAAGAAACAAAGTTTCTTCCTCTATATCCTTGTTCGTCCTTTCCTATTAATTGCTGCAATCTTCATGGACGTCATGTATGTCCGGCCTTTTATACTACGGTTCACCGTTACCTCGTAGGTAGGGTGCCGTAGGGGGCGGATCATACATGAGTGCATGAAGTTCTTTTTTTGAAAATATGTTGGCATTGAAGGAGGTGAGAGATATCCATCTCTCACTCCCTCCCTTATTCCTAACCCTAACGAGCGAGGATTTTACTTGCTCATTAGGGAATTATCTAAAAACGACATTTTGTTATTTAAGTTTTAAAGTGTTTGTTCAGATCTTGTGTTATAACTTACTGCAGATTAAAAATAGCTAAACTAGTTAACTAGGGCAAGTAATAAAATTTGAACTAAGGCAGGAATAAAAAGAATTAAAACTTACAAGAAAATGATGCTCTAGATCTCCCAACAAATCTGATTTTTATTGATTGAAAAGAGGCATGACATTTTACAGATTTTGAGTACAATTTATAAGCAACCAGTGAACCTAGGGTTACAGACTCTCGTAGACATGCAATTACAGATTTTCCCCCTAAAAATCCCAACATCTGCACCGACACACCGACAGGAAGAATTTCCACCGACACGGGCCTGAGATGGCCGCGGAACCGCGGCAATGGGGCGCTTAGGCCGCGGTTCCGCGACCCTTTGGTGGGCTTAGCTCACCATCTTTTCTGGTCTTGGTTTATATTTTCTTGGGCTTCCTATTTTATACTTCTTTTCTCTGTTGGGCTTCTTAGTTTTCTCCAGATCCCCAGTGAAAACTCGTAAGGATCTTTTGACCATTTCACTTTCGTCTTTTGGACCTTGCACTGTTCTTCGTCTCGGCTTGGGTAAGATCCGTCTGCTTGTTGGTCAAAAGTCCCTTTTCTGTATCATCTTTCGTTTTTTTCACTGTATTTGCTCCAAGAGCCTGTATCCTGTAACATGCAACAAACGAGCGTCAAAAGTACATGTTTACTTATAAAATGCATAAAAGTGGGGCGTATGAATTGCAATATTATGATATGAACAAATACCCCCAAACTTACCTTTTTGCTCGTCCTCGAGCAAACTTATTAATTTATTCTAACCTAGCCGCACTTTCGCAGGGAAACGTGATTGCACTGAGCACGTGCAACAAGCCGTTAAACCTCTAGGTGCCCCTAGTAGGAGGAGTGTTGTCTCCTGAGGGTTTTCAGCGGATTACACCCACAAAATCCTATCAATTTGGTTTTTCGACTTTTGCTCTCTAATTAGGTTTTCTAACAAGGAAGTCTATTATCGTCGTCCCGCAAATTATCCACCCATATTCTTCACACTTCCTTATTATGTAACTTAAGATTGTACATGTTCTATAGAATTACTTAGAAATCTGCATTTCTTAAGTTTTTCTTCTAGAGTTTCATCTCCACTTAGGAATTTCTATCAACTCTATTAAAGATACAAGTTTTATTCTTCATTCCTTTCTCTTATCTAAACTCTAATCACATATCCCCACGTGTGTGTAATTCTCACCCTTACACTTGGAAATTCAAATAAAGCAATCGTATTCTCGTCCATTATCCAAAGCACTTTATGAATTTTTCTTAACTTTCGCTTACACATCCTTCAAGCGACTGTTAATACTTCTTGAGGTACCAACAGCCGATTACAAGATGCGTTAGCCCTTTAAAGCGTATTTCCTAGTTTTGCAACACCCAAGGCTTTTAGCAGTGACTCCCAAACCAGTTGGTCTAAGGCACTAGGTGATGAAGCACCCTCGCTAATTAATTTTCAAGTCTTAAGTAATCACAAAAACCAGTGTCCATTTTTTTATTCACTTTTTTTTCTTTTTATTTTCATTGTGCTAAGGACTTTAGACAAGAGTAATTCACGGTCTCTTCTACTACTCCAAGTTTCAAGGTGTGTGATTGTGCATTTTGTAGGGTACATGTTTTCAGAATCTAAACTTAAGCTAGGAACTATTTTTCGAACTTATACTCTAATAAGAATATTAATACTCTTCCCTCATTTTGACTTAGCCCACGAAGTGAACCCAAAATTTGCCTATTCCTAAATAACCTACAAAGACATATATTCTCTACCGTTAAACTCTAAGGAAGGTTATTTCTAGGGTTTTTAATTTGCTAAGTCTAAGATCTAGTTTTTCCTAGCCAGTTAACCTTTTTTATCAAACTCAAGTTAATTAACCAAAATTGACTACAATAATTTTTATAATTTTGAATTTTTCAATTTTTTTATGGGTTTTTTTTCAGTTTCCTAATTTTTATGAATTTTTTATATAAAGATGCAATGCAGAAATTAAATATGTAAAAGGAAAAGAAAATATATACAATATGCAATGCAAAAGATAACTATATACATTACCCTCTGCCCCAAACTTGAGCAAAGCAGTGCCCTCACTGCCCGGCCCCACGTCGCGCTCGTGAGCATGACCGTGATCGTTCCCCTCTAGCCAAAAGTGTTTGGATTCCCCTCTCAATTTCCGTCAACCGACGGTCGTGATCCCGTGCAGTTTCCCGAAACTCATCTCTCAAAGAATTGATTCTCCTCACTGTTCTCCTCACTAATCGCGCATGCTCCTGGGGAGTTAGTTCTTCCCCGCTCGAAGTCGAGCTCGAGCTAGGGGTGTGTGAAGGTACATTTTCTGCCGGTTCCGTTTGTGTCCAAATATCCGTGAGTCTAGAGTAGGACGACGAGACGCCCTCTACAAGTGGTCGAACCGGGACACCGTCTATCATGTATGCGTCAAATTCCTCGACGGGGAGGAAATATCGGCAGATTTGTGTAACAAGCATGGGACATGGGTATACGGAACCTCGTTTCCCCGTACCTATGCATTGGAGCAAAACCGTGCACATGTCGAACCGAGGATTCTTCATCATCAGTGTGTGTACGACATGTAAAGAAGGGGTGAAAAAGGTCGTGTTGTGGGAACTACCGAAGATATTGTTTTGTGCCCACCGGCACACAGTTTAAACGTTCGCGAAAAGGGTCCGTGCTTGGATGCCCTTACGCGGTTCTCGTGCACAATCATTACCCATCAAGGGAATAAAATCTTCAAAGCGCAATGGGTGTTCATGTGCAGGTACACGTGGTATGAGTGTAACCTCGTGTATCAAGTCCCTATCGATGTGAATTTCACGATTTCCCCAATTTAGTTTAATGTAACCTAAGTTGTCAAGGCTATTATCTTCCATGGATTCGTAAAATAGGGAAACTAGGTTAGGTAGGGCAAAAGCAAATGCGTGATTATAGAGCAGGAAATTCCAGCCCCTTTGTGCGATTTCATGTGCGAAATATCTACCGTATATCTCGTATGCGAAAACAGGAGAAAAATCCCGTTCAAACTGCATTTTGTGTGCCATTTAGATGTTTCCAGTAAAAATATATGCAGTAACAGAGAGGGAATTAACAGAGTTACCTCCCCTGAAAATTTCAGGGGGTGAAGACTGCAGACGGCGGCGGTTGCACGGCAGGAGGAGGCGGAGGCGGCGGATCCGCGGCGGTTTGGCGGCGGCACGGCGAGATTCTTCTGCAACAGGTTGGTGATGGCGGCTAGGGTTTTTTAGAGAGGAAAAATTTAGGGTTAAGAAAACAGTGGGCTCGGTTCCTTTAAATAGAGGATGGGAGGGTTATTTGCTTAAAACACCCTCTAAAACGAGGGTTTTATTTGTAAAATCAGCTCTTAATCTGCAAATTTGCAATTAGGTCCAAAAATTATTATTATTATTTTTTTTAAAATTTTTAATTTTTATTATTTTTTTTTATATATATACAAACAATATACACACCCCCAAACTTATTTGAAATACTGTTTTGGGAAAAGAAATTTGGGGGTAAAGTGGAGGAAGATCAATCAGTGTAAATCGGCTCCTGCAAAAATAGGAGCTCCTCCGTAGGGTCCGCTGTGAAGAACGGTTTCAGTCGATGCCCATTCACCTTGAATAAGGTACCGTCTTCAGGGTTCTCAAGATCAACCGCACCGTATGGATAAACGGTGCGGACTACAAAAGGTCCTCTCCATCTGGACCGGAGCTTGCCGGGATGAAAATGTAACCGAGTGTCATAAAGTAGAACCTGTTGACCAGGTTCGAAAGATTTTCGCAAAAGGTGTTTATTGTGAAACACCTTGGCTCGGTTTTTAGCAGTTATGGCATTATCATATGCCTCATCCCTCAGCTCCTCCAACTCATTCAATTGCAGCTTTCAATTGCTGCTCGCATCTCCTAAAGATAGATTCAGCTCTTTGATAGCCCAAAATGCTTTATGCTCGATCTCCACTGGGAGGTGGCAAGCCTTCCTGTACACAAGCCGGTATGGAGATATACCAAGATCGGTCTTATATGCAGTACGGAAAGCCCATAGTGCATCGATCAGTTTAAGTGACCAATCCTTACGGTTTTTGGAAACCATTTTCTCCAAGATTTGCTTTATTTGCCGATTTGAAACCTCGGCTTGCCCACATGTTTGTGGGTGATATGGCGTTGACAACTTGTGGGTGATAGAGTATTTGCGCATTAAGGACTCGAAAGTCCTATTGCAGAAGTGAGAACCATTATCACTTATTATCGCCCGAGGGTGCCCAAATCGAGAAAATATGTGTTCTTTAAGAAACCGAACGACAACTTTATTATCGTTCGTTCGGCTGGGCACAGCCTCGACCCATTTAGAAACATAGTCAACCGCCAACAGAATATACACATTTCCAAAAGAGTTAGGAAATGGTCCCATGAAATCTATACCCCAAACATCAAAAATGTCCACAACCAAAATAGGTTGGAGCGGCATTTCGTTTCTCCGCGAAATCCGGCCCAAGTGTTGGCACCGGGAGCAAGTTTTGCAGTATTCAAATGCATCCTTGAAGAGTCGTGACCAATAGAAACCACACTGCAAAACTTTTTCGGCTGTCTTCTTTAGGCCAAAATGCCCGCCACATGCTTGATCGTGGCAAAAAGACAGCACACTCTTGACCTCACTTTCGGGTACACACCGACGAATGATTTGGTCGGAACAATATTTAAAAAGATAGGGCTCATCCCAGTAAAAAAGCTTTACTTAGGATAAAAATCGAAGTTTATCCTGTTTCGACCAATCATTGGGTATCAGGCCGGTGGCTAAGTAATTCACAATATCGGCGAACCATGGTTCGCAAGAAACGGTCAAGAGTTGCTCGTCGGGAAAAACATCAGTGATTGGAAGATCGAGCGTGGGCGAAGAAGGAAGTCGTGATAGGTGATCAGCTACTACGTTTTCACATCCTTTTTTGTCCTTAATGACAAGGTCAAACTCTTGTGATAAAAGGATCCAACGTATTAGCCTTGATTTAGCATCTTTCTTCGCAAAAAGGTGGCGAAGAGCTGAATGATCAGTATATACAACGACTGGAGAGCCGATTAAATAAGGCAGAAATTTTTCGAGTGCAAACACAACAGCTAAAAACTCTTTCTCTGTTGTTGTGTAGTTGAGTTGGGCCTCATTTAGTGTTCGGCTAGCATAATAAATCACGTGCGGCATCTTATTAATGTGCTGTCCAAGAACAGCGCCAATAGCAAAGTCTGATGCGTCGCACATGATTTCAAAAGGGTGCGTCCAGTCGGGAGATGAGAGGATGGGTGCAGTGATGAGGGACTGCTTCAAAGACTCGAATGCTTCAATGCAAGTGGAGTCGAAAGCAAAAGTTGTATCCTTAGCCAGTAATAGAGTCAAGGGTCTAGCAATCTTGCTAAAGTCCTTGATGAACCGTCTGTAGAAACCGGCGTGGCCAAGGAAGGCTCTAATATCTTTGACGCATTTTGGGGGAGGGAGGTTAGAAATCACTTCGATTTTTGCTCTATCTACCTCGATGCCGTGTTGCGAGATGACATGTCCTAAGACAATGCCCTCTCGCACCATGAAATGGCACTTCTCCCAATTCAATGTGAGGTTCTTATCCCTGCAGCGGGTAAGAACAGCGTCAAGATGGCGTAAACACTCGTCGAAGGAGTCGCCAAAAATGGAGAAATCATCCATAAAGATCTCCAAGAACTTTTCAACCATGTCTGAAAAGATCCCCATCATACACTGCTGAAATGTCGCGGGTGCATTGCATAACCCAAAGGGCATGCGACGATAAGCAAACGTGCCAAAGGGACAAGTGAATGTTGTCTTGTCTTGGTCCTCTTTGGCGATGGGGACTTGGTTGTAACCGGAATAGCCATCAAGAAAGCAATAGAACTCGTGCCCTGCCAATCGCTCGAGCATTTGGTCAATGAAAGGTAAAGGAAAGTGATCTTTCCTTGTTGCGGCATTGAGTTTCCTATAGTCTATGCAGACTCGCCACCCAGTTTGGGTGCGAGTGGGAATCAACTCATTTGCCTCATTGGTAATGACTGTAATGCCCGATTTCATTGGCACGACGTGGATTGGGCTAACCCATTGGCTATCCGAGATAGGGTAAATGATACCGCTATCCAGACACTTGATAATTTCCTTCTTAACAGCCTCTTTCATGATGGGGTTGAGGCGCCTTTGTGGATCGCGTGCTGGCTTGGCATCCTCCATTAAGTGTATATGATGTTCGACTATGAGGGGACTAATCCCCTTAATGTCCGCCATAGACCAGCCGAAAGCTTGCCGATTATTATGTAAGACCATCAAAAGAGCCTTCTCATGCTCAAGAGCTAGAGATGCTGATATAATGACAGGTAGGGTCTCATTATCACCTAGATAAGCATATTTTAGGTGTGTCGGTAAAAGCTTTAATTCGAGTTTAGGAGGTGAAATAATAGATGGTAAAAATGGTGTAGTTGTTTCAAACTCGAAAGATTCCATCAAAGGTTCGAACCGAGTGTACGCAACAGTGTCGGATGGTTCAACTAACTCATCCGAAAAAGAAAAAGACTCCAATTCAGGTGATGAGTCTTCAAAGTCATCAACGAAGGTAAAGCACTCAAAATTATTATCCGCTGTGAAAGCTGCATCGGATTCTAAGAGGAACGCACTAGTGGCGTTAATATTGCTGTGATCGAACAAAAAATTCTCGAATTCACAGTCCTCCTCCGCGATCTCATTGATCGAGCAAACATCGAGTACGCTAGCATTAGGCTCAGCAGGCTGACTTCCCAACTTGAAAATATTGAGCTCAATCGTCATATTGCCGAAAGACAGGTTCATTGAACCATTACGACAATTGATCACTGCGTTGGAAGTAGCCAGAAACGGTCGACCAAGTATTACCGGAATTTGGTTCCGGGGGTTAGCAACAGGTTGTGTATCCATCACTATAAAGTCAACGGGGAAAATGAAATCTCCTACTCTAATTAACACATCCTCCAGCTCTCCCCTAGGATGGGTTATTGACCGGTCGGCCATTTGGAGAGTACAGTGAGTGGGCTTAAGCTCTCCAACGCCCAATTGCTCGTACACAGAATAGGGTAGCAAATTGACACTCGCGCCAAGATCTAATAGTACTCTATTGATGTTCTTGTCCCCGATTGTTATCGAAATGGTAGGACACCCGGGGTCCTTTTGCTTTGGGGGAAAGGAATTTATAAGAGCATCACTAATAGCACTAGCCACAAAAACTTTCTTTGGCACTTGCGACTTCCTCTTTTTGGTGCGTAAGTCCTTTAAAATTTTTGCATATGAAGGAACTTGTTGGATTGCATCCAAAAGAGGGATATTTATGCTAACCTGTTTGAACAGCTCAACAATCTTCTCCATCTGTGGAGTTGGTTTATTGGATCTCAACCGATTAGGAAAAGGAACATTTTGAAAGGTGGTTGAGTCCAATTTTTGCGGATCAGATTGTCGAGTTGGAACGGTACCCCGTGTAGATGTGTTCGTGTTGTGAGAAATGGGTCCGTTCAAGCTAGAAGAAGTAGAGCCATGTGAAGGGTGAAGAATAGGCTCTAAGGAAGAAGAAGAAGGTGAAGAAGATGAAGAAGGGCCACCGGCAGGGGTGTCATTGTTCATGCCCACATTGTTTTGCAACACTTTTCCCGATCTCAACGTGGTCACAGCATTTACGTTATGATTCTGCTGTTGATATGCAGCATGTGCGTGACCGGGGTTGGGCAGTGGTTGAGACGGGAGTTTTCCTTTTTCGCGCTCGCTCAAAGTTGCATTGATTTGTGCAATTTGTGCCTCAATAGATTTGATGCTTTGATCGTGTGAGGCACTATTTTGCACTAAAGATTGAATAGAAGTCTCAAGTCTTGCTGTAGACTGTATAGATTGCTTAAGGAACGCATCTAGACTTCTTTCGAGCGAGCTAACCTTATCATTATTAGGTTGAACATAATTATTTGGCTGGTAAGCATTGTTAGGCACAAAATTGTTCACCTGATTAGGGTAAGGCTGTTGAAATTGTTGCGGTTGAAATTGAGTTTGTGAGGGTGCTTGTTGTTGTTGTAGAGGAGGAGGAGGTCTTTGAAAATTGTTATTTCCTTGGAATTGTTGATTTTGGTTCCAAGCGAAATTTGGGTGACTCCTCCACCCCGGATTATATGTCGAAGAGTACGGATCATTTCTTTGTCATTGCTGAAATGCAGCATTGACTTGATCCTGTCCTTGAGTGGATGCATTATAAGGACACTCTTCGGTTAGGTGCGATGGATCCGCACAACAAGCACAGACAGTTCGTGGGGGCATAGCAGGGGCAGGAGAAGGCGATGAGATTTTGGTCTCAATCGCTTCTAGCTTTTTCGTAAGAGCGGCCATCTCGGCCTTCATGGCAATCGACATCTCTACTTGATGTATGCCTGCCCTAGATTGACCACTAGAAGATGATGTGGTCTTGGTACTCTCCCACTGTATTGTTTGCTCACTAAGATCCTCAAGAAACTGCCACGCTTCATCACTAGACTTAGAGAGAAAATGACCTTGACAGATGGTTTCTAGCAACTGCTTCGTTGCCGAGTTCAATCCCTCGTATAATGTTTGTCAAAGTTGCCAACTTTCGATCCCATGCTGAGGGCATTGAACTAGTAGGTCTTTAAATCTCTCGAAGCACTTCCAAAATGGCTCGGAAGGAAGTTGTGAGAATTGAATTATTTCATTGCGGATTCTGGCAGTTTTGTGATGAGGATAGAACTTTTTCAGAAAAGCTTTCACAAACTCGTCCCAATTTCTTATGGAGTGTGATGCGGTGCTATATAGCCACTTCTCGGCTAGGTCACATAAGGTAAAATGAATGACCCTTAGGCTTATAGCGTCATCACTTAATTGGGTTGTCTTCATCATAGCGCACACATTTTGGAATTTATTTATAAAGATATATGCGTCTTCAGATTCCAAACCATGAAATTTTGGCAGCATATTGATGAAATATGGTTTTATCTCAAAATTGTCCCCATTTGCCGGTGGGGGTGAAAGACAAGTTGGTAAAGAAGTGCGGAAAGGGTAAAAGAGATCCTGGAGCGCAACTCGTGCGGGCGCTTCAACAGACGGCTGGTTCGGGTCATTCGCACCTAACGGAGGTGGAATCCTTCCCGTCGGTAAGGTATTGTTGGGGTTGAATCCCGACATACCTTCGGTGAAAGAATTTGAAGTTGAGGGTAAGAAAGTGGACGGAGTGTCGATTTTAGTGTCGAAAGGTTCGTTGGTCGGTACCAACGAAACGCGGACTAATTGGGCATCTGTATCCCTAGTCCAAAGTGACATACACTAATAGGGATAGTGTAGTCAGAAAAAAGAAAAAGACAGAATGTGGAGGTAAGATAACGTCAGTGAGGGAAAGTGGTGGAAGTGAGTTGCAAGTTTTCTTAGCGGCAAATTGCAAGTTTTGAAAAGATTTTTCTTTTTTTTTTATGTGAGAGTTTTGCAAAAAGGATTTTCAAAAGGGACTCGTGACAAAAATCTATCAACCACACATGCATAATCAGGCCTAGATCTAGGGTCGCCTAGGTCTGCTAGACAGCTCCTAACTAGGGCTAGAAATAGGACCTCAAACCGCCTCTTCACGGACAAGTACGGCCAGGTAAGTGGGAAGGAACCACCACTACAGTGGGCCTAATTAATAACCACTAGCCTAGACACCGCAATGTCGGTTAGGATAAACGGCCGATGCCTATACTAGTCCTTTTCCTATTGAGCTCGATGTCCTTAGGTCTGAGTCTAGTCTTTTTTAATTAACTGTGGTCAATGCACATGCTTTAGGTGTTTTCTGGGGTCCTGGGAAGGGTGATGAAATCCCCACCCAATCTGAGTTTGGTCAATTAGCCCCTTAAAGTCCGATTAAATTATGCAAAACAGTAAAATTCACTTGCAATCAATTTTTAGCGCAGCGCAAAGAAACCTGCAGAAAATCTGTTATTTAGAAGGGGGAGAAAGAGTTTTTAGCGCAAAGAATTCCTGCAGAAAGGTTTTACAGAGAGATATATGGGAGGTTGCAGAGGGGAGAATGAGGGAGCAAACCATGCAATTTTGAAGAGCTGATGGGGCAAAAATGCGGCGGAAGCGCGGTCTGGGGAACCAATATGCGGCGGAAGCGCGGTCCTTTAAGGGAATCGGGCTCTGAAAGTTTTTTTACTGTTCCTGTTCACCAATTCTACTCTGTTCTGATGTTCCCTTTTCTGTTTTGCTCTATGTAAAATTCCAGATTCACAATCCTTTGCTGTTCCTGCAAGATTCAAAACATAGAACCCTTCAAACAGATAAAAATCGCTAAAATGTTTTTGTATTTTGTATTTTCTGATTTTTATAATTTTTCAAAATTTATATCAACCCGAAATCATACAAAACAAAAAATTACGCCATCCCCGGCAACGGCGCCATTTGATTAATCCAAAAATTTAAGTTTACCGTAATCAGAAACGGCGTCGCTTTTGCAGCTAGCCGGTGAATACGGGTCGATCCGCAGAGATGTGTAAATTTCTGTTTTTGTGTTTTCACGAGTTGATTCCGTTGGTTGTTCGGTTTTTTTCGATTGATTTAAAAACTAATTTATATGATATGAAAGAACTCGTTAGGGTTAGGTCTAAGGTAGGGTTGATGAGATCAATATTGTCACCTCTTTCAATGCCGTTTGATTAAAGCTTTTTAGAAAATCACGACAATTATTAGCAAAGGGGATTAGGATGATCGGGAAGAAACGAAGTTTCTTCCTCTATATCCTTGTCCGTCCTTTCCTATTAATTGCTGCAATCTTCATAGACGTCATGTATGTCCGGCCTTTTATACTACGGTTCACCGTTACCTCGTAGGTAGGGTGCCGTAGGGGGCGGATCATACATGAGTGCATGAAGTTCTTGTTTTGAAAATATGTTGGCATTGAAGGAGGTGAGAGATATCCATCTCTCACTCCCTCCCTTATTCCTAACCCTAACGAGCGAGGATTTTACTCGCTCATTAGGGAATTATCTAAAAACGACATTTTGTTGTTTAAGTTTTAAAGTGTTTGTTCAGATCTTGTGTTATAACTTACTGCAGATTAAAAATAGCTAAACTAGTTAACTAGGGCAAGTAATAAAATTAGAACTAAGGCAGGAATAAAAAGAATTAAAACTTACAAGAAAGTGATGCTCTAGATCTCCCAACAAATCTGATTTTTATTGATTGAAAAGAGGCATGACATTTTACAGATTTTGAGTACAATTTATAAGCAACCAGTGAACCTAGGGTTACAGACTCTCGTAGACATGCAATTACAGATTTGCCCCCTAAAAATCCCAACATCTGCACCGACACACCGACAGGGAGAATTTCCACCGACACGGGCCTGAGATGGCCGCGGAACCGCGGCAATGGGGCGCTTGGACCGCGGTTCCGCGGCCCTTTGGTGGGCTTAGCTCACCATCTTTTCTGGTGTTGATTTATATTTTCTTGGGCTTCCTATTTTATACTTCTTTTCTCTGTTGGGCTTCTTAGTTTTCTCCGGATCCCCAGTGAAAACTCGTAAGGATCTTTTGACCATTTCACTTTCGTCTTTTGGACCTTGCACTGTTCTTCGTCTCGGCTTGGGTAAGATCCGTCTGCTTGTTGGTCAAAAGTCCCTTTCTGTATCATCTTTCGTCTTTTTCACTGTATTTGCTCCAAGAGCCTGTATCCTGTAACATGCAACAAACGAGCGTCAAAAGTACCTGTTTACTTATAAAATGCATAAAAGTGGGGCGTATGAATTGCAATATTATGATATGAACATCATGCCCACTTTCTGGAACATCAGTTTTTAGAAAAAGGAACAAGTGAGAGCGTAGTAGAACTGGAAGAAATTCCAGAACCACAAGCTGTTACTGAAAGTATTGTAGAACCAGAGGTTTCAGAAGAAAGGGACATCCCGACGCCACTCCGCAGAAGTAGTAGGCAGTCTCATCCGCCCGAGAGATACTACGGTTTTCTCATAGACGGGGATAGAGAGGATTGCACTATAGACTATGATGAGCCTACTAGCTTCCAGCAAGCCATTCAGAGCGGTGACTCGGTAAAATGGCTGGATGCAATGCGGACTGAAATGGAGTCCATGTACACTAACAAGGTATGGACTTTAGAAATTGCTCCAGATGGGGTAAAACCCGTAGGATGCAAATGGATCTTCAAAAAGAAGATTGGTGTAGATAGACAGGTTGAAACCTATAAAGCTGGACTTGTTGTAAAGGGTTTCCGTCAAAGACCTGGTTTGGACTATGACGAAACCTTTTCTCCAGTAGCTATGCTAAAATCCATTAGGGTCCTTCTTGTTATTGCTGCCTTCCACGATTATGAGATCTGGCAGATGGACGTAAAGACGGCTTTTCTAAATGAAAATTTAGAAGAGAGCGTCTATATGGATCAGCCAGAAGGATTCATTCAGAGTGGGAGAAGCGGTAAAGTATGCAAGCTGCTTAAGTCCATTTTTGGACTAAAGCAGGCATCGCGGAGTTGGAACATCTGTTTTGATGATGCTGTCAAAGAATTTGACTTTATCAAAAATCCAGACGAACCATGCATATACAGTAAGATTGTAGGGAGAGCTGTAGTATTCCTCGTCTTGTACGTGGATAACATTCTCCTAATAGGAAATGATATTCCTATGTTACAGTCAGTCAAAAGATTCTTGTCACATAAATTCTCCATGAAAGACCTGGGTGATGCCACCTACATTCTGGGGATCCGGATCTATCGTGATAGATCAAAGAGGATATTGGGACTTTCGCAGTCCAGGTACATAGACACCATAGTGAAGAGATTCGGTATGGATGATTCTAAGCGCGGTAACCTACCGGCTTGTCATGGAATTACCCTCTCCAAAGAGATGTCTCCCAAGACTGATTTAGAAAGGGATCGCATGTCGATTATACCCTACGCTTCTGCAGTAGGCTCTATAATGTATCCGATGTTATGTACCAGACCAGATGTAGCATACGCATTGAACGTTGTAAGCCGGTATCAGGCAAACCCAGGGGAGAAGCACTGGATAGCAGTAAAGAACATTCTCAAGTACCTAAGAAGGACTAAAGAGATGTTCTTGGTATATGGCGGAAAAGACCTCCAGATAGAGGCCTTTGCCGACTCCGGCTTCCAGAGTGACAAGGATGACTCCAAATCCATGTCGGGTTATGTTTTTACCCTCAATGGAGGGACGGTCTGTTGGAAGAGTTCTAAGAAGGAGACCGTTGCTGACTCAACGATGGAAGCGGAATACATACCTGCTTGCGATGCCGCAAAAGAAGCTGTCTGGATGAAGAAGTTTCTCACAGAACTTCAGGTGGTTCCTTCCAGTGTTGGTCCAATACCTCTGTATTGCGACAACAACGGCGCTATAGCTTTAGCGAAGGAACCCGGGTCCCATCAGAAATCCAGACACATCTTAAGGCGGTATCACCTGATCAGGGAGATCGAAGATCGCCGGGAGATCGAGGTGAAGAGAGTAGAGACGGAGAATAACATTGCCGATCCATTCACTAAGGCCCTTCCTCAGAAGCAGTTCGAGAGGCTATTCGAGATGATAGGTCTACGATATGCCAGCTCATGGCCCTAGTGCAAGTGGGAGATTGTTAGTGTATATGTCCTAGGGGCCATTATTGTATCATACTAGATTGTATATTACTTAATGGAAGCTTGGGATATTCACAGTTATATATACAGTCTTGCTAAAAATGGTAGTATGCCACTTGGTTTGTGTCTACTTTAATATGTGCATATGTTTCTTGTAACGTATCACTTATACATATTAGTAGAGCCTATAGGATCTTTGCTTGATTACCAGCGTCGTGATGGCAGTCACACTAGTGGGGGCTGGGTAGTCTGTAAGCAACATCCTATACAGGTCCCTGGTCGTTGGATTATCGAGATAGGGCATCGATATTCCGGAGTAGACTAAGTGTGTACGCTTCTCATCCCAGTTGGGGAGATGGTCTGTCCCACAGCCATCAGTACGTCGTACTGGAGATAGTATGCAGGTGCTCGTTAGGTTACGGGTATATCGGACAGGACTCGCAGGGGAACTGATTGGTTGGTATTATACCCATCGTCATTTAACAGTTCCCAGATGACATGAGTACAGCATAGTCCGCACACTTGACACTGCTACTTCGCCTCGAGTGTGTCCCACTGTTCTTAGATTGCTACCCTACCACGGCTCAAAGGAGTCGTGCAAACAGGTAGCAGTTGGGTGCAGTCCCGAGCACTTGGAGGCAGTAGTGGTTAGATAGGATTCGTCTCTCTCGGTATTGGGAGATTGATCGCGCTGTGTCAGAGAGCCATTACGCAAAGTCACTGGCCAGGGCAAGCGAGATATACTGGTAGGTTCCAGTAGCTTCTTAGGGTGTAATGGGCTTCGCTCCGACATGACTTATACAGCTATTAGGGGACTGACGCTTGCCGCCCCCTAGGCTTGATATGCGATAGTCTTAGACGAACAGACCGGACTGTATGGAGATTGTCACATCAGGCTCAGTGGGAGTTCGGATGATTTTCCTCATCGGCCTTCTTATCGACATCTACCTGGGGACAGTTACGTACAGCTAGTGTCGCTTGCGGTTTGTGGTTAAACCCACTGCGAGCGTAGTGTCGAGTCTTTAGAGTCCCACACAGAGAGTTTCCCTGCTACAGGCGAAACGATATAGAGGTCGTATGGTTTTACGACAAGGGTTCGGACGCATACGTGTGTTTACGCACGTACGACTTTTTCGGACAGTTTTTACTAGTCGGCTTTGGTTTAAGCCAGATTCTAGTATCGGGTTACTGGATTTATACAATCTAAAGTTTTTCTGTGTTTTCACGGATTGGAGGGGTGTTCTCGTAATTTGTCGGGAAGCTTCTAGAAGAGTGGTGACTAAGGGGTTAAGGTGGCATTGCATTAAATGAGATTAGTGACTCATTTGTGTGATTCATCCAAGTCATTAATGCATCATAAATGCTTAATGACTCATGGAGATGAATCACTCATAGATATTTATGAAGCATGGTTGTTAATTCTATTATTTGATTTTTGGATAAATAAAAATGCTTCATATATATTATGATAAGATCATTATCTCATTTCATTCTCATCTTCACCTTCTCTCTCCTCAAGCTCACTCTCTCTTCAAACCCTAACCCTAGCCTCTCATGTGTTGAGATCAAGGGTTAGCTAGACTAATACATCCAAAACCTCACTCTATATCCCCTAGGTAGCTTAGATTAGCACTTTAAGCAACCTAGTTATCTCAAGTTTGAGATTAAGCTTGGCGTAGGAGCTTTCGGGTGGATCGTCTTTGATTCGAGGAGGCCGTTGAGGTGCCGATGTTCCAAGGAGCCTACGAGGAGTGGAGGACCGCGATGAAGACCCGAAGGACTAGTATCGTGAGGTATAACTTTGTATCCGAGTAGTTAAACCTCTAGTTGATAGTTAGCAATGGTTTAGAAACGATTCATGCGCTCAAGTCCGTGTCACGAAGCTTTGATAATCGTTTTTCATATATTCCGCCTCCCCGCAAGTTCGTGGGGTGCGTGACATGGACTTACAGTTATAACTGTCTCTCATATACATGTTGATAAAGCCCTTAGGGTGTAGGCTTGACTACCAGGACTATGATGCGGATCATACTACTGGGACTTGGATAGTCCACAAGCACATCCTTTAATTATTTCTAGTCGAAGTATATCGAGACAGGGCATCAATATGCCAATGTAGCCTAGTGTGTGCGTTTCTTGACCCTGTATCGGGTGATGGTTGATCCCATATCCATTGGTGTTTGACATCAAAGATTGTACATAGGTGCTCATTAGAGAATGGGTACACTGAACAAGACTCGCCGAGAACTCCTAGATGGTACTATACCTATCATCAGATAGCAGTTCTCTGGTGACACTGGTACAGGTTAGTCTGTAGACCCGAGATCGTCATAGAGTCATGTGTGGTTCCTACTGTTCTTTGATTTCCTCCCTATCACGACTCAAAGGAATCGTGCAAACAGGTGGATTTTGGATACACTCCCGAGTCATATAGAGGTAATGAGCGATATGAGGGGTTTCGTCTCTCCCGGTATAGGGAGTTAATGTTGCGCTATGCTCAATTGGCTATAACAGGAAGTCCATGGCCAGGGCTGTTGATGAGATTTACTGGTAAGTGTTATCTGTAGTTTCTCGTACCGCTATAGGCCTTACATCGACATGACTTATCAAGTTATTGGGGTCTGACGATTCCACCACAAGACTCGATATGCGACATATCAAACGAAGAAACTGGACTGTACGGTAAGTGTTGTAGGCTTCATGGGAGTTTGGAAAAGCTTGCTTGTTGATCTTCTAATCGCTTAATACCTGGGTAGCTGTTACGTCCAGCTAGTACCGCTGACGGCTTGTGGGTGACTGATGTGATTATCACCTACTGCTGGCATATTGACAAGTCTTTAGAGTCCCACATAGAAGTTTCCTGGTTCAAGCGAAATGAAGTAGGGCACATATGTTGATATGTGCGGGGGCCTGATTAAATACGAGTATGAGATACCGTATTGTAATCTGGCGGCTATTTGTTATCAGTTAGGTTATATGTGATATAACCGGATTATTGAATTAAGTGTTGATTTGATAATGTGATATACAGTTAAATGATATTAGTCGGTTATATGTGATATAGCCAGATTATTAAATCAAGTGTTGATTTAATAATATGATATATACGTATATTTGATATGATTGTATATTGACTAATATTATTGCTTTTATTATATGCTTACCTTTATATGTGTGTGTGTGATATATATATATATATATATATATATATATATATATATATATATATATATATATTATACGAAGCATGGCATGGTTTTTTCTATTTTTAGAAAATAGAAATTGAGGTGGAAAATGGGGAGACTTTTGTGGTATGGAACATAGCATGGCTTATTCTATTTTATATTCATTTTCTTGCACTATTGAAGCATGGCTACAATTTTTAAGTGTTAAAAATTGTATGCTTCAATAATGTGTGAGCTTAGAAAAGCCATTCTACACTTCATACATGACTAAGTTCATTCTTCATTTTTGAGAGCTCATGTAATGAGTTTCTTTCTAGCTCTCTCCATCTTCTTCACCTCCACCGCCATGCTCAATCCCTCACATAAGTTGTGAACCCTTGAGCTTGTGAGAACCCTAGTGAGCAAACATAACCCCTACTTCACCATCCTACACTAGATTAGCGCTTTGGTGAGTGTGTTTACTTCACTAAAGAGTTCAGTAAAGAGGTAGCTTAGATTAGCGGATTTCGGATGGATCATCTTCGGCACGAAGGTCATCGAACCAAGTTTGTTCAACCTTCAAGTGGAGCCTAGTGGAATCGCGTGAACTACAACCCGAAGCTTTAGAAGAGAAGGACACGGTCTACAAAAGTTGTATCCATCCATCTCTTATTATAGTTTATGATATCAAGTTAAACCCTAATCACCTACTTTAAGATCTTTGTTAGTGTAGATTAGCACCCCGAAATTTTTAAAAAAGCATGCTTGATGCTGGTAAAACCCAGTGGTGGTTCTAATATACACTTTCATTAAGTAAACAAAGCTGCACAGCGACGTCTTGCAGGATGATAGTCATCTCACCAACTCTAAAATGAAATGTGGAGGTCTCTGGTCTCCATCTTGCTGGGTTCCATATCACCCTAATTAGGATTTATGGTGCATCAAGTATGCAATTTTAAAAAACCTAGAGAGCTATGCAACCATACCAAGGATCTAACTAGAAAATTAGGAGTAAGCTAGCATGTAATCAAAAATTACACTAAGTGAATGAGGAATACAACCTTTGTAGACCGGTCCTTCACTTCTAAAGATCCATATAGTAGTCCCTTCGCTCCAAGTAGTGATTTCCCAAACTCTAGTTAAGGTTCACAAGGCGAAAGGAACAAGCTTGCTTGAAGTCATCGAGGCCGAATATGATCTATGTCGAGGAAACTCCAGCTCAAGCTACCTCTTCTCTAATTGGGAATTAGTGAAGTAAACAACCTAAACTAAATGGCTAATCTAGTATAGGTTGATGAAGTAGAATTTTTGCTCACTTTAGAATAATTTTTCTCACTATATTTCTTCACTTTCCAAAAAGCTAGAGAGCAAAATTGGAATGAAGAAGAAGATGAAGATATGAATGGAATGAGAATGAATGAGTGAGAATAGCAACCATGGGTGAGATAATATCTCATATTAACTTATGTAGAGACTTAATCATGGCTAATCATAATAGTTGGGTTAATAAATATCTTAAGTAAAACAAAATTAGTGGACTAAGTCAATGGTTCCATAAGCTTCCACTAAGCTCCAAACCATGACTAATTTCAACCTAATTTTGATTTACTTTAAATAAATAAAATCATTCATCATCATAAGCATGGTGTGAGTCTCATACACCTATGTAGCATGTAGCAACTAGCATGACACAATAATATATATCACATATATATTAAATGTGTACAAGCGAGATAAAGAAATTCTTAAGTGAGCTAATATTAGTTAATGTAAAATTAATATATCAAATATATAATCATACATTAAATTATTAAACTAACACTTGATTTAATTGTTAGTGGATGTTGCACACCCTCACAACACTTGTGAGGAGGCGGAAGCGATAAACAATAATTTTCTTGCATGCAACACCTACATAACCCAAGATTAGTGCTTAAATCTTAACTAGCAAACTTATTAAGAGATCTAATCTACTCTGAAAGTTGTTTCTCCCAATCAGAGCAAAGCTCAGCTCAAGTTTTCAAAATTTGAAATGAGCAGCGCTTCATAAGAGCGCCAGCGCTCACATGCAAAGCACGAGTGCGCCATCCCTTAACGGGTCGTCCAAAGTCTGATCGAGAGCACGAAACGGAACGAAATGATTGATGCATTCCTGAACGAAACTCTTTTGAAAAGCAAGGCTGATCGAGAGCGCGAAATGGTCATATTTGGAAAAGCCAAACGCCGGCGACTGAACGGAAAAATTGAAGCACCCCAACCAGATAGGAGCACTTCGCCTGCCAGCAAAAGCATGTTCAAGACAAGGAAAAGTTTGCTAAAGCCATATCGATGGGAATGAAGATGCCACCCTCTAAAGGAAACTCGGCTCATAGCGCAGCAAAACCTAGAAGCTTACAAAGCAAAAATGACGCGCTCATACGAGAGATTGACTAGACCGAGAACGTTCTGCCAAGGCGAACTTGTGCTAGTGGTCAAAAGACCTATGATCCCCAATCGTGCCAAATGGGGGAAGTTCGTGCCAAATTACGAGGGCCCATAGATCATAGACAAAGTCTACCAAGGTGGGGCTTACTTGCTCGTGAATATGCATGGTGAAAGACCCTTCAGGCCAATAAACAGTCGGTTCCTAAAGAAATACTACGCCTGATGAGTCACGGCCTAGGTCAATAATAGATGACGACGCCTATGTCCGCTCGCTATCTTCCCAAGCCGGAACTCTATAAGTAGTATCCGACGAAACTTCGCATCGAAAACGTGCTACGGACCGAAATATCCCTAAACTAACGACGGACCGAGATGTCCTAAAACTAACAGTGGACCGAAACGTCTCTAAACTAACGACGGACCGAAATGTCCCTAAACTAACAGCGGACTGAAACATCCCTAAACTAACGACGGACCGAAATGTCTCTAAACTAACAGCGGACCGAAAAGTCCCTAAACTAACAGCGGACCGAAACGTCCCTAAACCAACGATGGACCGCAATGTCTTGAAACTAACTACTGACCGAAACGTCTATAAACTACTACAAACCGCAGCATCCCAAGGCTGACACAAAAAAATTAAAAAATAATTAAAAAGAATGAAAGAAAACGGTATGTCCATAAGCGAGATGGGCACGGATGAAAACCCGAAAGGGCTCCGTGAGTAAAAACAGCAGGGCTATCGGCAAGTTTTGTGAAAACCCGAAAGGGCGCAATCTCGTTAAAAGACACTTGCAAGGTCCTCTCGACCTAGTGAGGAGAAAATACCTGCATGAAATCCTTACGACTCATAAGGGAGCAACACACTTAGGGATCCCCACGATTCCTAAGGAGAAATTACACTTACGAGATCCTCACGACTCGTAAGGAGAATTGCCCTTTGAGACCCTCATGGCTCATAGGATTCAAAAGCCTTAAGCTACAGGGATCTAAACCTGTTCTTAAGCCATCACAATCTCCAATGCTGCCCTACAAGTGTTTCAATATTGACCCTTGTATACAATCTACGGATACGAATAAATATTTCCCTAACAAATTCCCACCAGCGACTAGGGATATGCTCACACGGTGAACGATCCTTATAAGTCCTCTCAACTTATAAGGAGAAAACACTCTTGTAAGATCCTTACGACTAATAAGAGAACACACACTTAGGAATCCTCATGATTCCTAAGGAGAAAACGCACCTACGAGATCCTCACGACTCGAAGGGAGAAATACTTTTATGAGACCCTTACGGCTCATGAAGTCAAAAGCCTTAGTCGAAAGGATCCTAACCCTGTTTGCTAAGCCATCTTTGTTTAAATCGACAATGGCAAATGATGATTTGCTCCTGACAATATCCCAGTCGTAGCGATGCCGATGCTGAGATTTGCATCAGATTTTCTCTGATACTAAACAAACCCTGTCACGCCCCGCTTCCTAGAGTGCGCTAAGATCGGCACGTGACAGAGCCAACCATGCTACCTGTGGCTAGGAAACATCCCTCCACAGTGGTAGCAGACTTCGTCAGATTATGGAAATGCCTCCACCAAGGACTCTCAAACAACTGCGGTCTCTCAGAGGAAAGCTCGCGTATATCCGACGGTTCATAGCTAACCTCTCCGGCAAATGTCGTCCCTACAGTCACTTGATGAAGAACGGAACCCCTTTCGTCTGGGATCGTAAATGCTAAAGCGCACGGGACGAAATCAAGCAATACTTGCAGAATCCGCCGGTATTGACAGCTGCAGTCAAGGGAAAACCTCTCATCCTGTATACAACTGCCCTTGAAGGCTCCTTAGGTGATGTTCCCCCAATCAGAGCAAAGCTCTATTCAAAAATTCAAATTTTGAAATTAAGCAACGCTTCAGATGCAGCGCCAAGTGCGTTGCGCCCTAAGCAGCGCACCATGTGTGCACTAGCACTAGGTGCGCTGCGCTCTAAGCAGCGCACCACGTGTCAAACACTGGTCCTCTAGCACAGGGTGCGCTGCGCTCCAAGCAGGGCACCACGTGTCAAACACGAGTGCGCTAGCGCAATGTGTACTGCCTTTTAAGCAGCGCACCATGTGCAAAGCACGGGTGCGCTAGCGCTGGAATTAAAAACTCCCCACCGTTAGATCAAAGATCTAATAATAATGATAAATCATGAATTAATCAGAATTAAATTCCTATAAGGAAAGATTCCTCAAAATCTTTTTAAATAACAAGATTGTGCTCTGTAAATCAGAGTACCGTTGGATCAATGATCCAATGGTAAATAAAAATTACCAAAAGGCAGAATATATTCTGTATGGAAAGATTTTCCAATCTTGTTAAAAACAAGAAGATCGCCTTCTGTAAAACAGAAGCTCTAGGATCAAAGATCCAATGGTGGGGAAACATCCCCAAATCAATCAGAGAAAGATCTCTCTAACTGATTCAACAAATCAGCCTATCCTATAAAAAGGCCCCTAGACTTCAAGTCTCAGAGAGAGATACAAAAAGAGAGAGAAACCTCCCCAAAAAAACTTTGAGAAAATTCAAAGAGCAAGCTTTTGCAAGAAGATCTTTCTTCAAGGTAAAAATGATGATGATAAACATAGAGATGAAATCATCTCATAAAAAGAAGAATTCATTTCTTTAAAAAGATCATAGATCTACAAAGACAAAAAGTCTTTCACAAAGAGATCAAAAGATCTCATCATAAAATAAAAGAAGAACTTACTTCTCACCGATCATAGATCTATAAGACTAAAGTCTTTCTCAAAGAGATCATGAACATCTCATTATAAAAAGGAGAATAATTCAATTCTCTTAAGGATCATAGATCCATAAAGGCAAAGCCTTTCATCAATATAAGAGATTGAAACAAAATAAGAACGGTTGTTCTTAGATCTTGAGACAAAGTCTCTTTTAAAAAGCTCAGATCATAAAATTGATCAAATGCGCTTAGCGCTCTTGAACTGTGCTTCTGCGCTCTCTGGAATGGCGCTCAGCGCCAAATGCGCCACGTGTCAATCACGTATGCGCTAATTAACCACTAGCACTTTGCACTCTTGAAATAGCGCATTGCGCTCATGGGCTAGCGCTCAGCGCCAAGCGCACCATGTGTCACTCAAGTGTGCGCCACTAAACTGAAAGCACAATGCGCTCATGGATTAGCGCTCAGAGCTCATAAACTGGCATCATGCGCTCATCATTTGGCGCCTAGCGCCAAGTGCGACATGTGTCCCTGACATGTGCGCTACGTGGCAGAAGCGCACTACGCTTTTTGACTGGCGCAAAGCGCCTAGCGCGCCATGTGTTGCGCTGACAGAACATAAATTGTTCTTTAATAAGCCCAGAGCTCTGATGAATGCTCAGCATTCAATAAAAGACAAAAACATTGTCAAGATATAATACTCAGCATTGTTAAAAGGGCCATGGCCAAATAAAGGCTCAACAGCCCAAAATAAAATGTTAAACATTTATTGGACTTAGCCCAAAATTGGCCATAAGTCCTCAACTCATATTAATTGAGCTCATCTGCTCATAAATATATTAACAGATCTTAACCCCAAATTGGACTACAGATCTTTCAACCAACTCACGTCGGTTCGAGGGTACATCTCTTTACTCCTCTGATATTTGTCGTTGTAATCCTTCAACGTCTTCAGAGAGGTGACGAGTCCCGACAACCAAACATTCTACGGACTGTGGGGTCCTTTAAAACCTATGGACTATGATGTCCTTAACCTTGACTGTGAGGTCTTTAAACTCACGGACTATGATGTCCTTAACCTTGACTGTGAGGTCTTTAAACTCACGGACTATGATGTCCTTAACCTTGACTATGATGTCTTTAAACTCACGGACTATGATGTCCTTAACCTTGGACCGAGATTTCCTTAAACTAACAATGGACCGTAATGTCCTTAAACTAATCGACCGCAATGTCCCTAAGCTAAACAATAGAGCCCAATTGCTCTCTTGTTGGATCTAAACGATCATGTTAAGTTGATCTTAGTCTAAAAATTAGACTAACGTATCCTTAACAAACGTTTAAGTTGATCTTAGTCAAATGAGACTAACGTATCCTTAAACCCAACCCCCAAACCCAAATCTAAGAAGATACGGATTTGGACTAATCCACGCCCTACTAGCGACAACATAAATTAGTCTCCGTATACAATCCACGGGCAACCAAAAACAAAACAAACACCCACGACACGAAGTGACCATCTGGAGAAGGAGAAAGTGGTTACTGCGATGCCGTAGCGTAATTAACTGCAGGGGCTTGCGCCTGCAGGGAAGAGCGTCCCCACAATCAAAAACCCCTCAAATGAGGGGGAATCTAATGAAGTCTGCTACATCGGCCGCATCCATTTAAACCTTCAATACATGGTGTCATAAATCAACTTGGCATCTTCGGAGAGGTGGACGAATAGCACCAATTAGCATCTGCCCCCGAATTCAAGCGAGGCGGACCTGCGCGGTCGCGTCTCCGTATTTTCGGTGGGGAACAGATTCTGGCACGTCCGGTGGGACCTTTTCCTCTTTCCACTCCACACTTCGTGTGTCGTGTTCGCGAATGAATCACGGTTTGATATGGTTGCCCTTGGGTTCGAGGTACTAAGATTTGGTGTCTTGCTCCGTGCAGAAAACAAAAGATCAATGGCTTCTACCTGCGCAAAATGCTCCAGCTGCAACTGCAACTCCCGTTCCGCCTCATCTGGAGGTGTAACTTACGGGCCCCAGGCAACCTCCCGGTTCACGATGCCGGTAGACCAAGTAACTCAGGCCACCACTAGGCTGTTCTTTAGGACTATAATCCCACCCATGAGCTTCAATGCCCCAATGCTGCCATAAGAAGCCCCAAAGAAGTCGGTCTTTGATCGACTTACCATTGTTGCGGCCCCTCTCAACGGGTCACCCATGTCTAATGCCTCGGTTTTCAACAGATTAGGCCAGAACGCCAACAAGCCCGCAATACCTGAAGCAGCCATCCCAAAGCGGATAGCCATCCCGGTTCAAGCAGACGAAATCATTGGAAAGGCTTCTCCTGACAAGATGTCAGTCTTCATAAGGCTAGCCACTCCGGCTCCCGCTCCAGGCGAAGTCACCTCTGCCCAGAGATCTGTATTCGATAGGTTGGACATTACTTCTTGGCGAACGTCAGTCTTCAAAAGGCTGGCACCGACGACAACCCTCCGTCAAGACAGGGGGCATGACGAAGTCACCCCTACAGCTGAGACAATCCCATCCGCACGACATGCCCGATGTCGCCACTGGCGCCGAGTAAGGAAGGCCGGGGGCAACTCCCCCTCTGAGCTACTCCGCCAGCTCCCTTGGTGGAAATCAATGCTGCTGTTCCAACTGGGAACAGCTTTGAACCACTTAGGAGGGTTCTCAAGAACTCTCCGACCGCCGTGCTAAAGAGATCTCCTCCACCTATGGAGATTATTAAAGAAAAGAAGCCAGAGCAACCCCCTCAGCGGCTGTCCTCCAAAATTTATAAAGTTTGACGACAGATCCAGGAATCGGTGATTGACCAGGACTACTCTCACCGATCAAAGAAGCTTAAAGCTCGATAAGGAGAAAACCATCCTGTCAAGCCACAAAAGACATCATCCGTCTGGGTGCCCGCTGCAACGGCTCCCTCGACTTTAACCGCTCACAAGAGGAGGAGGCCGAAGAAAGCCCCCGTGAATGCGGCAAACCACAAGGACGCTGAGTCTAAACGCTCCAAGTCTGGAGGCATGATAACACATACCGTTTATAAGGCTTCAAGAAAAGAGGAAAGCCGTGCTTCCATGGGTCATCGACCGCTTACCAGATCGATAATGAAGGCTCAGGAACAACAGCAGCAGAAACTTCAGGAGATGCTGACTGCAATGGCCGCACTTACTGGGCCAAAAGAAAATCCAGAGACCTCAGAGCAGCGTCGGGAAAAATAAAATGATGCTGAATTCATCCGAAGAATGCTCAAGAGGAAAGAAAAAGAGGCCGCGGAACAGGCGGCCAATATAAAACGAATGGCTCTTTTGTTTCAAGACATGGTCGGGATGATGTTACAGCCGGAACCTCCAGCTGAAGACCCCCGATTATCATTGAAGACGACAGAGGGGAGCATCGAACCCTCCTCAGGCTCTTTCAGCAACCAAAGAGGAAACCATCTCCAAGGCCTCCTTGGACGACTACATCGCTCAACAAATACGAGCTCACCAGGCGAACGAAGCGGCTGGGCAGGTCGTTAAGACAGGACGACCTTATCCAGGCTGGTATGACTAAATAAGGTACCCGCCGGGATATACGATCCCTAAATTTCATGTATATAATGTTAGTTATGTATATGCCCTAGAGGCCATTATTGTACATATGATGTATATTATAGTGGATGCTTGGATATATATGGAGAGGACTTTCTTGCTCGACATAATAGTATGCTATTTGGTTTCACTTTGTCTTAACATGTTGACTTGTATTAGTTTACTGTCTTGCTCTCACATGTTGATAAAGCCCTTAGGATATGTACCTGACTACTAGGACTATGATGAGATCATACTAGTGGGGCCAGGGTAGTCAACGAGTACATCCTATAACTGTTCCTAGTCGAGGGTGTATCGAGACAGGGCATCGATACACCAGAGTAGACTAGCGTATACGCATCTTGACCCATATGATGGGCGATGGATGATCCCATATCCATCGCTGTTTGACATCAAAGATGGTGTATGGGTGCTCAGTGGAGACTGGGTACACTGGACGGACTTGCCGAGAACTCCCAGATGGTATTATACATCACGTCAGATGGCAGTTCTCTGGTGACACTGGTACAGGTTAGTCTGTAGACCCGAGATCGTCATAGAGTCTTGTGTGATTCCCACTGTGCTTTGATATCCATCATACCACATCCAAGAGGGCACGCACAATGGTGGCTTTTGGGTACAGTCCCGAATCACATGGAGGCAATGAGCGATAGGAGGGGTTTCGTCTCTCCCGGTATAGGGAGTTGATGTTGTGCTGTGTTCGATTGGCTATAACTGGAAGTCCCTGGCCAGGGATGATATAGAGTGCTACTGGTGAGTGTTATCAGTAGGTTCTCGACCTGTTATGAGCCTCAGATCGACACGATTTATCGGTTACTGGGGTCTGACATTTACCACCCCTAGACTAGATATGCGACATATCAGACGAAGAGACCGGACTGTACGGTAGTGGTACAGATTGGATTCACAGGAGAATGTACAGGCTTGCTTATTGATCTTCTGATCGCTCAATACCTGGGTGGCTGTTACGTTTAGCTGACCGCTTGCAGCTTGTGGGTGTTTGATATGATCGTCACCCACTGTCGGCGTATTGACGATTCTTTAGAGTCCTACACAGAGGTTTCTTGGCTCAGGCAAAACGGAGTAGGAGCACATATGTGATATGTGCGGACCGAGGATAGTACGATATGAGATACCATATTCTATTCTCGCGATATATGATATCGGCCGGGTATATGTGATATAGCCGGGGCATCGGATCAAGTGTTGATTCGATGAATCGGTACATGTTATATTAGTCGGTTATATGCGATATAGTCGGATTGTCGGATCAAGTGTTAATTTGATGATTTAATGTATAATTATATATGTGATATATTACATTACATTATCTAATATAAGCTCGCTTTATTGATTCATTTTCTCACCGGATAATACATTGATACATATGCGATATATGTTAATTGTATTATTTTCTTTTGTTACAAATATATATTATATATATGATATATAATATTATAACAAGTTATCATTACAAATGCAACATGATTTGTGGAGATTAAAAATGGTTAGGGTTTGATTTGGGTTAGCATTTTCATGAAGCTTCTAGAAGCTTTACTTTTGTTTTATGCTTAGATTTTTTGGATTGATATTTTGTGTTGATATTTTCTAACCCAACCCAAACCCTTTACCAAGGTTAATTCTCTACATGGGTTAAGCCCTTCTTACTTAACCAAGGATTGATTTGTAACCATAGATAATAATTCATTATTCATCACAAAAGACTTCATCTTCTTCTTCCTCCTTGAAAAGCTTACTAGCTTTTGTGTTTATGATGATGGTGTGTGAGAAATTGATAATAAAAGAGAGCATAATTCCTACTTCATCATCCTTATCTATTCTAGCCACTTAGATTAGGGTGTTCACTTCATTAATACTTTATTAGAGAAGTGAGAGCTTGAGTTAAAGATTCTTCAAGGTAGATCATCTTCGAAAAGGAAGACTTCAAGCAAGTATGGATCGTTCGGCTTGTGGAGCCTCTCTAGAGTCCGGATGTTCATGGATCGTGGCGAAAGGACTACTACTCGGAGCTTATTAATGAAGAATCCTTGTGATAAGAGGATCGTGGCGAAAGTACTACCCATGGATCGTGGCGAAAGGACTACTATAAGGTGCATATTCAAATTAGTTTGGATTTACATCTTGTAAAACTTGCCAGTCATGTCACAAAGATAAGATGACCACAGCTCCGTTTATTGGAAACAGAGAAAGAGTTAGTGAACTTTTGGGATTGATACATGATGATGTATGAAAGTCCCCTGTCTACACATGCCAGGACTGGTTCTTTGTACTTTATTATATTCACTGATGGTCTCTCAAGATTCGCACATGTGTTCCTGCTGAAACACAAGTCTGAACCTTTTGAGAAATTCAATGAATATGAGTTAGAAGTAGAGAACCAAAATGGGTATAAGTATTATGTCCTTTGATGTGATCAGAGAAGAGAATACTTGAGCACGGGATTCCTGGACTATTCTAAAGGAGAATAAGATTCTCTCTCAGCATTACTCCTCCGTATACACCACAGCACGTCAGTGTATCGGGACGGAGCAATCTCACCCTATTTGATATGGTGCGCTCTATGATGAGTACTACTGAGTTTCCTATTTCCTTTTGGGAGTTATGCACTTGAGAAGCTACATACTTATTGAATAAGGGTTCCAATCAAATCAGGTACCTACCACTCCATATGTGATATGGTATGGGAAGAGCCCATCTCTTAAGTAAGTTAAGATTTAGGGTTGTCCGGCCTATGTCTAAAAGCATAATCCAGACAAGCTTGAGGCAAGGTCAGTTCTGTGGAAGTTTGTTGGATATCCCAAGCATTCGCAAAGGAATATCTTCTACCAAACCGAGGAACAAAAGATGTTTTGTTTCTCAGCTTGCCACCTTTGTGAAAGGGAATTTCTTGTGAAGAAATTGATGGTCATGAGATAGAACTGAAAGGAGTTCCAGCTATACAAACTGCAACTGATGATTTGGTAAACCCGAAGGATTCAATAGTTTCTAACGAACCTTAGCCTCTCCGCCGATCTAGTAGGGTTCCTCACCCATCTGAGAGATACTTCGGTTTTCTCTATGACAGTGGGAGCGAGGATTGCATCATGAGATGATGACCCAACTTGTTTCGAGCAGGCCATCAGGAGTGGGACTCTGTAAGAATGGCTGGATGCTAAGCGATCTGAGATGGAATCTATATACACCAACAAAGTATGGACTTTGGTTACTTTATCTGAAGGGTTAAATCCCCATCAGGAGCAAGTATATCTTGAGAAGATTACTTGGTGTACATGGAAAAGTTGAGACTTTCAAAGCTATGCTTAAGTCCATCCAGATCCTACTTGCCATTGCTACATACCATGACTGCGATTTCTGGCGGTTGGGTGTCATGACTGCTTTTCTGAATGATGATTTGGAAGAGAGCATCTATAAGTACACAGCCAGAGGGATTCGTAGACAGTGGGAGCAGCGGAAACGTGTGCAAGATGTTTTATATAATAAATCAGGCATCGCGGAGTTGGAACGTCTGTTTTGAAGTAGTAGTCAAAGAGTTTTAGAGTACAACACAGGTTTCTGGAATAAGATTCTCTCTCAGCATTACTCCTCCGTAAACACCACAGCACGAAATCAAGCAATACTTGCAGAATCCGCCGGTATTGACAGCTCCAGTCAAGGGAAAACCTCTCATCCTGTATACAACTACCCTTGAAGGCTCCTTAGGCGATGTTCCCCCAATCAGAGCAAAGCTCTGTTCAAAAATTCAAATTTTGAAATTAAGCAACGCTTCAGATGCAGCGCCACGATAAGATGACCACAGCTACTAATCTTTCATATATTTGTTTTCGATTTCTCACTCATTTTCATCACGTCATAAAAAGCTAGAAAGCTTTTTCAAGAGAGAAGAAGGAAGAAGAAGAACAAAACCATTTTTGATGAATAATGAAATCAAGTGTGAGAATAGAAATGCAACCATGGGTTAAGAAGAAAACTTAACCCTTGTAGAGATTTAACTAGGGTAAAGGGTTGGGTTGGGTTAAGGAAATATCTATGCAAAATATCCAAGTCAAAGTCAAAGCTTCAAGAAGCTTCTTGAAAGCTTCATGAAAGCTTAACCCTAATCCAAACCCTAATCATATTTAAACTCCACAAATCATGTTGTATTTATAACCATAAAATGTTACAATATTATATATCACATATACAATATTTATTGTAACAAAATAAAATAATACAATTAACATATATCACATATATATCAATGTATTACCCGAGTGAGAAAAAGAATCTTTAAGTGAGCTAATATTAGTTAATGTAATTTAATATATCAAATATATAATTATACATTAAATTATCGAATCAACACTTGATCCGATAATCCGGCTATTTCACAAATAACCGACTAATATTATATGTATCAGTTCATAGAATCAACACTTGATCCGATGACCCGGCTATATCACATATACCCAGCCGATATCACATATCGTGAGAATCTAATACGGTATCGCATACACGTATTATTCTCTGTCCTACACATATCACATATGTGCTCCTACTCCGTTTTGCCTTAGCCAGGAAACCTCTGTGTAGAACTCTAATAAATCGTCAATACGCCGGCAGTAGGTGATGATCATATCAAACACCCACAAGCTGCAAGCGGTCAGCTAAACGTAACAGCCACCCAGGTATTGAGCGATCAGAAGATCAACAAGCAAGCATGTACATTCTCCTGCGAATCCAATCAGTAACACTCCCGTACAGTCCGGTCTCTTCGTCTGATATGTTGCATATCTCGTCTAGGGGAGGTAAACGTCAGACCCCAATAGCTTGATAAGTCATGTCGATATGAGGTCCATAACAGTTCGAGAAACTATTGATAACACTTACCAGTAAATCTCAGCAACCCTGGCCAGGGATTTCCAGTTACAGCCAATCGAACACAACGCAACATCAATTCCCTATACCGGGAGAGACGAAACCCCTCCTATCGCTCATTGCCTCCATGTGATTCGGGACTGTACCCAAAAGCCACCATTTTGCACGCCCTCTCGGACGTGGTATGATGGAAATCAAAGCACAGTGGGAATCACACAAGACTCTATGACGATCTCGGGTCTACAGACTACTCTGTACCAGTGTCACCAGAGAACTGCCATCTGACGTGAGGTATAATACCATCTGGGAGTTTTCGGCGAGTCTGTCCATTGTACCAAGTCTTCACTGAGCACCCGTATACCTTCTCTGATTTCAAACACCAATGGATATGGGATCATCCATCGCCCATCATATGGGTAAAGAAGCGTATACGCTAGTCTACTCTGGAGTATCGATGCCCTGTCTCGGTACTCCCACGACTAGGAACATTTGAAGGATGTACTTGGCGACTACACTGTCCCCACTAGTATGATCTGCATCATAGTCCTAGTAGTCAAGTACTCATCCTAAGGGCTTTATCAGCATGTAACATAGAGACAATCAAAGTACATGTTAAGATAAAGAGTAACCAGATAGCATACTATCATGTCGAGCAAGAAAGTCCTACCTATATATATCCAAGCATCCACTATAATATACATCGTATGTACAGTAATGGCCTCTAGGGCATACATATAACTAACAAGCGAAACTAGAAAAGCCTCAAAAACACTCCTTTTCAAAATCACATGTTTCTACAGCGATATCAAGTTCATTACGCTCATGGTTTTCTGAAAAACCTGCGTAGCCCTCCGTCATTTCATATAGAAACTAGTCAGTATTCGTGCTGCGTTTGTTGACCTTAGCCAAGGCGTAGTGTACGGTAGCTAATTAGTATTTATCTGCTAAAACAGAGATATGATTGAGTTAGGGTAGTCGTACGACTTTGTTGACCTTAGCCAAGGGTCGTACGGGTTGGTTTAATTCAATCGGGAAATGACGGGTTGAACTTGGCTAGCACTTACGATTTGTTGAGCTTAGCTAAGGTCATAAGTTGCTAGGGGCAAAAGCATTATCGAGAATTTCAATTGTTGAAATTTGCAATGAGATTGCATACCTTCTATGAAATAGTTGGATCCCGATACCCACTGCGAGTAAAAGTTACTCCTGGGAGAATTTTACACAAGACAATTAGCCGATCAAGTAGGTGACTAGAAAAGTGTTTACGGGGTTAAGCCTCTGGGAAAACGAGCTTTATTTTAATTAGGTCCGTGCGAAAGCATGGGGAACCTCCCTCAAAGTACCAACACTGATCTGGCTGAAAGATTGGCGAACTTGTAAGGTGTAATTAATCCCGGCTAGTCTTACCTTTTAGGGTTTGAAGGAAGATTTGATAAAAACAGTGGGAGACATCCTGATTAGATAAGATAAAAACCAATCTAATCTTGCAAGAGCATACGCTAAAGTGTTTTCTTCTCTCTCTCTCCAGGTAGCAACCATGTCAGGCTTTAATCAAGATAATAATATGGATGTATTGACTGAACCCGCTTATAATATTGAGCAGGGGAACGTTGGTCCCGTTCTTTCTTATAAGTGTTATAAGACTGAGCTGGGAATAGGAGAATATCTGGATTCTCATGCTGCCCAAACGAAGAACAAGCATGCTGATGCATCTTCTTCGGGTGTATTTGTTATCGAGAACTGTTTCTCAGTTCACTCTATTTCCTGGGTATTAGATACCGGATCGGGATCCCATATATGTAATATGTTACATGGGCTACGGAAAGGTAGGGAATTGGGAAAGGGTGATCTTTCCCTAAGAGTAGGGAATGGTGCAAATGTTGCAGCCAAGACAGTTGGCGAATATCACCTTGTATTACCAAATGGTAATACATTGGTTCTGAACGAGTGCTATTATATTCCGACCCTGATATGCAATATTATATCAGTTTCTTTATTGAATAAAGAAGGATATAATTTTGTAGTACAGGATAATGTTATGAACATATTCCTGAATCAAAAGTTGATTGGATCAGGTTCATTATTTAATGGCATATACGTTCTCAACCAAACTACAGTACTTAATATACAAAACACACACAAGAGGAAGAGTTCTGAAATGAACGAATCCTTATTGTGGCATTGTAGACTAGGTCATATCAATGCGACACGGCTAGCTAAATTGCATAAGGATGGATATTTGAATCCGTTCGAATTTTCATCTTATGACACTTGCCAGTCATGTCTCAAAGGCAAGATGACCAAAACTCCATTTAGTGGACACGGAGAAAGAGTTACAGAACTCTTGGAACTAATACATAGTGATGTATGTGGTCCCATGTCTACACATGCCAGGAACGGTTCTTCCTAATTCATTACATTCACTGATGATCTCTCAAGATACGGGCATGTGTTCCTGATGAAACACAAGTATGAAGCTTTTGAGAAATTCAGAGAATATAAGAATGAAGTAGAGAACCAAATGGGCAAAAGTATTAAAATCCTACGATCTGATCGAGGAGGAGAATACTTAAGCAATGAGTTCCTGGACTATCTAAAAGAGAATGGGATTCTCTCTCAGCTTACTTCTCCTTATACACCACAACACAACGGTGTATCGGAGCGGAGGAATCGCATCCTATTAGATATGGTGTGCTCTATGATGAGCACTGCTGAGTTGCCTATTTCCTTCTGGAGGTATGCGCTTGAAACAGCCATATACCTTTTGAATAGAGTTCCAACCAAATCTGTGCCTACCACTCCATATAAGATATGGAATGGGAAGAGACCATCTCTTAAAAGAGTTAAGATATGGGGTTTTCCAGCCTATGTTAAAAAGAAAAATCTGGACAAGCTCGAGGCACGATCAGTTCTTTGCAAGTTTGTAGGATATCCAAGCAATTCGTATGGATATCTATTCTACCACGGTGAACAACAAAAGGTGTTTGTTGCTCAACATGCCACCTTTTTAGAAAAGGAATTTCTTGCAAAAGAAATTAGTGGCGAAGCGGTAGAGCTGGAAGAGATTCCAGCACCACAAACTACAACTGATGATTTATTGGAACCAGAGAATTCAGTAGTTCCCAATGAACCCCAGCCTCTCCACCGATCTAGTAGGGTTCCTCATCCACCTGAGAGATACTACGGTTTTCTCGTTGATGGTGGGAGCGAGGATTGCATCATGGAAGATGATGACCCGACTAGCTTCGAGCAGGCCATCACGAGTGGGGACTCTGTGAACTGGCTGGATGCAATGCGATCTGAGATGGAATCCATGTACACCAACAAAGTATGGACTTTCGAAGTTGCTCCTTAAGGGGTAAAACCCATTGGGAGCAAGTGGATCTTTAAGAAGAAACTTGGTGTAGATGGAAAAGTTGAGACTTTCAAAGCTAGACTTGTTGCAAAGGTTTTTCGTCAACGACCAGGTGTGGATTATGATGAAACCTTTTCTCCAGTGGCTATGCTTAAGTCCATCCGGATCCTACTTGCCATTGCTGCATACCATGACTACGAAATCTGGCAGATGGATGTTAAGACCGCCTTTCTAAATGGTGATTTAGAAGAGAGCGTGTACACGACTCAGCCAGAAGGCTTCGTAGACAGTGGGAGCAGCGGAAAGGTGTGCAAGCTGCTTAAATCCATCTACGGGTTAAAGTAAGCATCACGGAGTTAGAACATCTATTTTGATGTTGTAGTCAAAGAGTTTGACTTCATCAAGAACGTAGATGAACCTTGTATTTACAAGAAGGTTGCATAGAGTAAGGTCGTCTTCCTCGTATTGTACGTGGATGACATACTCTTGATAGGAAATGATGTTCCTATGCTGCAATCGGTCAAGCTCTTCTTATCACAAAGATTCTCAATGAAAGATCTAGGTGATGCCTCCTGCATACTGGGAATTATGATCTATAGAGATAGATCTAAACGGATACTGGGATTGTCCCAATCCAGGTACATTGACACCATACTAAAGAGGTTTAGTATGGAAGAATCCAAACGTGGGAACCAACCCATGATCTCTGGACTCACTCTCTCCAAAGAGATGTCTCCCAAGACTGATTTGGAGAGAGCTCGCATGCAAGGGATACCCTATGCTTCGGCAGTAGGCTCTATCATGTACGCGATGCTATGTACCAGACCCGATGTAGCATACTCACTAAGTATAGTGAGTAGGTATTAAGCAGATCCTGGAGAGAGTCACTGGATAGCTGTGAAGAATATTCTCAAGTACTTGAGAAGAACTAAGGAGATGTTCTTGATGTATGGTAACGAAAAACCCCGGGTGGAGTCCTTTACCGATTCGAGCTTCCAAAGTGATAAGGACGACTCTAAGTCACACTCGGGATTTTTCTTTACCCTCAATGGAGGGGCGGTATGTTGGAAGAGTTCCAAACAGGAAACCGTTGCAGACTCGAAGATGGAGGCTAAATACATCGCTGCCAATGATGCTGCCAAAGAGGCTGTCTGGATGAAGAAGTTCATCACTGAACTTGGTGTGGTTCCATCCATTGAGCATCCAATACCTTTGTATTGTGATAACAATGGAGCTGTGGCTTTGGCTAAGGAACCCAGGTCCCATCAGAAGTCCAGACATATTCTGAGGTGGTATCACCTGATCCGGGAGATAGTTGATCGTCGGGAGATCGAGGTCAGGAGAGTTGATACGAAGGACAACACTGCGGATCCATCCACAAAGGCCATTCCCCAGATACATTTTGAGAGACTCTTCAGGATATTAGGTATGAGATACTACAACAGCTGGCCTTAGTGCAAGTAAGAGATTGTTAGTTATGTATATGCCCTAGAGGCCATTATTGTATATATGATGTATATTATAGTAGATGCTTGGATATATATAGAGAGGACTTTCTTGCTCGACATAATAGTATGCTATTTGGTTTCACTTTGTCTTAACATGTTGACTTGTATTACTTTACTGTCTTGCTCTCACATGTTGATAAAGCCCTTAGGATATGTACTCGACTACTGGGACTATGATGAGATCATACTAATGGAGCCAGGGTAGTCAACGAGTATATCCTATAACTATTGCTAGTCGAGGGTGTATCGAGACAGGGCATCGATACACCAGAGTAGACTAACGTATACGCATCTTGACCCATATGATGGGTGATGGATGATCCCATATCCATCGGTGTTTGACATCAAAGATGGTGTACGGGTGCTCAGTGGAGACTGGGTACACTGGACGGACTCGCCGTGAACTCCCAGATGATATTATACCTCACGTTAGATGGCAGTTCTCTGGTGACACTGGTACAGGTTAGTCTGTAGACCCGAGATCGTCATAGAGTCTTGTGTGATTCCCACTGTGCTTTGATTTCCATCATACCACTTCCAATAGGGCGTGCAAAAAGGTGGCTTTTGGGTATAGTCCCGAATCACATGGAGGCAATGAGCGATAGGAGGGGTTTCGTCTCTCCCGGTATAGGGAGTTGATGTTGTGCTGTGTTCGATTGGTTATAACTGGAAGTCCCTGGCCAGGGCTGATATAGAGTACTACTGGTAAGTGTTATCAGTAGGTTCTCGACCTGTTATGAGCCTCAGATCGACACGACTTATCGGTTACTGGGGTCTGACGTTTACCACCCCTAGACTAGATATGCGACATATCAGACGAAGAGACCGGACTGTACGGTAGTGTTACCGATTGGATTCACAGGAGATTGTACAGGCTTTCTTATTGATCTTCTAATTGCTCAATACCTAGGTGGCTGTTACGTTTAGCTGACCGCTTGCAGCTTGTGGGTGTTTGATATGATCATCACCCACTGCCGGCGTATTGACGATTCTTTAGAATCCTACACAGAGGTTTCTTGGCTCAGGCAAAACGGAGTAGGAGCACATATGTGATATGTGCGGGACCGAGGATAGTACGATATGAGATACCGTATTCTATTCTCACGATATATGATATCGGCCGGGTATATGTGATATAGCCGGGTCATCGGATCAAGTGTTGATTCGATGAATCAGTACATGTTATATTAGTCGGTTATATGCGATATAGCCGGATTGTTGGATCAAGTGTTGATTCGATGATTTAATGTATAATTATATATGTGATATATTACATTACATTATCTAATATAAGCTCGCTTTATTGATTCATTTTCTCACCGGATAATACATTGATACATATGCGATATATGTTAATTGAATTATTTTCTTTTGTTACAAATATATATTATATATGTGATATATAATATTGTAACAACTTATGATTACAAATTCAACATGATTTGTGGAGATTAAACATGGTTAGGGTTTCATTGGGTTAGCATTTTCATGAAGCTTCTAGAAGCTTTACTTTTGTTTTATGCTTAGATATTTTGGATTGATATTTTGTATTGATATTTTCTAACCCAACCCAAACCCTTTACCAAGGTTAATTCTCTACATGGTTTAAACCCTTCTTACTTAACTAAGGGTTGATTTGTAACCATAAAAAATAATTCATTATTCATCACAAAAGACTTCATCTTCTTCTTCCTCCTTGAAAAGCTTACTAGCTTTTGTGTTTGTGATGATGGTGTGTGAGAAATTGATAATAAAAGAGAGCATAATTCCTACTTCATCATCCTTATCTATTCTAGCCACTTAGATTAGGGTATTCACTTCATTAATACTTGATTAGAGAAGTGAGAGCTTGAGTTAAAAATTCTTCAAGGTAGATCATCTTCAAAAAGGAAGACTTCAAGCAAGCATGGATCGTTCGGCTTGTGGAGCCTCTCTAGAGTCTGGAAGTTCATGGATCACGGCGAAAGGACTACTACTCGGAGCTTATGAAGAAAAGGAACGGACTACAAAGGTTGTAATCCTTTTCTCTTAGATGTAAAGATGTTTACATGCTTTGTTAACCCTAATTATCTAGCAAAGATTCTCGCTTTAGGTTGTTCGGCACTTGTAAATTTTAAATCGGGCATGGTTGATGCCTTATAGACCCTTGTGACAGTGCCTAGTAACCCTACATATAAAGGGACGGGAAATCCGCATCAGCATGTTGCCCAGTTCAGATCCTTGTACGGCAACACCGGGGGTGATGATAAACTTCTGCTCCGCCAGTTTGTTGGTAGCTTGTCGGAGACGGCATTCGAGAACTTCCAAACGACTCCATCAAGACTTTTGCAGAGATAGAGCTACTATTCACCCAGCATTTCGCAAGTGCTAGCGAACGCACCCTAATAACGGCATTGATCAATGCCAGGGTGAAGCCAGGTGAAACATGGGTGCAATACGAAATACGATGGAGAAATTTATGGTCAAAATGCGAGCAGTGTATCGAAGAAGCGCCTGCGGTGGGCATGTTCGTGGGCTCTCTTTACCCTCAAGCAACTATTTCCTAATTCATGATGTTCTTCAAGCCGACCACGTTTCAGGCCTTGATCGACAAACTGGCCCAAATGGACCAGATGGGTCATAGACCATCTCCTTCAAAGCCGGAGCAGCGGAACGAAAAGTGTAAAGGGAAGGCGACATTCGTTGCGAATACTCAACAGCAGCCCAGTGGTCCAAAATTAACAGATCGCTTAGAGGAAAGACGGCGATACTATAATGAGAACATGAAGCGCCCTTATTCGTTCCCCAATGAAGAGATTGTTCGAACTAGCGGTGCGCAACAGGCTCATCAATCAGCCGAATCCAAAATGACCGTTGCAACCCGGCGAGGCTAATAGTCCCAATTATTGCCCCTACCATCAAACGGTAAGCCATCCAATTGAAGATCGCTTCATCTTCAAAGGCTGGATTGAAGACCAGTATCAACAGGGCAAATTTGCCCTGTCCAAGAACTGGAAAATGAACCCATCACAGCCACACGCTCCCAAGAAGATAAATACACCGGAGGCATCATGCTCCTTCATAGAAGAAGCTCCATAGGAGGTCGTTCTTTCAGCCAAGACTAAAAGAATGCTGAAGGATCTCCAAACATGCCCGGCAATCAGGTGGAAAAATCCACTGGAACCCGAGATCATCGAGGGAATGCTGAAACCATGCCCAACTCCAAAGATTGGTGGTGATAGCTAAAGCACTCACACCCAGCCGTCAAAGTCTTCGAAGAAGAAGAAGACCAAAAATCCCGTGAAGCCTGGTGACAAGCGCACGGACCTGCAAAAACAGATTGACGAGTTGGAAGAATATAATCAAAAAGAGAGAACTCCGGTCACACTCCAAGAATTTCTCAGCCATGTCCTTGAGGATGGAGATGATGACAATAGAGAAGACTCGTCGGATGAATCTGAAGGTTATGTAGCAAGCTGCCATGTGATCTCTCATTCGTCGATAGACAATGAAGAAGCTCCTTACACAGAGAAACTAGGGGCAGATCCTAAGCCGGAACCTCTAGGTCCATCAGACGAAATGATTAATGCATTCCTGGACGAGGTTCTTCTTAAAAGCAAAACTGCTCGAGAGCGTGAGATGGCCATATTTGAAAAAGCCAAATGCCGGCGGCTAGACGAAAGGGTTGAAACACTCCCGCCAGATCAAAGTACATCCGCCGCAAATAAAAGCAGGTTCAAAACGAGGAAGAGATTCGCCAAAGCCATATCGATGGGAATGAAGCTGCTACCCTCCAAAGGGAACGCTCTTGGTGAAGCGGAAACACATCCTAGCTACTGCTTATATCATCGAAAGTTTGCGCACCCTACTGAAGAGTGCAACGCTTTTAAAAGATGGTGTCAGGGATATGTTTCCCACCGAAAACATTTCAAGCGGATGAAACGCAAAGCTCGTCGGGAGCAAAGAAATACGACCGAGGAGTGCAAAAGAACTGCCGGAAACTGCCATATGGTTGACTATGGGGGATCGCAAGTTCTCACCTTTAGGAGCGATTCTGATGAAGAAATGGCTCTTGGACCTCTCTTCAAAGAATCCACCTCGGGAAAAGAGGAAGAACCGAAGAGATATGAGAACATTCAGCTGCGCAATCGCACATTACCTAAAAAGAATCTCGAACCTTCAAATAAGGGCTCGAACAAAAAGGATAAGGGGAAAGAAAAGGTTCCTGAGGATATCGCCCTCGATGATCGAGTCGTCGAAGAGCTGGCAGCCAAGGACCCGCCCAAGAAAAGTAAAGTGGATTACAACGTTCTTGCACACCTGAGAAAGATAGCCTCGCAGTTCAGCATTCTCGACGCCTTTCTGCTATCCAAAGAGGCGAGAGATTCGCTGATCAGGGCATTATAAGAGCCCGACCAATTTCAAGCTTTTCTTGCCGAAGAAAAGATGAAAGACGAGCTGGAAGAAGTGCACACAGCCGATATCACCTTTGGCGATGAAGATCTCCTCCTCAGGACGTGTGAGCATAACCGTCCCCTTTCCGGATACTGTCATGATGTCAAGATAGGCAAAATCCTGGTGGACAATGGGTCCTCCGTTAATCTCCTCAATATAAGAGTGTTGAAAGAAATCTGCATGAGCGTTCAGCACCTCGCTCGTGATAAAATCACCATGTCCGGGTTTGACTCCTAGTCATCACGGATGCTTGGGTCTGTAATATTGACACTACGCTTTGGGCTGCTCGTCACAGACATCAAGTTCCACGTCATTGACGCTAAAACCTGCTATAACGCTTTGCTCGGCCGGCCTTGGTTACACGAGTACAACATCATCCCTTCTACACAACATCAGTGTATGAAGTATTTCAAGGATGGTCTCGAGTATATCGTAACAGGAGAGCTGAACCCATTCTCCGTGAACGAAGTACGAAAGTACGAAGATGCAAAATACTTCCTGCCAGATTTCGAAGACACAGAAAGATGTCGCAAATCGAAGGACTAGAACAAAGCTATCAACACTATTCCGGTCTTCAGGAGTGATACCGAGGAAGAAGAAGAAGAGATAGTTTATTCAGGGCCGCCCTAATGCAACAAGCCAGGACCGTCCACCCCTATGTTGATCTTCGGCAGCGACTCGGAAGATGAAGTCAATGCCATATTCTCTGCTCGGCCATCAATACAAGCCTTCGCTGATAAAGATCAAATTTTGCAAGTTGCCATGGTTCTGCCAAAGCATCATAAAGAGCTAGACGCGCTTGATACCTACAGTGTGGAAGAACTGCAAACATTCTACGTCCCTCCCAGGCGAAAAGGTGAAAAGGCTATCCTATTCTACCGATCCGGGGAAACCAAAGTGGAGAATGAAATTTGGAATGGTGCGGATTCTACACTTGACAGGCTCCAGCCCATCCGTTTGCCCAGATATTACACAAACGGACTAAAAAGACTCTTGAGACGCCAAGGTGTACCCCTTAAGCAAACTGCGCGACAAGCACGATTCTATAACAGGATCTGGAATGTTCCTGAAACTCAACCAAAGCTGCCTAACGGGAGAATGGAAACAATCGGGCTTGGATATGTTCGATCCAAGAAATGAGAGCTATTCCGCGACTGCTACGTCATACATGACTTTGATGAAGAAGGAGATGCTCTGTGGGAAGATGCTAATCCTGAACCAGAACGAGCTCCCGCCATGAAAATGCCAAGTCCGTCGTTTGAAGAATAGATGGATAAGCTTATAAGGGAAGCGGGTCAAAAGGTTCGAGACGATCATAATCGCGAAATGGCCATCTATGAGAAAGCCAGAACGCAGCGCCTCCTTCAGCAGGTTGCGAAAAATGAAAATGCTCTCCCTTGTCAACCCGTCATACAAAAGGCCCGACGCAGAGGCAAAAATAAATTAAAAAACGGGAAAGGCGTTCAACAGCGACAAAGCGGGACCAAGAAGCCACGCGATCGGGAATCAAGCAATCCAGATTCATCTCTTATAAAGAAGATGGGTCGAGCATACTCTTTTCCCCAGGACAAGACATAGAAGATACTTGATTTGGCGTAAAACATCAAATGATTACCCTCCCGGAGTCCAAGCATCCCGAGCACGCAGGTGAAGTTAATCTTCCAGACTATTGCTCCTATCACTGGGCAATAGGACATCTTCTTGAAGACTGCTTCACATTCAAAGACTGGGTAGAAGACCAGTATCAGTAAGGAAGGTTCGCTCTATCCAGCAGCTGGAGGGTAACTCCGCCACAGAAGCATGAACCAAAAGCCGCGCCTGCAGCGAGAGTAGAACCAGATCAACATCGGTCTTGGAAGCGATCTCGTACCTACCACGTGATAACACTGTCAGAAGAAGAGCGTGAGAATATAGATGACCTCCCATGGTGCTTCGAAAACAGTTATGGCGAGGTGGTCTCAGAATTTCCACCGGCGCCAAAAGAGCTGGAAGATGGAATACATACTACTGCAGATAACCTCAAGAAAATTGATTTGGGGACGGCAAGTGACCCGCGACCGGCATTCGTCAGTGAGCTGTTATCTGAAGAAAGGGTGGCTACGCTAAAGGACGTGCTCAGGCAGCATAAAGATTGCTTCGCATGGAACTATTCCGAGATGCCAGGACTAGATCCAAAGATTGCTGTATACAAGTTGGCAATATCTCCGGACGTCAAGCCGATCAAACAAGCACCGAGAAGAATGCGGCTCGAGCTTGAGACGAGCATCAACGCCAAGGTCAAGAAGCTAATCGACTCTGGCTTTATCCAAGAAGTTCAGTATCCTGACTGGGTCGCTAACATCGTCCCGGTGATGAAGAAAAACGGGACAGTGCGCATATGTGTGGACTTTCAGGATCTCAACAAAGCTTGCCCGAAGGACGACTTTCCAGTACCAGTCACCGAGCTGATGATAGATAATACGTCCACACACGAAGTTTTTTCTTTCATGGACGGCTCATCAGGATACAATCAGATAAAAATGCATCCTGAGGACCAGAAGCATACCACTTTCCGGACCCCTTTGGGCATATTCTGCTACAAGGTGATACCCTTCGGTCTAAAGAATGCCGGTGCCATCTATCAGAGGGCCATGACGAAGATCTTCGATGACCTCATACATGAAATCGTCGAATGCTATATCGATGACCTCGTAGTTAAAAGCAAATCATACGAGGAACATTTAGAGCATCTGAAGATCGTGTTTCAGCGCCTTCGTAAATACAACTTGAAGATGAACCCTCTCAAATGTGCGTTTGGAGTTTCCTCGGGCAAATTCCTAGGATTCATCGTCTGACACCGAGGCATCGAGATAGATCCGTCAAAGATCAAGGCAATTATGGAAATGCCTCCGCCAAAGACTCTCAAGAAACTGCGGTCTCTCCAAGGGAAGCTCGCGTACATCCGGCGATTTATAGCCAATCTCTCCGGCAAGTGTCACCCCTACAGTCACTTAATGAAGAAGGGAACTCCGTTCATCTGGGATCACAAATGCCAAAGCGCACTAGATGAAATCAAGCAATACCTGCAGAATCCGCCAGTACTGGCCGCTCCCGTGAAAGGAAAACCTCTCGTCCTATACACAACAGCACTCGAAGGTTCTTTAGGCGCGCTGTGGGCATAAGAAAATAGCCAAGGGAAAGAGAGAGCCCTTTATTATCTGAGTCGAGTTCTCCTGGGGGCAGAAAGCAATTACTCTCCCATTGAAAAACACTGCCTGGCGTTGATCTTCGCGATAATGAAGCTCAGACACTATGCGTTGGCACATGAGGTCCGTCTCATATCGAAGGTGGATCCTCTCAAATATTTAATGTCAAAGGCTATATTAACGGGACGACTCGCTAAATGGGCCCTGCTCTTAATGGAGTTCTCGATAACTTATCGACCCCTCAAGGCAGTGAAAGGCCAGGCCATCGCCGACTTCCTCGCTGAGCATCCGATACCTACCGAATCTCCCTTGAACTGCGAATTGCCAGCTGAGCAGGCATTTGACACGATCGACGGGAAGAGAAGAGAGAATGATACCCAATGGGAACTCTACTTCGATGGAGCATCTTCCATGAAGAAGCTCAAACAAAGCATCCCTATAATCAAATCCGGGATAGGCCTCATCTTCGTGACTCCACAAGGAGGGATAATGTGCTTTGCCTTCTCCTTAACAGGGCCGAGGACAAACAATGAAGCCGAATATGAAGCTTTGATAGCAGGTCTCGAGATCGCTATCGACATGGGAATTGAAAACCTCCTCATATACGGGGACTCCCAACTGGTCGTTAGTCAAGTAAACGACGACTGTCAAACGTGCAAGCCAGAGTTGGTGAAATATGGCGAGAGAGTGCAACAGTTGCTGTCTCATGTTCCCTCCTACATTCTGGAAAGCATACCGCATGCGGAAAATAGCAAAGCGGATGCATTAGCCAAACTCACTAAAGAACTGGCTGACGAAAACCTCGATGACGTGAGGATCGTTGTGCAAAGCCGTCGGGTTCTTACACCAGCAGAAATTTCTCCGGAGTCGTCCGAAGAAAAGGGAGCGACCGAGCAAATGGCTCTGCAAATAAAAGACCAGGAAAAGGCTGAGGATTGGAGAAAATTCTTTATAGACTACTTCAAATCCCGTCGAACACCTAAAGATGCGTCCTCAAGACATCAGCCTATGAAACGAGCTCTGTCTTTCGCCTTCGTCAATGATACTCTGTATAAGAGATCATTTGATTCTCTGTGGTTAAGATGCCTGGGGCCTGAAGAAGCAAGGAGAGTCGTCTAAGAAACTTATGACGGACTCTGCGGCTCTCACCAAGCTGGGCAAAAGATGAAGCTGAATATTAAAAGGATAGGCTACTATTGGCCCACGATGATCCAGGATTGCCTCGAATACGCGAAGCAATGCCACTCATGCCAGATTCACGAAGATTTTATCCATCAGCATCCGAATCCACTGCATCCAACGGTAGCTAGCTAGCCGTTTGAAATGTGGGGAACTGACATAATTGGCCCCATCGAGCCAGCATCATCCAAATGACATCGGTTCATTTTGGCGACAACTGATTACTTCTCCAAGTGGACAAAAGCAGTATCGCTGAGGGAAGTGAAGATGGAGAATATCCTCCATTTCTCCAAGACGCGCGTCATTTATCGGTTTGGAACTCCACGATGAATCATCTCCGATAACGGGCCAGCCTACAGAAGCCACAAGATCAGCGGCTTCGGACACCAGCATAACATAGACTGGAGATACTCTTCGGTCTATAATCCCCGAGCTAACGGTCTAGCTGAGGCTTTCAACAAGACATTAACAAAGATCGTGAAAAAGACGGTGTCTCAAAATAAGAAGGACTGGCACGAGAGACTACATGAAGCTCTCTGGGCGTATCGAACTACGTTCAAAACGGCCACGAACACAACGCCATACGCGTTGGTATTCGGTACGGAAGCGATACTGCCCCTTGAGATAGAGTTACCCTCTCTACGAGTGGCGGTTCGCTATGAGCTAACAGATGAAGAAAATGCTCACCTTCGGCTTGAGGAGCTCGATGCCCTTGATGAAACCCGGCTCATAGCGCAAGAAAATCTGGAGGCTTATAAAGCAAAGATGACGCGCTCGTATGGGAGATTGACTAGGCCGAGAACATTCCGCCAAGGCGAACTCGTGCTAGTGGTCAAAAGGCCTATGATCCCCAATCGTGCCAAGCGGGGGAAATTCGAGCCGAACTATGAAGGCCCGTATATCAAAGACAAAGTTTACCAAGGTGGAGCATATTTACTCATGGACATGCATGGTGAAAGACCTTTCAGGACAATAAACGGTCGCTTCCTAAAAAAATACTACGCCTGACGAGTCATGGCCTAGGTCAATGATAGATGACGACATCTATGTCCGCTCGCTATCTTCCTAAGCCTAAACTCTGTAAGTAGTAGCCGGCTTCCTTAACAACAGACCGAAATGTCCTAAAACTAACAACGGACCGAAACGTCCTAAAACTAACAATGGAGCGAAACGTCCTTAAACTAACAATGGACCACTATGTCCCAAAACTGGCGACGGACCGAAACGTCTTTAAAACTAACGATGGACCACTGTGTCCTAAAACTAGCTGTTGACCGAGACGTCGATAAATTACTGTGGACTGCAGCACCCTAAGGCTGACACAAAAAAAAGAGAAAAAATAAATATAAAAAAAGGAAAGAAAATGGTATGTCCATAAGCAAAATGGGCACGGATGAAAACCCGAAAGGGCTCCGTGAGTAAAAACAGCAGGGCTACCGGCGAGTTTTGTGAAAACCCGAAAGGGCGCAATCTCGTGAAAAAACACTTGCAAGGTCCTTTCGACCTTGTGAGGAGAAACCACCTGCGTGAGATCCTTACGACTCACAAGGGAGCAACACACTTAGGGATCCCTATGATTCCTAAGGAAAAATTACACTTACGAGATTTTCACGACTCGTAAGGAGAACCCTCTTATGAGACCCTCACGGCTCATAAGATTCAAAAGTCTTAAGCTACAGGGATATGAACCTGGTCTTAAGCGGCCACCACAACCTCCAATGCCGCCTTACAAGCGGCTCAATGCTGACCCTTGTATACAATCCACAGGCACGAATAAACATTTCTCTAAGCAAGTCCCATCCGTGACTAGGGATATGTCCACACAGTGAATAGCCCTTGTAAGTCCTCTCGACTTAGAAAGAGAAAATACTCTTGTAAGATCCTTACGACTTACGAGAAGCCATACACTTAGGAGTCCTCACGATTCCTAAGGAGAAAACGCACTTACGAGATTCTCACGACTCGCAGAGAGAAATACCTTTATGAGACCTTATGACCCATGAAGTCAAAAGCCTTAGTCGACAGGATCCTAACCCTGTTCGCTAAGCCACCTTTGTTCGACATCGACAGAGGCAAATGATGATTCGCTCCTGGTAATATCCCAGTTGTAGCGGTGCTGATGCCGAAATCAGTGTCTAATTCCAAGCTTGCAGCAAAAAAGCCAGAGAGCCACACATGCATACGAAATAGCCGAAATGATGGGGCAACTTGCAAGAAAATCAGCAAGTAAAAATGTATGCATACAAAAATAGCCGAAATGATTGGGCAGCTCGCAATAAAAAGCAGCGAGTAAAAATAAAACAAATAGCCGAAATGATTGGGCACCGCGACAAATAGCCGAAATGATTAGGCAATCGCGACCTTTGCGATATAAAAGCTGAAATGATAGAGCATCGCGGAAAGAAAAATATGAACCCTACAGGTGATATCACATCAATCCCTGTATACAATCCAGGGGCGCAAACAAAGAAGGATCACACCTTCCCTCCCTAGGCTACTGTTCATATCATAATATTGCATTATTATATTCCCCATTTTTATGCATTTTATAAATAAACAGGTGCTTTTGACCCATGTCTGCTATATAGTACAGGTTACAGGTTCTTGGAGCAAAAACAGTGAAAAAGATAAAAGACGATGCAAAAGTGGGACTACGACCAACTAATAGAAGGATCTTGATCAAGCCTACATAAAAGATAAAGTTCACAAAGTACAAGGCAGCGCAAGGTCCAAGATGTCAAAGCGAACGGTTAAAAGTCCACTACAAGTATTCACTGGAAGATCTGGAAGAAACCCAGAAGCCAATTTGAGAAAAGTACTAAAGAAGTAGAAAGCCAAGAAAGCCCAAAAGAATCAGACAAAATTACAGAAAGCAAGCCTATAATTGGGCCGCGGAACCTCGGCACAACCCGTGCTGCGGCCGCGGTTCCGCGGCCATCTAGAGCACGGAGTTCGAGAAATTTTACCATAAAGCAGAGGCGGCGCTGAAAAGTCTTCCAAGGGGTATTTTTGTAAAAGCACACATGCGGCAATTGTAAACTTAGGGTTTTCTATGTCCTATAAATAGAGACCCAATTCATTGTATTAGTTCATGCCTCTTTTCATTTCATAAATTCAGATCTGTACTGTGTTGATGTTTGGAGAGAGCCATCAATAAAAATTAGTAAGTTCTTTTATTTCTTTGCCTTAGTTTACTTTTAATTTAGAATGTCTTTTAATTCCCTAATGAGCGAGTAGTCTCCTCGCTTGTTAGGGTTAGCTTTAGGGAAAGGTTTGAGAGATGAGATCTCTCACCCCTTTCTTGCCCCATCACACATAAGAATTAGAACTCCATGCATACATGCATACACCGCTCCCTGCGGAACCTTACCCCACGAGGTAACGGTGATACCGTAGTATAAAAGACCGGTTGTGTATGTTTTCCATGGAGGTTAGGGTAAGGATCGATAAAGGAAGGACAAGAACCTAGAGGGAGAAACACCATTTCTTCCCGATGGTACTAATCCCTTTTATTGATAATTACCATAACATCTAATAAAGCTAAAATAGGTCATTGAAAGCGGTGAGGAAACCTTTAATCTCTCAACTTACCCTAGACCTAACCCTGGCAAGTTTCCTAATCCTAGTATAACTCAACTTAGTTTTTAGATTTAATTAAAAGATCCAACACCCTTTGGAATTAGCTCGTAAGAATATTTAGGAAATTTACAACATCCCTGTGGACCGACCCGTATTCACCGGCTAGCTACCAAGCGACGTCGTTCTTGATTGCAGTAATATATTTTTGATCTATAAAATCCTCTAATCAAATGGCGCCGTTGCCGGGGATGGCATAAAAATTTCATTTTTGTAATTTCGAGTTAATATAAAATATAAAAAATCATAAAAATCAAAAAAAAATCAAAAATATAAAAATTTTATCATCTTTTATTGTTTGAAGGGTTTCTTGTGTGAATCTTTGCAAGATCGACGGATCTGGAAAAATCCAGAGTGCGGAACAGAAAAAGGTACATCAGAACAGAAAGGAATTGGGAAATCAGAACAGCACAATTTTTACGGAGACCTGAAGCCGCCGCGCCGCCGCCCTTCCGCGGCCGAACAGCGCTCCAAACTGCGGTTCCGCGGTCTTCTTGTGTCTACAGTGCGCAAAAAAAATCTCTGTTTGTTTCTCTCTCTCCCCTCTGCAAATCCCCATATATCTTTTGCCAAATCTTCTGCAGGATTCTTTGCGCTAAAAATCTTCTTCCTTCCAATAATTGATTTTCTGCAGGATTCTTTGCGCCGCGCATAAAAGAAAATTGATTGCAAGTGATTTACTGTTTTGCATATTTTAATCGGACTTTAAGGGGCTTTTGACCAATTCAGATTGGGTGGGGATTTCATCACCCTTCCCAGGACCCCAGAAATCACATAAGGCATTTGCATTGACCAATCTTTAATTAAAAAATACTAGACTCAGCCCTAAGGACTTCGAGCTCAATAGGACAGAGGACTAGTTATAGGCATCGGCAGTTAATCCTAACCTGACTTTGCGGTGTCTAGGCAAGTGTGTCTAAGGCAAGTGGTTACTTAATTAGGACCGCTACTTGTAGCGGGGAGCCTCCCACTTACCTGGCACTTACCTGGCCGCAATTGGCGATGAAGAGGTGGTTTGAGGTCCTATTTCTAGCCCTTTGGAACAGTTAGGAGCTGTCTAGCTGACCTAGGTGACCCTAGATCTAGGCCTGATTGTGCATTTGTGGTTGATTGCATTTGTGTCACAAGTCTCTTTTCAAAAATCTTTTTGCAAAAGCTCCACATAAAAAGAAAAAGGAAAAATCTTTTCAAAAACTTGCAACTTGTCGCTAAAGAAATCTTTGCACTTCACTTACACCACTTCCTCCCATTGAAATTTTCTTCCCTCCACATTCTGTCTTTCACCTTTTTGACTACACTACCCCTTTAGTGTATGTCCGATTGGACTAGGGACACTAGCGCCCGATTAGCCCGTGTTTCGTTGGTACCGACCGACGAACCTTTCGACTCCGAAGTCGAAATCCTTTCCACTTCTTTACCTCCACCTTCAAATTCTTCTTTCGAAAGTATGTCGGGATATAATCCCAACAACACCTTACCCACGGGACTGATTCCACCTCCGTTAGGTGCGAATAACCCGAATCACCCGCCTGTTGTAGCGCCCCAACGAATCGCGCTCCAGGATCTCTTCTACCCTGTCTGCACCTCCTTACCTACCTGTCTTTCACCCCCACCGTCAAATGGGGACAATTTTAAGATAAAACCCCACTTCATCAATGTGCTGCCAAAATTTCACGGATTGGAATCCGAAGATGCCTATATCTTTATCAATAAATTCCAAAACGTTTGCGCTATGATGAAAACAACCTAATTATCCGACGACGCTATAAGGCTAAGGGTCATTCCTTTCACCTTATGTGACTTAGCCGAGAAGTGGCTATACAGCACAACGTCACATTCAATTCGATATTGGGACGAGTTTGTTAAAGCTTTTCTTAAAAAGTTTTATCCTCATCACAAGACCGCGAGAATTCGCAATGAGATTATACAATTTGCCCAGCTTCCTTCCAAACCATTTTGGAAGTGTTTTGAAAGATTCAAGGACCAACTTGTTCAATGCCCTCACCATGGGATCGAAAATTGGCAACTTTGCCAAACATTATACGAGGGATTAAACCCGGCAACGAAGCAGTTGTTAGAAACCATTTGTCAAGGTCACTTTCTAACCAAATCTAGTGAGGAAGCATGGCAGTTTCTCGAGGATCTTAGTGAAAAAACAATTCAGTGGGAGAGCACAAAGACCACCTTATCTTCTTCTATTGGTCAATCTAGGGAAGGCATACATCAATTAGATATGTCGATTGCTATGAAGGCCGAGATGGCCGCACTTATGAAAAAGCTAGAAGCCATTGAGACCAAAATCTCATCGTCTTCTCCTGCCCCTGCTTTACCCCCACGAACTGTTTATGCTTGTTGTTCGGATCCATCACACCTTACCGAAGAGTGTCCTTACAATCCACCTGTTCAAGGACAAGATCAAGTCAATGCTGCCTTTCAGCAACGACAACGAAATGATCCTTACTTTTCGACTTACAATCCGGGTTGGAGGAGTCACCTAAATTTTGCTTGGAATCAAAATCCACAACTCCAAAGAAACAACAACTTTCAAAGGCCTCCTCCTCCACAACAACAAGCACCCCAACAAACTCAATACCAGCAACCTTTCCAACCACAACCTTATCCAAATCAAATGAACAATTTTATTCAACCTAATGATGATAAGGTTATCTCGCTAGAAAAAAGTCTAGATGCGTTTCTCAAGCAATCTACAGAATCCACAGCAAGATTGGAAAATTCCGTCCAGTCTTTGGTGCACAACAATGCTTCACACGATCAAAGCATCAAATCTATTGAAGCACAAATTGCACAATTAACTGCTGCGTTGAGCGAGAAAGAAAAGGGAAAGCTTCCATCTCAACCATTGCCAAATCCGGGTCACACACACAACGCACATGAATATCACAATGTAAATGCGGTGACCACGTTGAGATCTGGGAAAGTGTTGCAAAATAAGATGGGTATTAGCGATGAAATCCCCGCCTGTGGTTCTCCTTCTTCTCCTTCTCCTCCTCCTTCTTCTTCTCCATTCTCTTCTTCACCCTCATCTCCTTCGCGAGAGCCTATTCTTCATTCTTCAAAAGGCTCTTCTTCTTCTAATCCGAATGGACCCACTTCTCACTCCATGAACACACCCACACTGGGATCCGTTCCAACTCCACATTCTACTCCACAGACATTGGATTCAACTAATTTTCAAAATGCTCCATTTCCAAACAGGTTGAATCCCAATAAACCAACTCCACAAATGAAGAAGATTGTGGAGTTATTTAAACAGGTTAGTATAAATATACCTCTCTTGGATGCAATCCAACAAGTCGCTTCGTACGTAAAAATCTTAAAGGGCTTATGCTCCTCCAAGAGAAAATATCAAATACCCAAGAAAGTGCTAGTGGCTAGTGCAGTGAGCAATGCTATTAACAAACCTCAACCCTTACCCCAAAAGCGAAAGGACCCCGGCTGTCCTACGATTTCAATAACAATTGGGGATAAGAAAATTAATCGAGCACTTTTAGATCTTGGGTCTAGTGTTAACCTGCTTCCCTACTCCGTGTACGAGCAATTAGGGGTTGGAGAGTTGAAACCCACTAGTTGTACTCTCCAAATGGCTGATCGATCAATCACCCATCCTAGGGGTGAGCTAGAGGATGTGTTGATCAAAGTTGGGCACTTCATATTCCCCGTTGATTTTATTGCTATGGACACACAACCTGTTGCTAACCCACGGAACCAAATTCCGGTGATACTCGATCGACCATTTTTTGCCACTTCCAATGTCGTAATAAATTGTCGCAATGGCTCCATGACTCTATCCTTCGGGAAGACGTCTAGTGAGTTCAATATTTACAAGTTAGTTAGTCTGCCCCCCCATGCCTAAAACTAGTACACGAGAAGTTTTCTCTATTCATGAAATCACGCAGGAGGACTGCGAGCTTGAAAGATTTTTGTTTGATGAAAACAGTTTTGATGCCACTAGTGCGTCCCTCCTCGAATCTATCACAGTTGATACAACCGATATTGATTATGAATGTTTCACTTTTCCGGATGATTTTGACGAATCACCGCCCGAATATGAGTCTTTTGAATTTTCGGATGAGTTAGTTGAACCATCCAAATCGGTTGTTTGCAGTGATTTCGAACCTGTGTTGGAGTCCTTTGAGTTCGAGGTAGATTCCCCAATTTTACCTATGATTCTTTCGCCTCCGAAACTCGAACTCACGCCCTTGCCGTCTCACCTTAAATATGCTTACATAGGTGAAAATGAGACCTTCCCCGTTATCATATCGGCCTCTCTAGCCCTCGAGCAAGAGAACGCCCTTTTAATGGTCTTACAAGATAGGCGGCAAGCTTTCGGCTGGACTATGGCGGACATTGAGGAGATTAGTTCCCTCATAACTGAATATCATATGCATATTATGGATGATGCCAAGTCATTAAAGGATCCACAGAAATATCTTAGGGGTGGTGTGGATAGTCAACAACCTCCTTTAGAAGTTGAACCACCCCCTTTTCTTTTAATAAGCTACGAGAATGCCAATATTCCACTGATTGCTGATCATTCACATTCTCGTTTTGATTCATCACCACCTCTTATCTATTCACTTCCACACTTTCCATACCACCACTTCTATCTTCCCCAATTCTTTTTGGATCGGTACAACATATTCTTCCACCAACCGATATTCTATACAGATAAATTTTTCGAATGGTTGGTGTTGACGTTTGGTCTTTGCAAAGTTTGGCAATGACGTTTAACACTGTTTCAATGAAGTTTGGAGGGCCTTTCTGTATATATATTTTTGTTTTTCTTTTAACAATAAAAAAAATTTAAAAAAATTTATAAATAAATAAACAGGGGAGTGCTGACATTTTGACCCTCTTAGTGTGGCATGACAGTGAGGACACTATCAAAGTTAAGTTTGGGGGTATGCTCGGTAAGCCTTCTTTCCTTCGCATTCATTTGTACATATTTTTGCATTTGCATACTTATTTTAAAACCCATAAAACAAAAAATTGAAAAATTTCAAAAATTATAAAAATTAATGTATTCAATTTTGGCCTTATTTGACTTGAGTTTGACAAATAGGATAACTGGCTGGGAACAACTAGATCTTAGACTTAGTAAATTAAAAACCCTAAAAATAACCTTCCTTAAAGTTTAACGGTAGAAAGTATATGTCTTTGTAGCTTATTTAGAAATAAGCAAATTTTGAGTCCACTTCTTGGGCTAAGTCGAAACAAAAGAAAAGTATTGATATTTTTATTAGAGTATGAGTTTGAAAAATAATTCCTAGTTTAAGTCTAGATTCTGAAAATGTATACCCTACAATTTGCACAATCACGCACCTTGAAACTTGGAATAGTAGAAGAGACCTTGAAATGCTCTTGTCTAAAGTCCTTAGTACGAAGAAAATTAAAAAAAAATACATGTGTGAATAAAGAAAATAATGAACACTGGTTTTTGTGATTACTTAAGGCTAAAAAATAGAAAAATATTTAGCGAGGGTGCTTCATCACCTAGTGCCTTAGACCAACTGGTTTGGGAGTCACTGCTAAAACCTTGGGTGTTGCAAGACTAGGAATTACGCTTTAATGTGCAAACACATCTTGTAATCGGTCGTTGGTACCTCAAGAAGTATTAACGGTCGCATGAAGGATGTGTAAGCAAAATTCATTTAAAAATTCACCAATTAATAAGTGCTTTGGACAACGGACAAGAGTATGATTCCTTGATTTTAATTTCCAAGTGTAGGGGTGATATATACACACACGTAGGGATATGTGATTGGAGTTTAGATGAGAGAAAGGAGTGAAGAATAGAACTTGTATCTTTAGTAAAGTTGATAAAAATTCCTAAGTGGAGATGGAACCCTAGAAGGAAAACTTAAGAGATGCCGAAAACTAAGTAAGTCTATAGAACATATATAATCTTAAGTTAAATGATAAGGAAGTGTGAAGAATAAGGGTGGATAATTTACGAGTCGACGATAATAGAATTTCTTGTTAGAAAACCTTATTGGAGAATTAAAGTCAATGGGCCTAATTGATAGGATTTTGTGGGTAGTATCCGCTGAAAACCCTCACGAGACAACACTCCTCCTACTAGGGACACCTAGAGGTTTAACGGCTTGTTGCACGTGCTCAGTGCAATCGCGTTTCCCTGCGAAAGTGCGGTTAGGTTTTTTGTCGAGAATAAAACTAAGTTTGCTCGAGGACGAGCAAAAGATAAGTTTGGGGGTATTTGTTCATATCATAATATTGCATTATTATATTCCTCATTCTTATGCATTTTACAAATAAATAGGTGCTTTTGACCCATGTCTGCTACATAGTACAGGTTACAGGTTCTTGGAGCAAAAACAGTGAAAAAGACAAAAGTCGATGCAAAAGTGGGACTACGACCAACTAATAGAAGGATCTTGATCAAGCCTACATAAAAGATAAAGTTCACAAAGTACAAGGCAGCGCAAGGTCCAAGATGTCAAAGCGAACGGTTAAAAGTCCACTACAAGTATTCACTGGAAGATCTGGAAGAAACCTAGAAGCCAATTTGAGAAAAGTACTAAAGAAGTAAGAAGCCAAGAAAGCCCAAAAGAATCAGACAAAATTACAGAAAGCAAGCCTATAATTGGGCCGCGGAACCGTGGCCCAACCCATGCTGCGGTCACGGTTCCGCGGCCATCTTGAGCACGGAGTTCGAGAAATTTTACCATAATGCAGAGGCGGCGCTGAAAAGTCTTCCTAGGGGTATTTTTGTAAAAGCACACATGCGGCAATTGTAAACCTAGGGTTTTCTATGTCCTATAAATAGAGACCCAATTCATTGTATTAGTTCATGCCTCTTTTCATTTCATAAATTCAGATATGTACTGTGTTGATGTTTGGAGAGAGCCATCAATAAAAATTAGTAAGTTCTTTTATTTCTTTGCCTTAGTTTATTTTTAATTTAGAATGTCTTTTAATTCCCTAATGAGCGAGTAGTCTCCTCGCTTGTTAGGGTTAGCTTTAGGGAAAGGTTTGAGAGATGAGATCTCTCCCCCTTTCTTGCCCCATCACACATAAGAATTAGAACTCCATGCATACACGCACACACCGCTCTTTGCGGCACCTTACCCCTCGAGGTAACAGTGATACCGTAGTATAAAGGACCGGTTGTGTATGTTTTCCATGGAGGTTAGGGTAAGGATCGATAAAGGAAGGACAAGAGCCTATAGGGAGAAACACCGTTTCTTCCCGATGCTACTAATCCTTTTTATTGATAATTACCATAACATCTAATAGTCCTAAAATAGGGCATTGAAAGCGGTGAGGAAACCTTTAATCTCTCAACTTACCCTAGACCTAACCCTAGCATGTAAGTGCACGGCGGCGCCCCGGCCGTCAATCCGACGCCGGAATGCGGAAACGAAACTTTTCTAAAAACTAGAAACCGGCACCACCGTGCACTAAAATCCCGGATCGGGCCATTAACCTAATCCTAGCTAACTAGAGAAGGGGTAGAGAGATATACCGAGCGATCCGTGTCCTTCGGTCTTCTCGTCGTCATCCCGATCTCCCCGTGGAATCTCCGGTCTTCATCTCCTCGTCAGAAGGACACCACGTCGCCGGGTTCTTTTATGGGCTCCCACCTCTGGATCGAGGCAACTCGGGCACGAAGTTGGCGAGTCGACGTGCCCAAGGTTGCTGTAGATGAAGTGTAGAATGGATTGTCTCTTGCGGGTAGTGAAGTTGCCTTTTATGATGGAGGAGAGAAGAAAACGATCTTTGAAAAGGAAATGGGGTTCTCATTTCTCAAGCATGGAATGAGATGAAGATTTTTTCCCTCATAAAAAAATGAAGCCTCTCCCCTCTACCAAAGTGGCCGGCCCCTCTATCATCAAAATGGTGGAGGGAAAAAAATGATCAAAACCAAGAAAGGTGGTGAGTGTAGGAAAGGAAATAGTGACCACACCCCAAAAGCAAGCCTCACATCAACTCTCATTCTTTCCCATCTCATTTAATGCAAATCAAGTGATGGAAAAAGAATCTCATGATGCTAGGAACTATCATGAAGCCACATATGCAAATAACACCTCCATAAAAGATAATTTGCACAACTGCAAATAACCCCCTCCATCGGAAAAGTCCGGCCGGGAAGGAACAAAGGAAAACTGGCCGAAACGGAATGCAAACTGGCAACATCAAAAATCGGATCCCATAATAAATTACAGGAAAGTCCCGCGACTGCATATACATGCCCGCATTTGTATTCCCACTGAATACAAATGCAAAGAGACAAAATCTACACTGTACAATACTAGGATCCGGCTTAAACCAAAGCCCGCTAATATTATCCGTCCGATCATGATCCGTGCAATACCGCACGTATCTGATCGAACCCTGCCATATATCCATACGGCCACTACAGCGTTTCTCCCGAAACTTGAGAAGACGGACTGTGGGGGACTCTAAAGACTCGTCAATACTTTGGTTGTGGATTTAACTACTAGCATATCAGAGGTATTAGCTATACGTAACGAGCTACCAGGTATTGACCAAAAGGGCCGTCGATGAGCGAACTCATCCTGACACCCTACCGAGCCTGTCAGTGATAATATCCGTACAGTCCGGTCCGTTCGTCTATGAGCATCGCATGGCGGGCCTAGGGGGTTGGTAAAATTTAGACCCCCAAAAGCGGTACAAGTCGTGTCGGAGTATAGCCCAGAACACCCTGAGATACTACTGGAATACCTACCAGTAAATCTCCTGCCTTGGCCAAGTACTTCGTGTAATGGCTCTCCTAGATACAGCGCGACCTCACCCCCAATACCGGGAGAGACGAACCCCTGAAGATCCGCTCACTGCCTCCATGTGGCTCGGGACTGTACCCAACTAAAACCTGTTTGCACGTCTCCTTTGAGCATGGTAGGGTAGTAATCAAAGCACAGTGGGAACTCACACGAGACAAATGACGATTTCAGGTCGATGAACTAACCTGTACACATGTCACCAGGGAACTGCTATCTGACGTCAGGTATAAGACCAACTAGCATGTTCCCGGCGAGTCCTGTCCGGTGTACTCATAACCCAATGAGCACCTGTATACATCTTAGGTGAACCAACTGACACCAGTGGCTTGTGAGACCGGCCACCGTCCCTCGTTTGGGTCTCGACTGTATACACTAGTCTACTTTGGAGTATCGATGCCCTGTCTCGAAACTCCCTCAACTAGGGACCTTTTAAGGATGTGCTTATAGACCCCAGCTCCCACGTATATGATCGTCCTCATACTGCTGGCAGTCAAGCAAGAATCCTAGGGGCTCTATCAACGCGCAATAGTGACCTGCAAAGTCATCTAAAGCAGTACATGATGATAAAGATAAACCAGATAGCATACTATCATCTTGAGTAAGACTGTCTTACCGGTATAGGTCCTCCCTCAATCATTGCAATCACGTGCCTGTGATCCAATAATTGACTCTGAGGGCACTATCTCCAACAATCTCCCACTTGCACTCAAGGCTAATTATTGCGATGTCGCATACTCACAGCCTGTGTGATACCGAACACCCAACTCCTCTTCTAGTCAGTCTCACAAAGCTCGTTTGAGAAACTATTGTGTTCGAGGAATAGCCTCAGTGAGTAGATCCGCTGTGATGTTTCTTTCTATGTCTCTCTTTATATCAAGTTCGCGGAGAAAACCATCTCCCGAAATGAGCAATACCTGTCTTAGAATATGTTTGGATGTCTGATGGGACCTAGTTCATAAGTGAACTCCAAATCCAAACTTTTTAGACTGTATCGTCAACTGAACTTAATCAGTATCCTGCGCCATGCCTCCCTCAGTATCCTCCTGGACCACCTGTCCAAAATATTGCCCCTCATCAGAGGGAGAACTATAACTCTGATAGTCACTCTGTCATCCAGGTCACCTTGGAAGCCTGGAATGATAACTGTCTCCCAAAGGAGGCTGCCGTTATCATATCCCTAGAACATCCACTTATGTTCTAAAACTGCTTCCGAATGTTTTTCCAGGACTGGATTAATATCCTATCTGGAGAAACCACTGTGAGACAACCAAAGTATAACCGATCGTAGTATAGGAATATCACTTCCTACTCTATGTATGTCATTAAAATACCAGGACATCACACCCTACTACCTTCTTAATAGATCCATCCCCTATTCTGATGAAGTCAAACCTATGACTGTCACATCAGAAATAGATGATCTATCTCCGCTATATGTGCTTTAGTCTATAAATAGACATAAGCCACTTGTCCACTATGCTTCCGCTGCTCCCACTGACTATGACAACCCTCTGGCAGAGTCATATACATGTACACTTCTGAAGCCAGTTCAGAACGACGCTATACTCATCCTCCTGCCGGGTCTCACAGTCTGGAACAACAGTATTGGCAAGTCTGGGTAAATAAGAACCTCTCTGTCACCGTCCTTGAGGTATACCGAAGTACCTCTCAAGTGCCTGAGGTTACCCACCATATCTGCGAAGTGGCCAATGGAATGTCAAACCAGATTGAATCTTTAGGTTCTTTTCAAATCTTCAATAATCGTTTGCGGTTCTGGAATCACTTCCAGCTCTACCATACTCCGACTACTGTTTTCTGAAAAAATCCATTTTTATTAAAACTGTGGCGAGTCAAGAACAATATCACTATTGATCTTCCAGATGGTAGAAAGTCAACCCTCGTCATAGCCTGGGTCAACCCACAAACAGCCATTACGGAAACGTGCCTTGAGTTATCCAGAGTCTGGTTTTAAGCATAAGCCGGACAACTCCTTGTACCTTAACATCGTTAAGATATGAACTGTTCTATATCCAATATAGAACCAGAGGCACTGATTTAATTGAACCAGATTCAAATCATGCAACTGTCTCCAGTGCATGTCAACTAAATGGAAAGAGGCCGATCAACATTACTCAACTAAGGAGTACTTCCAATTATGAGTAACCTGAAAGGGAAGCAAGTTCTCTTAATCATTACTATCAACTGAATACCATACACAAGTATCTACATCTTCGATCACCTTGAATAATCCCGATACTTGTAACACCTGGTTCTCTACTCTATTCATATACTTATAACTTCTCAAAACTCGGACCTTGCATTTCTACGAAACACATGTCTAAGAACTAGAGAAGTCGTAAGTAAATAGAATATAGTACGAGGACCAACCCCTCTGTCCTAATGGACACTGGACAATATACAATCCTCTGTATAAGTCCCCTGAGTCTAGTAACTCATTCACTGTGTGTCGTAGGTTGAAAACTGTACTTATGGTTAAGAAGAATTACACCGTGTTCAATGCTCCTTACCTAACCATCCACTGATATAGGTAAATGTCATAGACATAATTTCAAAAAGGTATATCTCACTCTATAAAAAATAGACGTACAGATATATCAATTTGAAATTTGTGCATAACAACGGATATTCAAAACCAAATATTTGCCGTCCGGCAAACAACCCAGGCGATTTCCTCAAATATCACCAATTACAACGAATTCCGATATAATGAGGATGATCACCTAATTCTCAATAACTTACTCCCACTCATCATCTGTAAAACCATACAGATGTGAGAATCAAACCTGGTAAATACATACCCTGGAGCAAGAACTAATTGGGAAACCAGTTTTCTTTTAACAATACACGGTGAAACTGAAACATTGAAATGTTTCGTAGGGGTATCCGGGTATTCCTAGTAATGCCTCTTCCATTATCCAGATTCACAACTGTAACCGTATAATTCTTTGCCATCTCTCCAAATCCCTTTATATGTCTTTAGTCTTTCCCTTCTGCACACCCCTTTAGGCCAAATGGTTTTCTTCCTTCCCTACCATTCGGCACCAGCCTATGGTTTGGAAGAAGACTATCCAATAAGCATAATGGGTGTACTGTTCTAATCCTAGGAGCACTCGCAATGCGAGAGAAGGTGAAGATAAAAGACAACCGAATAAACCTTATTCCTATTTCTCCTGAACCAGAATCCATCCCCAAACTAGAACAAGTTCCTTTCGAGTTCGTATATAACCATACGATGGAGTATCCAAAAAACTGTGGATCTTCGTAGTGATACGGAGTGTCCTGGAGAAATACAAAGGTGAAGTGGGAGTGGTAATGAAGTATTTGATTTGGTCGTGAATAGCAGTCGCAGTTTACTTTGCCCTCTTACTAATCCCTTTATTTGTCTTAACTTAATACCTTCTTCACACCATCGTTATGCTAATTGGTTTTCTTCATTCCCCACCGTTCGGCACCAGCCTAAGGTTTGGAAGAAGACTATCCAATTTGCGTAATAGGTGTACTATCTCCTAAACCAAGGAGTACTCACAACCTGAGAGAAGGTAAAAGGAAAAGACAACTGAATAGTCCTATTCGTTTTCTCCAGAACCGGAAACCATCCTCGAATAAATTCCTTCGAGTTCGTATATAACCATACGATGGTTTTGTCCAATGGAAGTGGACGTTCGTAGTAATACAGGGTGTTGTGGAGAAAAGGGTAAAAGTAGGAGTGGCAAAGAGGTTTGCAACTCTGGCAATCCAAAAGCCAGTGTTTAAGAAGGTTCGGTTAATTTGGTCACTGAGTCATAGTCAAGGGTCGGGTCATGGTCGCTGCCAAAGAGAGAGAGAGAAAAGAAACACTCAGCGTGCACTCTAACCTAGATCAGAATGGTTATCACTTTATCTAATCAGGAAACCTCCCACTGTAACGTTAAATTCTTCCCCAAACCTGAAGAAGAATTAGTCGGGATCACCCGAGGAGTAAACCAACTCATCAGTGGGAATCGAGATCCAACTATCATCGCATGATAACGTGACGGAATCCGCTCACGTTATCACACTCCAGAAGGTATGCGCATATCTGGCAAGTTTCAGTTTCTTTAGAAACTCCCGATGTGATTTTTTCCCCATGCTCTTATGACCTTAACGAAGGCCAACATATCATAAGTCACATGTCAAGTTCTACCCGTCATTCTCCAGGTTAATTTGAACCCATCCGTACCTACCCTTGACTTTGGCCAACAAGACAGTATGACTGTCCCAAACCAACGCATCTATCTATGCTGCATATGAATACCCAATATCTACCAATCACTGTGCCTTGACTTTGGCCAACAAACACAGCTTGAATACTTATTGACTATCCATATGAAACGATGGAGAGCTACGAATGGTTTCTGGCGAAAACCTTTAACGTAATAAACTTGATATCGTTGAAGGAACCGGATAGCTTTATAAAAATATAGTGACGAAAACCTTTGCTAAAGAGGTCACTCTCGGTGAAGGGATCTCAGCTCTTTCCCCGTAGAATGAAGTGCAGGATATTCCAACTGAATGCCACGATGCAAAGCAAAAGTAAACGACTATAGTGAAGTTATTGCCCTGACGCAAACTTCTGTCCAAGGGGTCACTCCCGGTGAAGGGATCTCGGCCCTTGCCTCGTCGACTGAGGTGCTGGATATTCATAACCGAATACCACTGTGCAAAACAAAAGAGAACGCCCTTGCAATAACAGCTTTTTGAAAAATGTTCCAACAACATCAGAATAAGTTTGTATAGCTTGCATTGATCCGAATCAACGCAGTCCCATCAATTGATCACACCAATAAAGAACGAAAATAATGATGTATGTATATGCCATCCGCATTCGCCACTGGGTCCCGTCATCACCCGTTAGGTTACATAACTAACGACAGAGCGGGGACTGGACTAGAGCGGATGCAAAACATATACAACATCTACTAGTATATATATATCAATATATAATATTCGCTCAAGGCGTGATAAAATGCAACATCACAGAAATGTAATAAGCATCACAGAACAATACAGATATCTGGGATCCCCGGGTTTCATAGAGCCGCTACTGAAACCCGAAGTTCCCCTGGTCGTGTGGATAACCTGTGCAATGAAATCCTAGACCCTTACGGGCGCGGCAAGTTACCCGCCAAAACCTGAAGCGAGGCAGCCCCCTTCAACGACGTGAATGGACCACCCAACACTTCACGGAATCCGGTAACTTGGGCACCCCACCTTGGGTCAACCTGTACCCCCTACGAGTGCAGCGAATGCCTGCCAATTCTAGAGTAAAGCCCCCTCCGTCTCAAAGCCATGAGATGCGGGCTCGTTGCCCTCTAGAACCCGGCTATCCGTGCACCCCACCTTGGGGTAATCCTAGTACAGAAAGTAAAATATACAACAGGTACATCGACCTCAGCCCGGTCGTGCCCCAAAAGAATAATATACAAACAGGCAGTGACGGCAGTCCACATGTCGGACGCTCGCCCTGCAATATCAAATGTACATAATAAATCAAACTGTACTACCATTGCATCCAGGCTATCCCCCACGACCGATCAGCAACATCACAGCACAACACAAAACATCAACGTGAATGTCACGTTCGCAAATCCGTCTAAAAGGGCTATAGCAGTTAGACAGGATTTACAGATCAAATGACATTCACGGTCACAGATATAATGTAAATACTGTGAACTAACATGTTTAAAATTTTCGATCGATCAAATTTACCGAAGTGGGCCCTAAGCACTACTGTAGCACTCAAAGAAAATCTGGGCCCAAAAAGAATATTCCAAAAACCCCATTTTCAACTTAGAAGCCCACTGAAAAAATTTGGTACAGTGAACAGTCAAGGTGGCGGCGGAACCGCGGCCAATGCGTGGGTTTGGCCGCGGTTGAAAGATGACGTCATGCGACCAAATTTTCACAGTATGCTTAGAATTCCCTGCACGTATTTCTGCAATGTACTGAAAAAATTTTAAAGCAGAAAACAAAATCGACAGAATGTACACTTTAGAAATCGGGTTTTCGGAAAATCCGTTCGATCGAACTTGTAAACACGTTAGAGCAAGCTAGACTAGGTAAATAGCGTGGCTCTGATACCAGTGTAAATGCACGGCGGCGCCCCGGCCGTCAATCCGACGCCGGAATACGGAAACGAAACTTTTCTAAAAACTAGAAACCGGCACCACCGCACACTAAAATCCCGGATCGGGCCACTAACCTAATCCTAGCTAACTAGAGAAGGGGTAGATAGATATACCGAGCGATCCGTGTCCTTCGGTCTTCTCGTCGTCATCCCGATCTCCCCGCGGAATCTCCGGTCTTCATCTCTTCGTCGGAAGGGCACCACGTCGCCGGGTTCTTTTACGGGCTCCCACCTCTGGACCGAGGAAACTCGGGCACGAAGTTGGCGAGTCCACGTGCCCAAGGTTGCTGTAGATGAAGTGTAGAATTGATTGTCTCTTGCGGGTAGTGAAGTTGCCTTTTATGATGGAGGAGAGAAGAAAATGATCTTTGAAATGGAAATGGGGTTCTCATTTTTCAAGCATGGAATGAGATGAAGATTTTTTCCCTCATACAAAAATGAAGCCTCTCCCCTCTACCAAAGTGGCCGGCCCCTCTATCATCAAAATGGTGGAGGGAAAAAAATGATCAAAACCAAGAAAGGAGGTGAGTGTAGGAAAGGAAATGGTGACCACACCCCAAAAGCAAGCCTCACATCAACTCTCATTCTTTCCCATCTCATTTAATGCAAATCAAGTGATGGAAAAAGAATCTCATGATGCTAGGAACCATCATGAAGCCACATATGCAAATAACACCTCCATAAAAGATAATTTGCACAACTGCAAATAACCCCCTCCATCGGAAAAGTCCGGCCGGGAAGGAACAAAGGAAAACTGGCCGAAACGGAATGCAAACTGGCAACATCAAAAATCGGATCCCATAATAAATTACAGGAAAGCCCCGCGACTGCATATACATGCCCGCATTTGTATTCCCACTGAATACAAATGCAAAGAGACAAAATCTACACTGTACAATACTAGGATCCGGCTTAAACCAAAGCCCGCTAGTATTATCCGTCCGATCATGATTCATGCAATACCGCACGTATCTGATCGAACCCTGCCATATCTCCATACGGCCTCTACAGCGTTTCGCCCGAAAACTTGAGCAACAGAATGTGGGGGATTCTAAACACTCGTCAACACCTTGGTTGTGGATTTAACCACTAGCACGTCAGAGGTATTAGACTATACGTAACGGGCTACCAGGTATTGACCAAAAGGGTCGTCGATGAGCGAACTCATCCTGACACCATACTGAGCCTGTCTGTGATAATATCCGTACAGTCCGGTCCGTTCGTCTATGAGCATCGCATGGCGGGCCTAGGGGTTGGTAAAAGTCAGACCCCCAAAGGCAGTACAAGTCGTGTCGGAGCGTAGCCTAGAACACCCTGAGATACTACTGGAATACCTACCATTAAATCTCCTGCCTTGGCCAAGTACTTCGTGTAATGGCTCTCCTAGATACAGCGCGACCTCACCCCCAATACCGGGAGAGACGAACCCCTGAAGATCCGCTCACTGCCTCCATGTGGCTCGGAACTGTACCCAACTAAAACCTGTTTGCACGTCTCCTTTGAGCGTGGTAGGGTAGTAATCAAAGCACAGTGGGAACTCACACGAGACAAATGATGATCTCAGGTCGATGAACTAACCTGTACACATGTCACCAGGGAACTGCTATCTGACGTCAGGTATAAGACCAACTAGCATGTTCCCGGCGAGTCATGTCCGGTGTACTCATAACCCAATGAGCACCTGTATACATCTTAGGTGAACCAACTGACACCAGTGGCTTGTGAGACCGGCCACCGCCCCTCGTCAGGGTCTCGACTGTATACACTAGTCTACTCTGGAGTATCGATGCCCTGTCTCGAAACTCCCTCGACTAGGGACCTTTTAAAGATGTGCTTATAGTCCTCAGCTCCCACGTATATGATCGCCCTCATACTGCTGGCAGTCAAGCAAGAATCCTAGGGGCTCTATCAACACGCAATAGTGACCTGCAAGGTCATCTAAAGCAGTACACGATGATAAAAATAAACCAGATAGCATACTATCATCTTGAGTAAGACTGTCTTACCGGTATAGGTCCTCCCTCAATCATTGCAATCACGTGCCTATGATCCAATAATTGACTCTGAGGGCACTATCTCCAACATAGCAAGTTTCCTAATCCTAGTATAACTCAACTTAGTTTTTAGATTTAATTAAAAGACCCAACACCCTTTGGAATTAGCTCATAAGAACATTTAGGAAATTTACAACATCCCTGTGGACCGACCCGTATTCACCGGCTAGCTACCAAGCAACGCCGTTCTTGATTGCGGTAATATATTTTTGATCTATAAAATCCTCTAATCAGCTACATCAGAAGAGGAAGCCAAATCTCAACGGTTCACAGATAGCCTGGAGATCATCTCAACATTCATCTCATTACAACAGACGCAACATCAAGCAAAGCAGAACCGCGGCAATTCCCAATTCCATGACTTGGCGGAGCAAAGATGACCGAGAGTCAAACCCCGACTCCGTGAAATGCGGATAAAGTCAACCATTCCTGGTCATGTGGAACACGGCCTATGTCAATCCTGACCCCGTGGAAAACGTCCAGAGCGGAGTCTGGTCCTCACAGAACACGGCTATGACCCCGTGGGAAGCATCCAGAGCAAATTCCTGGTCACGTGGAACATGGCTTATGTCAATCCTGACCCCGTGGGAAACGTCCAGAGCAGAGCCTGGTCCTCACAGAACATGGCTATGACCCCGTGGGAAGCATCTAGAGCAAATTCCTGGTCACGTGGAATACGGCCTATGTCAATCCTGACCCCGTGGGAAACATCCAGAGCGGATCCTGGTCCTCGCAGAACACGGCTATATCAATCCGACCCCGTGGGAAGCATCCAGAGCGGAGCCTGGTCCTCGCAGAACACGGCTATGACCCCGTGGGAAGCATCCAGAGCAAATTCCTGAACACGTGGAACGCGGCTTATGTCAATCCTGACCCCGTGGGAAACGTCCAAAGCGATGCCTGGTCCTCGCAGAACACGGCTATGACCCCGTGGGAAGCATCCAGAGCAAATTCCTGGTCACGTGGAACACGGCCTATGTCAATCCTGACCCTTGGGAAACGTCCAGAGCGGATCCTGGTCCTCGCAGAACACGGCTATGTCAATCCGACCCCGTAGGAAGCATCCAGAGTGGAGCCTGGTCCTCGCAGAACAAGGCTATGACCCCGTGGGAAGCATCTAGAGCAAATTCCTGGTCACGTGGAACGCAGCTTATGTCAATCTTGACCCCGTAGGAAACATCCAGAGCGGATCCTGGTCCTCGCAGAACACGGCTATGTCAATCCAACCCCGTGGGAAGCATCCAGAGCGGAGCCTGGTCCTCGCAGAACACGGTTATGACCCCATGGGAAGCATCCAGAGCAAATTCCTGATCACGTGGAACGCGGCTTATGTCAATCCTAACCCCGTGTGAAACATCCAAAGCAGAGCCTGGTCCTCGCAGAACACGGTTATGACCCCGTGGGAAGCATCCAGAGCAAATTCCTGGTCACGTGGAACATGGCCTATGTCAATCCTGACCCCGTGGGAAACGTCCAGAGAGGATCCTGGTCCTCGCAGATCACGGCTATTTCAATTCGACCCCATAGGAAGTATCCAGAGCGGAGCCTGGTCCTCGCAGAACACGGCTATGACCCCGTGGGAAGCATCCAGAGAAAATTCCTGGTCACGTGGAACGTGGCTTATGTCAATCCTGACCCTATGGGAAACGTCCAGAGTGGAGCCTGGTCCTCGCAGAACATGGCTATGACCCCGTGGGAAGCATCCAGAGCAAATTCCTGGTCACGTGGAACACGGCACATGTCAATCTTGACCCCATGGGAAATGTCCATAGTGGAGCCTGGTCCTCGTAGAACACGGCTATGACCCCGTGGGAAGCATCCAGAGCAAATTCCTGGTCCCGTGGAATACGGTTAAAGTCAATTTTGACCCCGTGGGAAATGCCCAGAGCAACTCCTGACTCCACGAAGTGTGGACAATGGCAACACCATCAATCACTTACAGGTCCTCTCGACCCGTAAGGAAGAAAACTCTCTTGTAAGCTCCTTACGACTTATAAGAGAAAACGCACTTAGGAATCCTCACGATTCCTAAGGAGAAAATACACCTATGAGATCCTCTCGACTCGTAGGGAGAAAAGTCTTTATGAGACCCTCACGGTTCATGAAATTGAAAAGTCTTAGGCAGCAGATCTGAACCTGCTTTCTAAGCCATCACTACCTCTTAAAGAATTCAAAACGGAATGCTCTCTCTATCATCTGCAGGCTAGGCTTACTAAAGTGACATGCTGATAACAAAGAAAAGAAGAAAGCAAAGAGATGACACAAGACATTACGAATGAAATGTATCTTTTATTCATAAATTTAATTGGATACAACATACATCTTATGAAAGAATAAAAAAAATGGATACATTTTATTCGAAATTACAAATGGTACAAAAACAATTATTGAGAGGGAAGCGTTTTCAATAGACCGATCAGCCGCTCGCGCACTTCCCTCGGCCCCTTTTCTTGGACATCTGCCGCGGCCAACTCTGCTTCAACCTGGGCTCGTTGCTGCAAGTAGGATGAAAGTTTCTCTTCGACGACCCGCTGAGCTGCCCCACGATTCTGTGCATCTCGCTCGATGAGGTCGAGTTTCTGCCTCAGTGTTAGCCCGTCAGAAATACATCGTAGAAGGCTTTCAAAGATGACTTTCAGCTGTGCAGCGTTTGCATCAACTTGGGCATGCAAACGAGCAGATTCACTTAAAGTCTCCTCGCGCTCCTTACGCCTCAAAGCCGCTTTTTGTTCAAGATGGCGGAAGTAAGGGGTGCTCTCCTCGACCCATGCAGCCCGTTGGGAGTTCACAACCAGGACCTCAGGAGCAGAACGTATGAATTCGAGCTCATGCAGACAGGCCTCAATTTCCCTGCAGTGATTAACCCAAGACTCAACAACGCCCTCACTATGAAAGTGCACGAGCATCGCCAACATGGGATTAACCTAAACAGCGAAATCTGCAGCAAGGGCTGGAGTCTCCGCATCAAGCTTCTTGAGATGATCGATTAACGTGCGCAGGCTATTCATAGCACCTTTGGAAAAGGGGCGTCGAGAGAAGGGGCCTACTGGCATTATGACTTGAGACTCAAACGGAGCTGAAGTTGGTGTCACGGCTACAAATCAAATCACAGTCAAATAACGGTTCAAGAAATAAAGGAGATTCATGAACAACGGAGTTTACTATACCGGCTGCAGTAGGTGGAAGGACCGGGAGTACCGGCGGTGCAACTGTTCTTTCGTCTCCTCCTTCGATCTGTAGGGCTGCAATTAAGACAAAGAAGAATTAGAAACGATTTGACTACCCTTAAAAGAAAAGAAGAAACGTTGGCTAAAGGTTGTACTCACCAGCTCCGCTAGAAGAGGCAATCTCTGACAGAAAGGAGAAGTGTGGGTGTAGCACCTGATACAGGTGATCAAAAAGGACTCCTGCAGGATATAATAATGCAATGTCAGTACATGAAGTATGATGTCTACAATGAAGCTGATGGGTCACAAATCCGCACCTTCCAGCATTTGAGATGGTACGAGAGTAGGTAAAAGAGCGGTCATCATCAAAGCAGCAACTAGAGACGCTTCCTCGGATGGCATAACCCCAACGCTCATCACGCCTGCATTAGAAATAAGAGAAACACCAATAAAAGAAATTGAAAGGGATTGCAGAATAAAGGGGAAAGTGATGACCTAAAATCTACCTGGTGAGTCGCCGGTCGAGACCGCGACAAGGGCGTCACTGAATGCAGCGAATGCTTCACCATCCTCCATCAGAACGGTCTCACCACCCGTAGCCTCATCTCCCGATTCCATGAGAATCGTCATGACACTCGCAGCGCCCGGCAACGGCAAGGAGCCGCAAGGGGAAAGAGCGACGACTGGAGCAGTGCCCGACTCTTGAGAAAGAGTGGCTACCTCGGGCTCGACGATTGTAGCCATCTCACCTACCGCTACCTCGGGCTCGGCGATCATGGCTTTCTCACCTGCCACTACCTCAGGCTCAGTGGTTGCCGCCACGTCACCTACCACTTCTTCGGCAAGACTCGGCCCTACAGGATAGGATATATGAGAACCTGAAAATTAAAGCTTTGACAAAAGAACCCAATGTCACGTTACCTTGGGTCGGTTTTTCGATTGCCTCTCGAGCCGCACGTGCTGCCTTCCTGTAGGCGATAGACAAGGCAGCCGAAGTATTCTCTGAAGGAGTAGGGGCAGGGGTAACAGCGCTTGGACCTGCACCCGCATCCAAGGCGGCGGTACGCTCCCTTGCCGCGCGCATTCTACGCTTCCTTTCCGCCCGGGCCGTGAGGGCAGATCTTCTAAAGACCTCCGTCAACGGGACGTCATCGTCCACGCCAATAGTTACCTCTGGAGCCATTATGGCATCAGTGATCGGTTGCTTAAGTGAAGCTTCTTTCAGCAATACCGGTGGAACTGAGACTTCGATAGCCGACCTGGGAAGCGTCTCCGCACCGCCCTGCGAAGTCGGTGCCACGCCTAGAATAACCTGTGTAGAGGAAGTTCCTGTAATAAGATGAAAAGGAGGGGTCAGATTAACCATAAGAAACGGGAACGGAGACGCGGTGAACCGAAATGTACCGATGCCTAAGGATGCTCGAAGTCTTTCCTCTTCCTCAAAAGTCTTGAGAGAAGCTGCGAGAGCTTCTTCGGTGGAAATGCCTGTTAAAGAAGTAAAAGTGTCAGTCAAAACATGATGATAACAAATATGATGCAATGACAAAAGGTACGGCTGATGTCTACTCGATCGCGCGAGGATGGCCAGTCCCGCTTTGTAGCTTGCTAGTCAGTTGGAAGCTGCAATAGTAGCCTCGAGGTCGGTATCGTCCGGCGCTACGAATAGACCCTCGTTGGTCCCATATTCGCCCAAGCTCTCACTATACGGAGCATGAGGCTGCTGACCAAATACAACGTCGGCAGAGAGGATCAACTTCTTCTTCCTCTTCTGCGAATGAGCTCCGGTCACCGCAAGCCCAAGTTTACGTTTAGAGGGCACCTTGGGGCGATGAGTCCCGATATCTGAACCCACGCCAGAATCGGGGGAAGCTACAGTCGTCGTTTTTATAGGAGCCCGGGGTATCGGTAGCTCGGGCCTGTCATACGGGACTTCGATCACCGCAGCATCTCTTAAGGGAGGTAGGACAATGGTCCGTCGCTTTATAGGGACGTTTCGATCACCAGCAGGGGGGGCACCTTTGCGATCGAGCAGCAATCGCTTCTCCTCCCTGATGATGGCGCCCATTGAATGCTGATACCACGCCACGTACATATTAAGGGCCTTTGGGACACAACTCGGTTCGCTGATAAAGAAGTTGGACCCTGTGTTCAAGCTCATCAAATGATGTAGTGCGCTCTGCATTCCCTCTTCGGTAGCAGCAGGTTCGGCCAAGAAAGGATCAAGTGGGACGCCCTGGTTGTAACTCAGCTGCTGGGCAAAACGATACGGGTTGTATCTGTTGCGCCACGGCAGCGCCCCGGCCTCGTACTCGAGGCCAAAAAGCGGAATAAAAAATTTTTCCTTGCTCGGAAACCGGCGCTACCGCGGACAATTAACCCGGATCGAAACCATTAACCTATACTAGCTAACTAAAGAGATAGGGTGAGAAGTTATACCAAGCGATCCGTGTCCTTCGGTCTTCATCTCCACTCCGATCTCTTGCGGAATCTCCGTCACCTCCTCGCTCGTCGGAAAGGGGCACCACGTAGCCGGAATCTTTTACGGGCTCCCGCCTCTTGACCGAGGCAACTCGGGCGCGAAGTTGGCTAGCCGACGCGTCCAATGCTTGCTATAGAATAGTGTAGTGAACTTGTCTCTTTAGGGTTCTTGAAGTTGCCATGATGGAGGAATCAAAGAATAGAAAAATGGTGCTTGCATTTTTCTAGCAAGAAAATGAGATCAAGAAGAAACTCTCAAGATGAAGCTCTCATTTTCTTTTTCTCTCTTCTTTTTCTCTCATGAAAACTTATCATATTATCAAGTGAGAAATGAGAATGGTGGAGCAAAGAAAACATAATGCAAAGGGAGGTGAGTGTAGGAGCAAAAGAAAGGTGACCATATCCAAAGCTTCATGATAACAATCTTACATCAACTTAACATCCAATTCTAATCACAATCAATCCAAGAAAAGGTGATGGAAAAAGAATATAATGATGATGGAAAAGAATGGAATCTAAAGATGTTATCATAACAAATCCTTTTGCAAGAAAAACCTCCACAAAATGTTATTTGCAAACTTGCAAATAACACCCTCCATCGGAAAAGTCCGGCCGGGAAAGAACAAAGGAAAACCGGCCGGGACGGAATGCAAACTGGCAACTCCAGAAAACTGGTCCCGTAATAAATTACAGGAAAAACCCAAATACTGTGCATACACACCCGCATCTGTATTCCGACTGAACACAAATGCAAAGAGACAAAACTACACTATCAAATACTAGAATCCGGCTTAAGCCAAAGCCGGCTAGTAAAAACTGTCCGATCACGATCCGTGCAATACCGCACGTATCTGATCGAACCCTGCCATATCTCCATACGGCCTCTACAGCGTTTCGCCCGAAACTTGAGTAACTGAGAGTGGTGGACTCTAAAGACTCGTCAATACCTTGGCTGTGGATTTAACCACTAGCACGTCAGAGGTATAAGCCAATACGTGACGGGCCACCAGCTATTGACCAAATGGGACGTCGATGAGGAAGCTCACCCCGACACCCAACTGAGCCTGTCAGTGACAATATCCGTACAGTCCGGTCCGTTCGTCTATGAGTATCGCATGGCGGGCCTAGGGGGTTGGTGAAAGTCAGACCCCCAAAAGCGGTACAAGTCGTGTCGGAGCGTAGCCCAGAACGCCCTGAGATACTACTGGAATACCTACCAGTAAATCTCCTGCCTCGGCCGAGGGCTTTGCGTAATGGCTCTCCTAGACACAGCGCGACCTCACCCCCAATACCGGGAGAGACGAACCCCTGAAGATCCGCTCACTGCCTCCATGTGGCTCGGGACTGTACCCAACTAAAACCTGTTTGCACGACTCCTTTGAGCCGTGGTAGGGTAGTAATCAAAGCACAGTGGGAACTCACACGAGACAAATGACGATCTCAGGTCGATGAACTAACCTGTACACATGTCACCAGGGAACTGCTATCTGACATCTGGTATAAGACCAACTAGCAGGTTCCCGGCGAGTCCTGTCCGGTGTACTCATAACCCAATGAGCACCTGTATACATCTTAGGTGAACCAACTGACACCAGTGGCTTGTGAGACCGGCCACCGCCCCTCGTCGGGGTCTCGACTGTATACACTAGTCTACTAATGGAGTATCGATGCCCTGTCTCGAAACTCCTACGACTAGGGACCTTTTAAGGATGTGCTTATAGACTACCAGCTCCCACGTATATGATCGCCATCATACTGCCGGCAGTCAAGCAAGAATCCTAGGGGCTTTATCAACGTGTAATAGCGACATGTCAGGTCACCTAAAGCAGTACACGATGATAAAGATAAACCAGATAGCATACTATCATCTCGAGTAAGACTGTCCTACTGGGATAGGTCCTCCCTCAATCATTGCAATCACGTGCCTGTGATCCAATAATTGACTCTGAGGGCACTAACTCCAACAATCTCCCACTTGCACTCAAGGCTAATTATTGCGATGTCGCATACTCACAGCCCGTGTGATACCGAACACCCAACTCCTCTACTAGTCAGTCTCACAAAGCTCGTTTGCGAAACTATTGCGTTCGAGGAATAGCCTCAGTGAGTGGATCCGCTCAGATGTTCCTTTCTATGTCTCTCTATATCTCAAGTTCGCGGAGAAAGCCATCTCCCGAAAAGAGCAATACCTGTCTTAGAATGTCTGGATGTCTGATGGGACCTAGCTCATAAATGAACTCCAAATCCAAACTTCTTAGACTGTATCGTCAACTGAACTTAATCAGTATCCGGCGCCAAGCCTCCCTCAGTATTGCCTTGGACCACCTGTCCAAAATACTGCCCCTCCTCAGAAGGAAAAATATAACTCTGACAACCTCCTTGTCGTCCATGTCACCTTGGAAGCCTGGAATGATAACTGTCTCCTAAAGGAGGCTGCCGTTATCATATCCCTAGAACATTCACTTATGTTCTAAAACTGCTTCCGAAAGTTTTTCCAGGATTGGATCAATATCAACTTATTGCATCTAGTGCAAGAACAACATCTGGTGTGGTACTTGACATCTCATGATTGACTCAATTGCCTAAGCAAGTGATATGCCAATCATGAGTATCCCTCTCCCCTTTAGTCTATAAGACACCTTTAGAGAGGGTGACTCCATCAACTGCAGGTGCACTACCATGCCAGGGGTCGTCCATTCTAAATACTCATAGAATGCTGTCAAGGTACCCAGATTGGGAAACCACCCAAATCTAGATCTAAAACCACAGATCTAGTAACCAGAATGTCTGATATAATATCCAAGTCCTGTGTGGAGAAACCACTGTGTGACGACCAAAGTATAACCGATTGTAGTATAGGAATATCACTTCCTACTACCTTCTCAACAGATCCACCCCTTATTCTGATGACGTCAAACCTATGACTGTCACATCAGAAATAGATGATCTTTCTCCGCTACATCTGCTTTAGTCTATAAATAGACATAAGCCTGATGTCCACCAATGCTTCCGCTGCTCCCACTGACTACGACAACCCTCTGGCAGAGTCACATAGACGTGCACTTCCAAAGCTAGTTTAGAACGACGCTATACTCATCCTCCTGCCGGGTCTCGCAGCCTGGAACAACAGCAATGGTAATTGTGGGTAAACAAGAACTTCCCTGTCACCGTCCTTGAGGCTACCGGAGTACCTCTCGGGTGCCTGAAGTTACCCACCGTATCTGCGGAGTGGCTAATAGAATGTCAAATCATATTGAATCTTTAGGTTCCTTATCAAATCTTCAGTAATCGTTTGTGGTTCTGGAATCACTTCCAGTTCTACCATACTCCCACTACATTTTCTGAAAAAATCCATTTTTAATAAAAACTGTGGCGAGTCTAGAACAATATTGCTATTGTTCATCCAGATGGTAGAAAATCAACCCTCGTCATAGCCTGGGTCAACCCACAAACAGCCATTACAGAAACGTGCCTTGAGTTGTCCAGTGTCTGGTTTTAAGCATAAGCCGGACAACTCCCCGTACCTTAACAATGTCAAGATATGAACTGTTCTATATCCAATATAGAAACAGAGGCACTGATTTAATTGAACCAGATTCAAATCATGCAGCTGTCTCCAGTGCATGTTAACTAAATGGGAGGAGGTCGATCAGCGTTACTCAACTTAGGAATGCTTCCAATTATGAGTAACCTGAAAGAGAAGCAATCTGTCTTCATCATTACTATCAACTGAATACCATACACAAGTATCTACATCTTTGATCTCTTTGAAGAATCCCGATACTTGCTACACCTGGTTCTCTACTTTATTCAAATACCTATAACTCCTCAAAACTTAGACCCTGTGTTTCCACGAAACAGCTGTCTAAAATCTAGAGAAGTCATAAGTAAACCGAATATAGTACGAGGACCAACCCCTCTGTCCTGATGGACACTGGACAATATACAATACTCTGTATAAGTCCGCTGAGTCTTACAACTCTTTCACTGTGCGTCGTAGGTTGAAAACTGTACTTATGGTTAAGAAGAATTACACCGCTGTTCAATGCTCCTTACCTAACCATCCACTGGTATAGGTAAATGTCATCGACATAATATCAAAAGGTATATCTCACTCTATGAAAATAGACGTACAGATATATCAATTTGAAATTGGTGCAAAACAGCGGATATTCAAAACCAAATATTTGCCGACCGGCAAACAGCCCAGGTGATCTCCTCAAATATCACCGATTACAACGAATCCCGATATAATGAGGATGATCGCCTAATTCCCAATAACTCACTCCCACTCATCATCTGTAAAACCATACAGATGTGAGAATCATACCTGGCAAATACATACCCTGGAGTAAGTGTCTAATCGGGAAATCAGTTTTCTATTAACAGTACACAGTGAAACTGAAACATTGAAATGTTTCGTCGGGGTATCCTGGTATTCCTAGTAATGCCTCTTCCATTATCCAGATTCACAACTATAACCGTATAATTCTTTGCCACCTCTCCAAATCCCTTCATATGTCTTTAGTCATTACCTTCTGTACACCCCTTTAGGCCAAATGGTTTTCTTCCTTCCCTACCGTTCGGCACCAGCCTATGGTTTGGAAGAAGACTATCCAAAAAGCATAAAGGGTGTACTGTCCTAATCCTAGGAACACTCGCAATGCGAGAGAAGGTGAAGATAAAAGACACCTGAATGTACTTTATTCCTATTTCTCCTGAACCAGGATCCATCCCCGAACTGGAACAAGTTCCTTTCGAGTTCGTATATAACCATACGATGGATTATCCAATAAAATGGGATCTTCGTAGTGATACGGAGTGTCCTGGAGAAATACAAAGGTGATTTAGGATTGGCGAAGAAATACTTGGTTTGGTCGTGAATATCAGTTGCAATTTACTTTGCCCTCCTACTAATCCCTTGCTTTGTCTTAACTTAATACCTTCTGCACACCATCGTTATGCTAATTGGTTTTCTTCATTCCCTACCGGTCGGCACCAGCCTAAGGTTTGGAAGAAGACTATCCAATTTGCGTAATAGGTGTACTACTCCTAAACCAAGGAGTACTCGCAACCTGAGAGAAGGTGAAAAGAAAAGATAACTGAATAATCCTATCCGTTTTCTCCAGAACCAGAAACCATCCTCGAAGTCCTTCGAGTTCGTATCTAACCATACGATGGTTTTGTCCAATGGAAGTGGACGTTCGTAGTAATACGGGGTGTCCTGGAGAAAAGGGTAAAAGTAGGAGTGGCAATGAGGTCTGCAACTCTGACAATCCAAAATCCAGTGTTAAGAAGGTTCGGTCAACTTGGTCACTGAGTCAAAGTTTTAGGGTCGGGTCAATGGTCGCTGCCAAAGAGAGAGAGAAAAGAAACACTCAGCGTGCACTCTAACCTAGATCAGAATGGTTATCACTTTGTCTAATCTGGAAACCTCCCACTGTATCTCAAATTCTCCTCCAAACCTAAAAGAAGAATTAGTCGGGGTCACCCGAGGAGTAAACTAACTCATCAGTGGGAATCGGGATCCAACTCTCATCGCATGATAACGTGACGGAATCCACTCACGTCACCACACTCCAGAAGGTATGCGCATGCCTGGCAAGTTTCAGTTCTTTTGAAACTCCCGATGTGTGTTTTACCCCTAGGACTCAAGTGACCTTGACACAGTCAACAAATCAAAGAGTCCTAGTCAAGTTCAACCCGTCATTATCCTGGATTGCATCAAACCCATCCGTACGAGCCCTTGACACAGTCAACAAGGCCGCACGACTGTCCTAACCAATCCCATTAATATGCTGCAAATAAACACTACTTAGCTACCGCACACTACGCCTTGACACAGTCAACAAACGCAGCACGAATACTAAGTAATACTTGTAAGAAATGACGGAGGGCTACGTCTAGTTTTTGGCGACAAACTTTTAACGTAATGAACTTGATATCGTTGAAGGAACTGCATAGCCTTTTATAAAAATATAGTGACGAAAACCTTTGCTAAAGAGGTCACTCCCGGTGAAGGGATCTCGGCTCTTTCCCCGTAGAATGAGGTGCAGGATATTCCAGCTGAATACCACGGTGCAAAGCAAAAGTAATCGGCTATAGTGAAGTTAATGCCCTGACGCAAACTTCTGTCCAAGGGGTCACTCCCGGTGAAGGGATCTCGGCCCTTGCCTCGTCGACTGAGGAGCAGGATATTCCAAATGAATACCACGATGCAAAACAAAAAGTGAACGTCCTTGCAATAACAGCTTTTTGAAAAAGTGTTCCAACAACATCAGAATAGGTTTGTTTAACTTGCATTGATCCGAATCAATGCAGTCCCATCATATGATCACACCACAAAGAACGAAAACATACTGACGTACGTATATGCCATCCGCATTCGCCACTGGGTCCCGTCATCACCCGTTAGGTTAGCTAACTAACGGCAGAGCGGGGACTGGACTAGCGCGGATGAAAAACATATACAACGTCTACTAATATATATACCAATATATAGTATTTCGCTCAAGGCGTGAATAGAATGCAACATCACAGAAATGTACAGCAACACAGAACAATACAGATATCTGGAAACCCCGGGTTTCACAGAGCCGCTGCTGAAACCCGACGTTCCCCTGGTCGTGTGGATAGCCTGTGCAATGAAATCCTAGACCCCTACGGGCGCGGCAAGTCACCCGCCAAAACCTGAAGCGAGGCAGCCCCCTTCAGCTCCGTGAATGGACCACCCAGCACTCCACGGAATCCGGCAACTTGGGCACCCCTCCTGGGTCAACCTGTACCCCCTACGAGTGCGGCGAATAGCCCGCCAATCCCAGAGTGAAGCCCCCTCCGTCCCAATGCCATGAGATGCGGGCTTGCTGCCCTCCAGAACCCGGCTATCCGTGCACCCCTCCGCGGGGTAATCCTAGTACAGAAAGTAAAATATACATACACCGGGTACATCGACCGCAACCAGGTCGAGCCCCAAAAGAATAATACAAACAGGCAGTGACGGCAGTCCACATGTCGGACGCTCGCCCCGCAATATCAAATGTACATAATACAACAGCACAGTACTAGCATTGCATCCAGGCTATCCCCCACGACCGATCCGCAACATCACAGCATAAACATAGAACATCAACGTGAAAGTCACGTTCGCAAATCCGTCTAACCGGGCTATAGCAGTTAGATCGGATTTACCGATCGAGTGACATTCACGGTCGCAGAAAATAATGTAAATACTGTGAAATAATGTGTTTAAAATTTTCCGATCAATCAAACAATTAACAAGTGGGCCCCAAAGAAAACTGTAGCACTCACAGAAACAATTGGCCCAACTTTAATATTCCAAAGCCCATATTTTAAGCCCAGAAGGTCTCTGAAAAAAAATGGTGAAGTGATGTGAAAAGTGCGCGGCGGAAGGGCCGCACAAAGGGGGGTTTCGCGGCGGTTCCGCGCTCCAACTGTGGAGTCACTTCATCGAATTTTTACAGAGCTCTTAGATTTTCCAGTACATCAATATTTTACAACCTGAAAAATTTTTCGAGACCAAAATATTTCAACAGAAACTGATGTGAACAAAAATACGGTTTTTGGAAATTTTGGTCGATCGGAAATGCAAACACATCAAACGAAGCTAGGTAAGGTTAATGGCGTGGCTCTGATACCATGTTGCGCCACGGCAGCGCCCCGGCCTCGTACTCGAGGCCAAAAAGCGGAATAAAAAATTTTTCCTTGCTCGGAAACCGGCGCTACCGCGGACAATTAACCCGGATCGAAACCATTAACCTATACTAGCTAACTAAAGAGATAGGGTGAGAAGTTATACCAAGCGATCCGTGTCCTTCGGTCTTCATCTCCACTCCGATCTCTTGCGGAATCTCCGTCACCTCCTCGCTCGTCGGAAAGGGGCACCACGTAGCCGGAATCTTTTACGGGCTCCCGCCTCTTGACCGAGGCAACTCGGGCGCGAAGTTGGCTAGCCGACGCGTCCAAGGCTTGCTATAGAATAGTGTAGTGAACTTGTCTCTTTAGGGTTCTTGAAGTTGCCATGATGGAGGAATCAAAGAATAGAAAAATGGTGCTTGCATTTTTCTAGCAAGAAAATGAGATCAAGAAGAAACTCTCAAGATGAAGCTCTCATTTTCTTTTTCTCTCTTCTTTTTCTCTCATGAAAACTTATCATATTATCAAGTGAGAAATGAGAATGGTGGAGCAAAGAAAACATAATGCAAAGGGAGGTGAGTGTAGGAGCAAAAGAAAGGTGACCATATCCAAAGCTTCATGATAACAATCTTACATCAACTTAACATCCAATTCTAATCACAATCAATCCAAGAAAAGGTGATGGAAAAAGAATATAATGATGATGGAAAAGAATGGAATCTAAAGATGTTATCATAACAAATCCTTTTGCAAGAAAAACCTCCACAAAATGTTATTTGCAAACTTGCAAATAACACCCTCCATCGGAAAAGTCCGGCCGGGAAAGAACAAAGGAAAACCGGCCGGGACGGAATGCAAACTGGCAACTCCAGAAAACTGGTCCCGTAATAAATTACAGGAAAAACCCAAATACTGTGCATACACACCCGCATCTGTATTCCGACTGAACACAAATGCAAAGAGACAAAACTACACTATCAAATACTAGAATCCGGCTTAAGCCAAAGCCGGCTAGTAAAAACTGTCCGATCACGATCCGTGCAATACCGCACGTATCTGATCGAACCCTGCCATATCTCCATACGGCCTCTACAGCGTTTCGCCCGAAACTTGAGTAACTGAGAGTGGTGGACTCTAAAGACTCGTCAATACCTTGGCTGTGGATTTAACCACTAGCACGTCAGAGGTATAAGCCAATACGTGACGGGCCACCAGCTATTGACCAAATGGGACGTCGATGAGGAAGCTCACCCCGACACCCAACTGAGCCTGTCAGTGACAATATCCGTACAGTCCGGTCCGTTCGTCTATGAGTATCGCATGGCGGGCCTAGGGGGTTGGTGAAAGTCAGACCCCCAAAAGCGGTACAAGTCGTGTCGGAGCGTAGCCCAGAACGCCCTGAGATACTACTGGAATACCTACCAGTAAATCTCCTGCCTCGGCCGAGGGCTTTGCGTAATGGCTCTCCTAGACACAGCGCGACCTCACCCCCAATACCGGGAGAGACGAACCCCTGAAGATCCGCTCACTACCTCCATGTGGCTCGGGACTGTACCCAACTAAAACCTGTTTGCACGACTCCTTTGAGCCGTGGTAGGGTAGTAATCAAAGCACAGTGGGAACTCACACGAGACAAATGACGATCTCAGGTCGATGAACTAACCTGTACACATGTCACCAGGGAACTGCTATCTGACATCTGGTATAAGACCAACTAGCAGGTTCCCGGCGAGTCCTGTCCGGTGTACTCATAACCCAATGAGCACCTGTATACATCTTAGGTGAACCAACTGACACCAGTGGCTTGTGAGACCGGCCACCGCCCCTCGTCGGGGTCTCGACTGTATACACTAGTCTACTAATGGAGTATCGATGCCCTGTCTCGAAACTCCTACGACTAGGGACCTTTTAAGGATGTGCTTATAGACTACCAGCTCCCACGTATATGATCGCCATCATACTGCCGGCAGTCAAGCAAGAATCCTAGGGGCTTTATCAACGTGTAATAGCGACATGTCAGGTCACCTAAAGCAGTACACGATGATAAAGATAAACCAGATAGCATACTATCATCTCGAGTAAGACTGTCCTACTGGGATAGGTCCTCCCTCAATCATTGCAATCACGTGCCTGTGATCTAATAATTGACTCTGAGGGCACTAACTCCAACAGTATCTCATGAATAACGCCGCATCATTTTGCCTGAATACGAGAAAGCCCAGCCTGATGGAGTACAGATGAAGAATCTCCCGAGCTTTCAACACAGAGGCCCCGTCTTTAAAGATGTCTTGCAATGGCAGCACCGCTTTTGAAGTTTCCTGGCCGACGGTCAAGACTTTGTCGGTGAAAGACATACCATCTCCAACCATGCCCGGACGAAGGAGCAAACCCCTAGCTTCCCGCGGTGACGGACTTATGATGGAGGCGTCAACCAGCCGCATTATCCGAGGGAATCTGCATCTGTCGTAAAAAGAAGGTCTTTTGTGGATACCGAAGACCCCAAGCACGTGCAACTCTAGCCATGAAGTGAAGTAATGCATTGAGAAGTTGGAGGGATGCACCCCTGGTTCAGTGGTATCTACTGCCAAGCTGGGGCCGTGATATAGGTGGGCTAACCCAGCGATCCCGATGGCCACTTGTATTCCGGCAACCATGCGATGCGCAGGGTAGAAGACAGAAGGCCTCATGTAACGAAGGTGCATAGGAAGCGCGAACCGGCTTAACCATAAACTGAGGAACCCGAGAAAGAACGCTTCCTCATCAATGCCCGGAGCGGCGATTTCTGACAGGGGGACGATCGCGACGTCGGGAAGAAAGAAATCTTTTTGATCGGCTTCCAATATTGGCCGACGGTCCAACCCAAAGCCGAAAGGATCATCAAGTTTAGCAAACTTTTCACCTTGTCGTGACAAAATTTCTGGGCGAAGAAAACGGGCAATGAAGTCCGCAAAGTTGACCCCTCGGCCTCCTGATTCAAGAAAGTGGCTCTCATACATGTTCAACACCTTTATCAGACTTGGGAACTGGTGCTGAATGGTGTTCTCTGGGGTAAGACCCATTACCACTGATTTGGTGGCAAAAACATACTCATCCGGAGGAAGCAGCTCCTCGTAGTGCTCCCCCCTAACTGGTAAACCAGAAACCTCGGCAAATTCCTCCAAGGAAATGGAGACCTCTCTATCCAATAGGAGGAAGGTATGGGTCGGAATGTTCCACTGCTCTAAAAATGCCTTGATCCACCATGTGGGATGTGCAGAATACTGGAACAAGGAAGCATAGATCGCAGGGTATAAGCTAAGCTTCAGTAGCTGCGATTTCTTTGCCGATAAGATATATCGGGCCCACTGCAAGTATCCGACCGGATGACGAGGAGTTAGTCCGATATTGTAGGGCCGTCCACAAGGGCGCAACTCGCCCTGACATATGCACCGCCCTAGGGTGTCCAAAGCCACCGGCAGCTGCACGGGTTCTGCGGCAATAGAAGGACGAAGGAGACCTTCTGAAGTCCAATTTACCTCCTCTACAGTATAATTGATCGGGGGTGCATCTGCATAAGGGATCGCAGAGATAGGCTCCGAGGGTGTCGCACAAGAAAAGCTCCGGCGGCCTTTGATAATTTGATCATACCATCTACCCCATAGGTGAAGATTCTTGTATTCCGGGTCATGGTCTTTGATCAGCACAAGAACCTCTCAGTCTACGGGCGCCTCAGGAAATCCTCCTTCTGAGCGGATGAACAGAAAAGAAGTGTCGAAAGACATGTCGCCTGCGCGAAAAGGGACAAAAGTCAACTGTCGGTGCTATAATTTAATTTAAATCCTGACACTTGGTATTTTAGAATTTGTACCACACTGCAATGCAGTTGAGAGGGACCAAACGGGGCCCATAAAATCTAGATGACAGTTCATCATTAATAAAACAGCCTCATCATTTGATGAGGCTGTCATTAAGTGAGGAAATCCTCAAAAGAAATTCTCATTAAATGAGAGATCTCTCGGGCAGAGGAGTAAATCTCCTTTGGAGAGCAATGCTCTGTGACAGAGTGACACTTGTCAAACTCTGATCATGAAGGAATAAAAATTCCTAAAGAGCCTTGCTCTGGAAAAAAATGATGATGATGAAATAATCCATCAGAAAAATTGAAATCAATTTTTATGAATTAAAAATTCTGAGATCTTCAAGATCCATGAACAAACTCTTAAGAGTTCTTCATAAGAGATTAACAAATCTACATGTTATCAAAAGAGCAAAGCTCTGTTAATGAGTTAAGAAACCCTGAAAAAGATCTCTTTAAGATCTATGATTCCAAGAGAGCAAGGCTATGTTAATGAAGCCCTAAAAGGGTTTTTCTTTAGATCAAAGATCTATGAAGAGCAAGGCTCTGTTAACGGGTAAAACCCTAGAACTTTAAAAGATTTAATCTTTACTTAAATTTTGGCAGAGTTTTGACTCTTGAAATTTCTTAAGATGAAGAGCTATGCTCTGTGGGAGAATAAGAATTCTCGTAAAAACAAGGAAGAAGATGAACAATGGTCATCCCAGAGGACTAAAGGTCCTATTTATAGGCACTGAGTGCTGTTTCAACTTCTCAGTTGATCCAAGAGCGCAGATGCTGCCACCGCTGCACTCACGTGTGGGCCATGTGAGCATAACGGTGGGGGGCATTTGTTTCCCCCAATCAGAGCAAAGCTATGTTCAAAAATTCAAATTTTGAAATGAAGCAACACTTCAGATGCAGCGCCAAGTGCGCTGCGCCCTAAGCAGCGCACCATGTGTGCGCTAGCGCTAGGTGCACTGCGCTCTAAGCAGCGCACCACGTGTCAAACACGGGTGCGCTGCTTTTTAAGTAGCGCACCACGTGCAAAGCACGGGTGCGCTAGCGCTGGAATTAAAAACTCCCCACCATTAGATCAAAGATCTAATAATAATGATAAATCATTAATTAATCAGAATTAAATTCTGTTAAGGAAAGATTCCTCAAAATCTTTCTAAATAACAAGATTGTGTTCTGTAAATCAGAGCACCGTTGGATCAATGATCCAATGGTAAATAAAAATTACCAAAAGACAGAATATATTCTGTATGGAAAGATTTTCCAATCTTATTAAAAACAAGAAGATCGCCTTCTGTAAAACAGACGCCCTAGGATCAAAGATCCAATGGTGGGGAAACATCCCCAAATCAATCAAAGAAAGATCTCTCTAACTGATTCAACAAATCAGCCTACCCTATAAAAAGGCCCCTAGACTTCAAGTCTCAGAGAGATACAAAAAGAGAGAGAAACCTCCCCAAAAAAAACTTTGAGAAAATTCAAAGAGCAAGCTCTTGCAAGAAGATCTTTCTTCAAGGTAAAAATGATGATGATGAACATAGAGATGAAATCATCTCATAAAAAGAAGAATTCATTTCTTTAAAAAGATCATAGATCTACAAAGACAAAAAGTCACAAAGAGATCAAAAGATCTCATCATAAAATAAAAGAAGAACTTACTTCTCACAGATCATAGATCTATAAGACTAAAGTCTTTCTCAAAGAGATCATGAACATCTCATTATAAAAAGGAGAATAATTCAATTCTCTTAAGGATCATAGATCCATAAAGGCAAAGCCTTTCATCAATATAAGAGATTGAAACAAAATAAGAACGGTTGTTCTTAGATCTTAAGACAAAGTCTCTTTTAAAAAGCTCATATCATAAAATTGATCGAATGCGCTTTGCGCTATTGAACTGCGCTTCTGCGCTCTCTGGACTGGCACTCAGTGCCAAATGCGCCACGTGTCAATCACGTATGCGTCAATTAACCACTAGCGCTTTGCGCTCTTGAAATGCGCCACGTGTCAATCACGTATGCGTCAATTAAGCACTGCGCTTTTTGACTGGCGCAAAGCGCCTAGCACGCCATGTGTTGCGCTGACAGAACATAAATTGTTCTTTAATATGCCCAGAGCTCTGATGAATGCTCAGCATTCAATAAAAGACAAAAACATTGTCAAGATATAATACTCAGCATTGTTAAAAGGGCCAAGCCCAAATAAAGGCTCAACAGCCCAAAATAAAATGTTAAACATGTATTGGACTTAGCCCAAGATTGGCCATAAGTCATCAACTCATATTAATTGAGCTCATATGCTCATAAATATGTTAACAGATCTTAGCCCCAAATTGGACTACAGATCTTTCAACCAACTCATGTCGGTTCGAGGGTACATCTCTTTACTCCTCTGATATTTTTCATTGTAATCCATCAACGTCTTCAGAGAGGTGACGGGCCCCGACAACCAAACATTCTACGGACGATGGGGTCCTTTAAAACCCATAGACTATGATGTCCTTAACCTTGACTGTGAGGTCTTTAAACTCACGGACTATGATGTCCTTAACCTTGACTGTGAGGTCTTTAAACTCACAGACTATGATGTCCTTAACCTTGACTGTGATGTCTTTAAACTCACGGACTATGATGTCCTTATCCTTGGACTGAGATGTCCTTAAACTAACAATGGACCGTAATGTCCTTAAACTAATCGATCGCAATGTCTCTAAACTAAACAATAGAGCCCAATTGCTCTCTTGTTGGATCTAAACGATCCTGTTAAGTTGATCTTAGTCTAAAAATTAGACTAACGTATCCTTAACAAACGTTTAAGTTGATCTTAGTCCCAAATGAGACTAGCGTATCCTTAAGCCCAACTCCCAAACCCAAATCTAAGAAGATACAGATTTGGACTAATCCACGCCCTACGGGCGACAACATAAATTAGCCTCCGTATACAATCCACGGGCAACCAAAAACAAAACAAACACCCACGACACGAAGTGACCATCTTGAGAAGGAGAAAGTGATTACCGCGATGCGGTAGCGTAATTAACTGCAGGGGCTTGCGCCTGCAGGGAAGAGCGTCCCCACAATCAAAAACCCCACAAATGAGGGGGAATCGGATAAAGTCTGCTACATCGGCCGCATCCGTTTAAACCTTCGATACATGGTATCATAAATCAACTTGGCATCTTCGGAGAGGTGGACGGATAGCACCAATTAGCATCTGCCCCCGAATTCAGGCGAGACGGACCTGCGCGGTCACGTCTCCGTATTTTCGGCGGGGAACAGGCATGGGCACAAGAGAATGATCAAGGGAAGGAAAGAGCCCTCCACTACTTTGAAATGACTAATTTGGGATGCCACGTGCAAAGAATATGTTCCATTTGACTGAAACTAAATTTTAGGAAATGACTTTGGGTTCCAGCGGACTTTTCCATTTGATCGCCGGGCATGTTTGGAGATCCTTCATCATTCTTTTTGTTTTGGCTGAAAGAACGACCTCCCATGGAGCTTCTTCTACAAAAGAGCATGATGCCCCCGGTGTGTCCGCCTTTTTGAGAGCGTGCGGCAGGGGCGAGTTTACTTTCCAATTCTCGAACAGTGCGAATTTGCCCTGTTGGTATTGGTTCTCAATCCACCCTTTGAAGACGAAGCCATCTTTAATTGGATGGCCTATCGCTTGGTGATAGGGGCAATAATTGGGATTATTAGCCTCACCGGGTTGCAATGGGCGATTTGGATCCAGCAAGTTGATGAGCATGTTGCGCACCGCCAACTCAAACAGTCTCCTCGTTTTATCCTGGGGAAACGAATAAGGGCGCTTCAGTTTCTCATTGAAGAATCGTCGTCTTTCATCTTGGCGATCAGTTGGCTTTGGACCACTGGGCTGCTGCTGAGCATTGGCGACGAAGGTCGCTTTCCCTTTTCCTTTCTCATTTTGAGATTCCAACTTTGAAGAAGAGGGTCTATGACCCATCTGATCCATTTTGGCCAGTTTGTCAATCAAGGCCTGGAAAGTAGTTGGCTTGAAGAACATCATGAATTGGGAAATGGTCGCCTGTAGATCGAGGGTTCCTACGAACATGCCCACTACAGGCGCTTCTTCGATGCGCTATTCGCACTTCGACAATAGATTCCACCATCGTATCGCATACTGCACCCATGTTTCACCTGGCTTCACTCTGGCATTAATTAACGCGGTGATCGGGGTGCGTTCGGTAGCGCTGGCGAAACGTTGGGTGAACAGCAATTCTATCTCCGTAAGAGTTTTGACAGAGTCATTTGGAAGCTCTGAGTACCATTCGAACGCCGTCTCCGCCAAGCTGCCGACGAATTGGCGAAGCAGTAGCTTATCTTCCCCTCCAGTGTTGCCGCAGAGAGCCCTGAACTGAGCGACATGTTGATGGGGATTTCCTGTCCCCTTGTATACATGGAATTTAGGAATTGTGTATCCTGGTGAGTACTTTATCTAATCATACCATCCTCGATATGGTTGTCCAATTCTAACGACTTGGACGGTTGCTTCATTCGCTTGATGAGCTCATATTTGCTGAGCTATATAATCATCGAGCGTAGCTTTGGAGATGATCTCCTCCTTGGCTGCTGACAGGGCCGGCAGAGGATTTGATGTCTCTCATCTGTCATCTTCAATTATTACTGGTGGATCTTCGGCTGGGGGGTCCGGCTGGATCATCAGGCCAACCATATCTTTGAATAAAAGGGCTATTTGTTTTATGTTGGCCGCTTGTTCCGCAGCCTCTTTGTTCTTCTTCTCAAGCATTCTCCGAAGGAATTCGGCATCAGTTTCCTGCTCATGACGTTGCTCCGAGGATGTCTCCGGGCTTACTTTTGGTCCCGTGAGTGCGGCCATAGCTATTAGCATCTCTTGGAGCTTTTGTTGTTGCTGCTCCTGAGCCTTAGTCACTGATTGCGTAAGCGGTCGATGACCTGTGGAGATACGGCTATCCTCTTTTCCGGATGCTATATAGACGGTATACACCACCATGCTCCCAGACTTAGGGCGTTTAGGCTCAGTGCCCTTGACATTTGTCGCAGACACGGGAATTTTCTCCTGCCTTCTCCTCTTATGGGCAGTCGAAGTTGAGGGAGCCGTTGCAGCGGGTACCCAAACAGATGACACCTTCTGTGGCTTGACAGGATAGTCCTATTCTCGCCGCGCTTTCATCTTTTCCTGTTGGCAGGGGTAGTCTTGATCAATCACCGAGTCTTAGACTTGACGCCCGACTTTGTAAATTTAGGAGGACAGCCGCTGAGGGGGCTGTTCAAGCTTCGCCTTTGTAGCATTCTACATAAGTGGAGGAGATCTTTTCAGCACAGCAGTCGGAGAGTTCTTGCGGACCCTCCTGAGTGGTTCAAAGTTGTTCCCAATTGGAACAGCAGCATCGGCTTCCACCGTTGAAGCTGGCGGCGTAAATCCAGAGGGTGAAATGACCCAGCTTTCCTCACTCGGCGCCAGTGGCGACGTCGAGCATGTCGTGCGGCCGGGATCACCTCCACTGTTGGATGAGCTTCTTCTTGCCCCTTACTTTGAGGAGAGATTGTTATTGGCACTAGCCTGTCGAAGACTGACGTCCGTTGAGAAGGGATAATCAGTCTTGCGAAGGCCGACTTTCGAATAGGGGAAACAACCTTCATGACTTTGTCTGGAACGGGAGCTAAAACGGCCAGTCTTGCAAAGACTGACTCCTTAGCAGGGGAAGCCACTCTGACGACTTCAGGGACAGGAATGGCTATCCGCTTCAGGATAACCTCTTCAGTAATTGTGGGCTTCTTCATGGGCCCATCTGAGTTTCGGCCCAGTCTGTTGAAAATTGAGGCAGTAGACTTGGACGACCCGTTGAGAGGGGCCGCAGTAGTTGCAAGCCGATCAAAGACCGACTTCTACGGAGCTTCTTGCGATGGTACAGGAGCGCTAAAACTTGTTGGCGGGAGCATGGTCCCGAAGAACAGTCCAGTGGTGGCCTGGGTCACTTGTTCCACCGGCATTGTGAAAAGGGAGGCCGCTTGGGGCCCATAGGTTACTCCTCCAGACAGGACAGAGCGAGAGTTGCTGCAATTAGTGCAGTTTGAAGCCATTGATCTTCTGTTTCTCTGTACGGAGCAAGATACCAAATCTTAGTACCTCAAATCCAAGGGCAACCATATCACATCGCGATTCGTTCGCGAACACGACACACAAAGTGTGGAGTGGAAAGAGGAAAAGGTCCCACCGGGCGTGCCAGAATCTGTTCTCTGCCGAACACAGGGACGCGACCACGTAGGTCCGTCTAGCCTGAATTTGGGGGAAGATGCTATTTGGTGCTATCCGTCCACCTCTCCAAAGATGCCAAGTTGATTTATAGCACCGTATATCGGAGGTTTAGACGGATGCGGCCGTTGTAGCAGACTTCGTCAGATTCTCCTTCATTTGAGGGGTTTTTGATTGTGGGGATGCTCTTCCCTGCAGGCGCAAGCCCCTGCAGTTAATTACGCAACCGCATCGCGGTAACCACTTTCTCATTCTCCAGATGGTCACTTCGTGTCGTGTGTGTTTGTTTTATTTTTGGTTGCCCGTGGATTGTATACGGAGACTAATTTATGTTGTCGCCCGTAGAGCGTGGATTAGTCCAAATCCATATTTTCTTAGATTTGGGTTTTGCTTTGGGTTTAAGGATCATTAATCTCATTGAGATTAAGATCAACTTAAACGTTTGTTGAGGATACGTTAGTCTAAATTTTAGACTAAGATCTACTCAATGGGATCATTTAGATCCAACAAAAGAGCATTTGGGCCCTATTGTTTAGTTTAGGGACACTGCGGTCCACTGTTAGATTTATTGATTGTCGGGACCCGCCACCTCTCTGAAGACGTTGAAGAGTTACAACGACATATATCAGAGGTGTGAGGAGATGTACCCTTGAACCAATATCAGTTGAGGGATCTGTAGTTGGATTGATTTAAGGATCGTTAATCTCGTTTAAGAGTAAGATCAACTTAAATGGTTGTTAAGGATACATTAGTCTAATTTTAGACTAAGATCTACTTAACAGGATCATTTAGATCCAACAAAAGAGCATTTGGGTTCTATTGTTTAGTTTAGGGACATTGCGGTCCATTAGTTTAAGGACATTACGGTCCAGTTTAAAGACGTCATAGTCTGTAAAGTTTAAAGACATCATAGTCTATGAGTTTAAGGACCCACAGTCCAAGGTTAAGGACGTCATTGTCTATGGGTTTAAGGACCCCATAGTCCATGGAATGTCTGGTTGTCGGGACCTGTCACCTCTCTGAAGACGTTGAAGGATTACAACGACAAATATCAGAGGGGTGGAGAGATGTACCCATGAACCAATATTGGTTGGGAGATCTGTAGTCCAATATGGGACTAAGATCAAAGATTTATGAGCATATGGGCTCAATTAATCTGAATGAGGGGTTTATGGCCAACTTGGGCTTGGCCCACTCAGTTAAAATGTTAAACATTTGACAATGCTGAGCATTGATTTGGGTTCTGACAGCCTTTTGTCTTTTATTGAATGCTGAGCATTCATCATAGCTCTAAGGCTTTATTTAAAGAACAGTTTATGTTCTATCAGCGCACGCGTGAGGAACACGTGGCGCGCTTGGCGCTAGCGCCAGTTAATGAGCGCAAAGCACTTCTGTGATATAGCGCACACGTGAGGAGCACGTGGCGCGCTTGACGCTAGCGCCAGTCTATGAGCGCAAAGCACCAGTTTATGAGCGCAAAACGCTATTTGTCCAGTGGTGCACACGTGAGGAGCAAGTGGTGCGCTTGGCGCTGAGCGCCAGTCCATGAGCGCAAAGCGCTATTTGTTAAGTGGCGCATACGTGAGGAGCACGTGGTGCGCTTGGCGCTGTGCGCCAGTCCAAGAGCGCAGAAGCACTTCTGATCAGTTTTATGAACTGAGAAATAAATCCTCGTTTATAAGAGACTTTGTCTCAAGGTTCTAAGAACAAAGTTCTTATTTTATAGGAGATGTTTCAATCTCTTATTTTGGTGAAAGGTTTTTCCTTTATGGATCTGTGATCCTAAGAGAATTGAATTATTCTCCCCCTTTTTATAATGAGATGTTCATGATCTCTTTTTGTAAAAAGAACTTATTCTTATAGATATATGATCTGTGAGAAGAATTATGTTCTTCTTCTTTAATGAGATTTTTCTTATCTCTGTTTTTTTTTACCTTAAAGAAAAATTCTTCTTCTACCGAGACCTTACTCTTCTTTCTGAGATTTCTCCAAGTTTATAGGGGAGTTCCACTCTCTGAGACTTGAAGTCTTGGGGCCTTTATATAATGAAGGCTGATTTGTTCAATCGGTTAAGGAGATCTTTTCTCTAATTGATTTGGGAATTTCCCCATCGTTGGATCTTTGATCCAAGGGCTTCTGATTTACAGAAAGCAACCTTCTTGTTTTTAACAAGATTGGGAAATCTTTTCCCATACAAAATAAATTCAAATCTTCAAAGAATCCACCCTAGGAAAAGAGGAAGAACCGAAGAGCTGCGAGAACATTCAGCTGCACAATCGCACGCTATCTGAAAAGAATCTCGGACCTGCAAACAAGGGATCGAATAAAAAGGATAAGGGGAAAGAATAGGTCCCTGAGGATATCGCCCTCGATGATCGAGTCGTCGAAGAGCTGGCAGCCAAGGACCCACCCAAGAAAAACAAGGTGGATTACAACGTTCTGGCACAACAGAGGAAGATCCCCTCACAGCTAAGCATTCTCGACGCCCTTCTGCTATCTAAGGAGGCGAGAGATTCTTTAATCAAGGCATTACAAGAGCCAGACCAATTTCAAGCTTTCCTAGCTGAAGAAAAGATGAAGGATGAGCTGGAAGAAGTGCACACGGTCGATATCACTTTTGGCGATGAAGACCTCCTCCTCGGGACATGCGAGCATAACCGTCCCATTTATGACTCCGGATACTGTCATGATATCAAGATAGGCAAAATCCTGGTTGACAATGGGTCCTCCGTCAACCTCCTCAATGTAAGAGTGTTGAAGGAAATCTGCATGAGCATTCAGCATCTCGCTTGTGATAAAATCACCATCTCCGGGTTTGACTCCCAGTCATCACGGACGCTCGGGTCTGTGATACTGACGTTACGCTTTGGGCTACTCGTCATGGACATCAAATTTCACGTCATTGACGCCAAGACATGTTACAATGCTTTGCTCGATAGGCCTTGGTTACACGAGTACAACATCATACCTTCTACACAGCATCAGTGTATGAAGTATTTCAAGGATGGTTTCGAGTATACCGTGACAGGGGAGTTGAACCCATTCTCCGTGAATGAAGTCCGAAAGTACGAAGATGTGAAATATTTCTTACCAGATTTCGAAGACACAGAAAGATGCCATAAACCGAAGAACAAGGCTATCACCACTATCCCGGTCTTCGGAAGTGATACTGAGGAGGAAGAAGAAATAATTTATTCAGGACCGCCCCAATGCAACAAGCCGGGACCGTCCACCCCTATGCTAGTCTTCGGCAGCGACTCGGAAGATGAGGTCAATGCAGCATTTTCTGTTCGGCCATCAATACAAGCCTTCGCTGGCGATGATCGAAGTTTGCAAATCGCTATGGTTCCGCAAGAGCACTACAAAGAGCTCGACGCACTTGATACCTACAGTGTGCAAAAACTGCAGACGTTCTACGTCCCTCCCAGGCGAAAAGATGAAAAGGCGATCCTCTTTTATCGATCCGCTTGATAGGCTCCAGCCCATCCGTCTGCCCAGATACTATACAGAAGGATTAAAAAGGCTATTGAGGCGCCAAGGTGTACCCTTCAAACAGACCGCTCGAAAAGCTAAGTTCTATGACAGGATCTGGAACATCCCCGGAACTCAGCGAAAATTGCCCAACGGGAGAATGAAAATGATCGGGCTTGGATATGTTCAATCTAAGAAACGGGAGTGATTCCTGTAGGGTTCCTAGGCACTCTCAAGAGGTTTCACAAGGCATCAACCATGCTAATTTCAAATTTTACGAGTGCCGAGAAACCCTAATACGGATCGTTAACTAGAATTTTAGGCGAAAAGATAAGCTAGTTAACATCTTAACTAAAAGTGAGAAGTTACAACCTTTGTAGATCCGGTTCTCCACTTCCTTAGCTCCACGTAGACGTCCTCTCGCTGTCCTAGTCAGATCTCGGACTCTAGCATCGGCTTCATCGGAGAAATGAGCGGACAAGTCGTCGGCTACGATGCCGAAGATGATCTACGTCGAGGTTACACAAGATCAAGCTCCAACTTCACCAAGTTGTGAAACTTGTGAAGAAAACACCCTATACTACTTGGCAAGAGGTAGAGGATGAAGAAATAGGAGGTGGGTTCACTTTAGAATTGGATTTCTCACTCTTTTTCTCAAGGTGCCATTGATGGAGACAAGGTTTTCTTCATGAAGATGAAGAAGAAAAAGAAGATAGAATATGATAAGTGTTGCAAAAAGAATAATAAAATGAATACTTATCATCTTCTAACCTTGGTTAGGTGTAGAGAATAGACCATAGTTAGTGGGAATGGTTAGGGTTAAGCATGAAGACAAAATGGTCACTTGGTCAAAGCTTCATGAAGCTTCAACAAGCTTCATGATAAAAAGAAACCATTTTGTTTTCTTTTATCTATTTCTCAAAAAAGAAAAGATAAAAATATTAAGTGAAAATATAAAACCCTAACCATTCACTAAACATGGTTTAAGTCTTTACACAAATCCAAGTGTATATGTATCATCAAACATGATACAATCAAGTGCACAAAAGTATATCACATATACAACTTGTGAACATCAAGTGAGAAAATTCATTTAAAGTGAACCATTACTAGTTAATGCAAAGTAATATATCAAATATATAATTATACATTAAATCATTAAATCAACACTTGATTCAATGATCCGGTCATGTCGCACATAACCGACTAGTATACAATGTATCGATTTATCGAATCAACGATTCGATAACTAGGTTATATCGCATACAACCAATCGAAACATTCATCGCGAGAATGAAATACGGTATCACATACTCGCATTATTCTCGGTCCCGCACATATCTCATATGCGCTCCTATTTCGTTTCGCTTGAGCCAGGAAACCTCTGTGTAGGACTCTAAAGACTCGTCAATACGCCGGCAGCAGATGATGATCATATCAAGCACCCACAAGCCGCAAGCGGTGTGCTAAACGTAACGGCCACCTGGGTATTGAGCGATCAGAAGATCGACGAGCTAGCCCGCTCACACTCCTGTGAATCCAACCAGTAACACTTACCGTACAGTCCGGTCTGTTCGTCTGATATGTCGCATATCAAGTCTAGGGGTGGTAAACGTCAGACCCCAATAACCGATAAGTCATGCCGATATGAGGCTCATAACGAGTCGAGAAACTACTGGTAACACTTACCAGCAGATCTCTGATCAGCCCTGGCCAGGGACTTCCCTGTTACGGCCAATCGAGCACTGCGCAACATCAACCCCCAATACCGGGAGAGACGAAACCCCTCCTATCGCTCATTGCCTCCATATGACTCGGGACTGTACCCAAAGACCACCGTTTTGCATGCCCTCATGGACGTGGTAGGGTGGAGATCAAAGCACAGTGGGAATCACACAAGACTCTATGACGATCTCGGGTCTACAGACTAACCTGTACAAGTGTCACCTGAGAACTGCCATCTGACGTGAGGTATAATACCATCTGGGAGTTCTCGACGAGTCCGTCCAGTGTACCCAGTCTCTACTGAGCACCAGTATACCATCTCTGATGTCAAACACCAATGGATATGGGATCATCCATCGCCCATCTCATGGGTCGAGAAACGTATATGCTAGTCTACACTGGTATATCGATGCCCCGTCTCGATACACCCACGACTAGGGACCTTGAAGGATGTACCTATGGACTACCATGTCCCCATTAGTATGATCTGCATCATAGTCCAGATAGTCAAGTACACATCCTAAGGGCTTTACCAACATGTAACTTTAAGACAGTTTAAAGAGACAAGTGTACATGTTAAGATAAAGAGCAACCAGATAGCATACTATCATATCGAGCAAGAAAGTCATATCTATATATGTCCAAGCATCCAATATAGTATACATGATCTGTACAATACTGGCCTCTAGGGCATACATACAACTAACAATCTCCCACTTGCACTAGGGCCAGCTGCTGTAGTATCGCATACCGAGCATCCCGAAGAGTCTCTCAAACTGTATCTGGGAAATGGCCTTTGTGAGTGGATCCGCCGTGTTGTTCTTCGTGTCAACCCTCCTGACCTCGATCTCCCGGCGATCAACTATCTCCCGGATCAGGTGATACCGCCTCAGAATATACCTGGATCGCTGATGGGACCTAGGTTCCTTGGCCAAAGCCACCGCTCCATTGTTATCGCAATACAAAGGTATTGGATGCTCAATGGATGGAACCACTCCAAGTTCAATAATGAACTTCTTGATCCAGACAGCCTCTTTAGCAGCATCGTTGGCAGCGATGTATTCAGCCTCCATCGTCGAGTCTGCCACGGTTTCCTGCTTGGAACTCTTCCAGCTAACCGCCCCTCCGTAAAGGGTAAAGACAAATCCCGACTGTGACTTAGAGTCGTCCTTATCACTCTGGAAGCTCGAATCGGTAAAGGACTCCACTTAGAGTTCTCCGTTACCATACACCAAAAGCATCTCTTTAGTCCTTCGTAAGTACTTGAGAATGCTCTTCACAGCTATCCAGTGACTCTCTCCAGGATCAGCTTGATACCTGCTCACTACACTTAGTGAGTATGCTACATCGGGTCTAGTACATAGCATCGCGTACATAATAGAGCCTACAGCCGAAGCATAGGGTATCCCTTGCATGCGAGCTCTCTCCAAATCAGTCTTGGGAGACATCTCTTTGGAGAGAGTGACTCCAGAGATCGTGGGCAAGTTCCCACGCTTGGATTCTTCCATACTAAACCTCTTTAGTATGGTGTCAATGTACCTGGATTGGGACAATCCCAATATCCGTTTGGATCTATCTCTATAGATCCTTATTCCCAATATGCAGGAGGCATCACCAAGATCTTTCATTGAGAATCTTTGTGATAAGAAGAGCTTGACCGATTGCAGCATAGGAATATCATTTCCTATCAAGAGTATGTCGTCCACGTACAATACGAGGAAGACCACCTTACTCTCTGCTACCTTCTTGTAGATACAAGGTTCATCTGGGTTTTTGACGAAATCAAACTCTTTGATAACGACGTCAAAGCAGATGTTCCAACTCCGCGATGCTTGCTTTAATCCATAAATGGATTTAAGCAGCTTGCACATCTTCGCGCTGCTCCCACTATCTACGAAGCCCTCTGGCTGAGTCATGTACACGCACTCTTCTAAATCACCGTTTAGAAAGGCGGTCTTAACATCCATTTGCCAGATTTCGTAGTCATGATATGCAGTGATGGCAAGCATGATCCGGATGGATTTAAGCATAGCCACTGGAGAAAAGGTTTCGTCATAGTCCACACCTGGTCTTTGACGAAAACCCTTCGCAACAAGTCTAGCTTTGAAAGTCTCCACTTTTCCATCTACACCAAGTTTCTTCTTGAAGATCCACTTGATCCCAATGGGTTTTACCCCTTCAGGAGCAACTTCCAAAGTCCATACTTTGTTGGTGTACATGGATTCCATCTCGGACCTCATTGCATCCAGCCATTTCACTGAGTCCCTACTCGTGATGGCCTGCTCGAAGCTAGTTGGGTCATCATCCTCCATGATGCAATCCTCGCTTCCACTGTCAATGAGAAAACCGTAGTATCTCTCAGGTGGACGAGATACCCTACTAGATCGGCGGAGAGGCTGGGGTTCGTCGAGTTCTACTGAATCCTCTGGTTCTACCAAGTCTTCTGTTATAGTTTGTATTGCTGGAACCTCTTCCAGTTCTACCTCAATGCTACTTGTCTGTTTCATAAGAAAACTCTTTTCTAAGAAAGTGGCATGTCGAGAAACAAACACTTTTTGTTCCTCGGAGTGGTAGAAGATATACCCGCGCGAATGTTTGGGATATCCAACAAACTTACATAGAACAGACCTTGCCTCGAGCTTGTCCGGATTTTGTGTTTTAACATAGGCCGGACAACCCCATATCTGAATAAAATTAAGACATGGTCTCTTGCCATTCCATATCTCATATGGAGTGGTAGGCACTGATTTGGTTGGAACTCTATTCAATAGGTATGCAGCAGTCTCCAGTGCATATCCCCAGAAGGAAATAGGTAACTCAGCTGCACTCATCATAGAGCGCACCATATCTAATAGGGTGCGATTTCTCCGCTCCGATACACCGTTGTGCTGTGGTGTATAAGGAGGAGTAAGCTGAGAGAGAATCCCATTCTCTTTTAGATAATCTCTGAATTCGTTACTTAAGTATTCTCCTCCTCGATCAGATCGAAAGATCTTAATACTTTTGCCCGTTTGGTTCTCTACTTCTTGTTTATAATCTCTAAATTTCTCAAAAGCTTCTGATTTGTGTTTCATCAGGAACACATATCCGAATCTAGAGAGATCGTCAGTGAATGTAATGAAGTACGAAGAACCATCCCTGGCATGTGTAGACATGGGACCGCATACATCACTATGTATTAGTCCCAAGAGTTCGGTAACTCTTTCTCCGTGTCCAGTAAACGGAGTTTTGGTCATCTTGCCTTTGAGACATGACTGGCAAGTGTCATAAGATGAAAATTCAAACGAATTTAAATATCCATCCTTATGCAACTTAGCTAGTCGTGTCGCATTGATGTGACCCAGTCTACAATGCCACAAGAAAGATTCGTCCAGTTCAGAACTCTTCCTCTTGTGTGTGTTTTGTAAATTGAGGACTGTATTTTGATTGAGAATGAATATGCCATTATACATCGAGCCTGATGCAATCAACTTTTGATCTAGGAATATGTTCATAACATTATCCTTTACTACAAAATTATATCCTTCTTTACTTAATAAAGAAACTGATATAATGTTGCACATCATGTTCGGTATATAATAGCATTCATTTAGAATCAGTGTATCACCGCTTGGTAATACTAGGTGATATTCGCCAACTGCTTTGGCGGCAACATTTGCCCCATTCCTAACTTGAACGGAATGATCACCTTTTCCCAGTTCTCTACCTTTCCGCAGCCCATGTAACATCTTACATATGTCGGATCCTGATCCGGTATCTAATACCCAGGACGTAGGGTGAACTGAGAAACAGTTCTCAATGACAAACACACCCAAAGATGATGCATCAACATGCATGTTCTTCGTTTGGGCGGTGTGAGAATCCAGATATTCTCCTGTTTCCTGTTCATTCTTATAACATTTATAAGATAGAACGGGTTCAACGTTCCTCTGCACAGTATAACATGCGGGTTCGGTCAATACATCCATATTATTATCTTTATTAGGGCATGACATGGTCGCTACCTGGAGAGAGAGAGAAGAAAACACTTTAGCGTAAGCTCGTGCAAGATCAGATTGGTTATTATCTTATCTAATCAGGATGGCTCCCACTGGTTTTTATCAAATCTTCCTTCAAACCCTAAAAGGAAAGACTAGCCGGGATTAATTACACACTACAAGTTCGCCTATCTTTCAGCCAGGCCAGTGTCGGTACTTTGAGGGAGGTCCCCCGTGCTTCCGCACAAACCTAATTAATGTAAACCTTGTTTTCCCAGAGGCGTAACCCCGTTGACACCTTTCTAGACACCTACTCGATCAGCTAATTGCAATGTGTAAGACTCTCCCAGGAGTAACTCTTACTCGCAGTGGGTATCGGGATCCAACTATCTCATAGAAGGTATGCAATCTCATTGCAAATTTCAACACTTGAAATTCCAGATAATACTTTTTCCCCTAGCGTCCTGTGACTTTGACGGAGGCCAAACTACCCACAGGGCGCTAGTCAAGTTCAACCCGTCATTTCTTGATCGAATTAAACCCACCCGTACGACCCTTGACGGAGGCCAAACTACGCCGTACGAATACCCTAATCCAATCGCATCATATGCTGGCAGATAAGCACTAGTTAACTACCATACACTACGCCTTGACGGAGGCCAAACTACCGCAGCATGAATACTAAGTAGTACTTATCTGAAATGACGGAGGGCTACGCAGGTTTTTCTGAAAACCATGAGCGTAATGAACTTGATATCGTTGTAGAATCAAAATGAAGTTTTGAAATGGAGTGATTTTGAGGCTTTTCTAGTTTTGCTAAAGGGGTCACTCCTGGTGAAGGGATCGTCGGCCCTTTCCTCGTCGAATGAGGTGCGGGATATATCATATATATCACTGTGCAAAGCAGAAACTATAGAAGCAATCAAAAGTCAAACCGAGTGTGTAGCATCTGCCAGTTATTGCTAAAGGAGTCACTCCCGGTGAAGGGATCTCGGTCCTTTCCTCATCGAATAAGGTGCAGGGTATATCATATATACCGCTATGCAAAGCAAGAACTGTAGCTACCTGTTTTGTTTAAAATTTGATTCTACAACATCTTAGGTTTCTTTTATTTCATTAATCACATTAATGAAGTCCCATCATTTAAGTCACCTAAACATCACAGATAAATACGACGTACACTTATGCCATCCGCATTCGCATGGATGTCCCCTCGTGCACCGTTAGGTTAGGTAACTAACGACAGAGCAGGGCAGGGCTGGTGCGGATGCAAAACATAAGTAACGTCTATATAATATATCATATATACTATATACTGTATCTATCATAGAACATCACATGATCACATCACAGATATCGCAGCAGAATAAACATATGAAACATTGGATATACTAGGACGTCCGTGTTTTCAATATGAGCCAGTATAAAACACGGATTCCACGGTCGTGATGAATAGCCAATCCCACACCCCTAGACCCCTACGAGAGCGGCAAGCAACCCTACCAATTCAAGGGTTAGGAAACCCGGACTCGACTCCTCGAGATGGTCTCCCACTAGACCCTAGAACCCGGTTACTTGTGCTCCCCTCCTTGGGTCTATCCTAATGCGGAAAAGTAAATAATATACAAAAGGTGACAACTTCCGCAACCTGGAAGTGCCCCAATAAAAGAATATTACATACAAGTTTTTACATGAATGAAAATGAAAAACACTCATCTCACATAAAAACCCCCGGCTATTCAAACACGACTATCCAATATAACATATCCAGCAACACATAACATCACATGTCATCAACGTAAGTAAATATGCGCATCCCAATTGTCGTTGACATATAGCAACGAAACCGGCGATACCACATATTACACTTACGGTCACAGAAAAGAAAGTGTAAAACTACAACAGTTGGAATTCGCAACCTCTTTAGACATCGCATGCCTAATCAAATGAAATACTTAGACATCACATGCCTAACAATTACAAACCCCGCATTTTAGTCTCATTATCGAAAACTCTTTTCAATATCAAGTGAGACTAAACCGCTAGATTTATAACATTCATTCAGTTATCTCATAACTGTATGTGAATTCCAATTATTGTATCCCATTCCGGATAAATAGTAAATATTAAACTTCCCGATCGAACATTCGAACACCCAAGTTTTCCCGAAACCGTTCAACACATGAAATAAGTTCAAAGACATTCACTTCATGCCTCAGTACCAACGGTCCAGCCATAGAAGGGTCAAGCCAACGCCTCACATGTGGCACGCCGTACTGCCCCAAACCCTAAGGTTCAAAGGGCAGTTCAAGACGGTCACATAATCGAGTTAAGGTTTTTTGTCTTCTAGAGGGACCATCGCGTTACTTGCACTACTTAGAACGTCATTAAACAACGGAAAAGTCCAACAATTGGAAATTTCCTGGCAGGGGAAAGATTGGGTATTTACATCCGGTCAAACTTTTTAACATATTCTAAAATAACCGGAAAAACACATAGACAAAATTTGATAATCCGATCGAATAATCGAAGCTCCAAAACACCCCAGAAAACTCAGCTCTTGAGTGCAAATTAAAAATTCCCAGAAAACTCAGCACCTGAAAACATGAATTACTGTGCAAAGTTTGGAGGCAAATACCATCAAGTGGCCGCGGAACCGCCGCAGAAGCCAGGCTTCTGCCGCGGTTCCTCCGCGCTTTCGAGGCATCATGAGATAATTTTTGCACCGTAATTCTTAGAATTCCCTGATGAATTTTTTAAGCATTTTTAATCTGGAAAAAACCCAGTTTTTGAAAAAAGTCCAGAGAGCGATTTGGTTTTAGGGTTTCGGTTTCGATCGGGTTTCAAACATCGTCTAAGCATCGCCTAAGGCTCTAGCTAGGCTCTGATACCACTGTAGGGTTCCTAGGCACTCTCAAGAGGTTTCACAAGGCATCAACCTGTTAGTGTTTATGCCCTAGAAGGCCATTACTGTATCATACTAGCTTGTATATTACTTAATGGAAGCTTGGGATATTCACATGTATATAACAGTCTTGCTAAATATGGTAGTATGCTACTTGGTTTTTCTATCTTAATATGTGAGTGTACGTATTGATAGAGCTCTTAGGATCTTGCTTGTCTACCAGCGTTGTGATGGCAGTCACACTAGTGGGGGCTGGGTAGTCTACAAGCACATCCTTATTCAGGTCCCTGGTCGTTGGATTATCGAGACAGAGCATCGATACTCCGGAGTAGACTGGTGTGTACGCTTCTCATCCCAGTTGGGGAGATGGCATGTCCCACAGCCATCAGTACGTCGTACTGGAGATAGTATACAGGTGCTCGTTAGGTTACGGGTACACCGGACAGGACTCACAGGGAACTGTTGGTTGGTTTGATACCAGTCGTCAGTGAACAGTTCCCAGGTGACATGAGTACAGCGTAGTCCGCAGACTTGACACTGCTACTTCGCCTCGAGTGTGTCCCACTGTTCTTAGATTGCTACCCTACCACGGCTCAAAGGAGTCGTGCAAACAGGTAGCAGTTGGGTGCAGTCCCGAGCACTTGGAGGCAGTGGCGGTTAGACAGGATTCGTCCCTCCCGGTATTGGGAGTAGATATCGTGCTGTGTCAGAGAGCCATTACGCAAAGTCCCTGGCCAGGGCAAGCGAGATTTGCTGGTAGGTTCCAGTAGTTTCTCAGGGTGTAATGGGCTTCACTCCGACACGACTTATACCGCTATTAGGGGACTGACGCTTGCCGCCCCCCTAGGCCCGATATGCGATAGTCTTGGACGAACGGACCGGACTGTATGGAGATTGTCACATCAGACTCAGTAGGAGTTCGGATGGGTTTTTTCTCATCGGCCTTCTTATCGACAACTACCTGGGGACCGTTACGTACAGCTAGTGCCGCTTGCGGTCTGTGGTTAAACCCACTGCCAGCGTAGTAGTCGAGTCTCTAGAGTCCCACACAGAGAGTTTCCTACTCCAGGCGAAACGATATAGAGGTTGCATGGTTTTGCGACAAAGGGTTCGGACGCATACGTGCGTTTACGCACGTACGACTTTCGGACAGTTTTTACCAGTCGGCTTTGGTTTAAGCCAGTTACTGGTATCCGGTTATTGGATTTTTACAGTCTAAAGTTTTTCCGTATTTTTTCGGATCGGAGGGGCGTTCTCGTAATTACTCGAGAAGCTTCTAGAAGATGTGACTAAGGAGGTTTCTTTTGGATAAGAGAGTGAGTCATGGTGGTGATTCATTCACTTCATTAATGCACATTTATTGCTTAATGACTCATGCTAATGAATCATCACAAGATATTTTATGAAGCATGCTTATTCATTTCTTTTATTCATTTGTTGAAAATAAGAATGCTTCATAATATTATGATACACTCTCTCTCTTCTCTCATTATCTTATCTCATACTCTCTCTCCTCAAGCTCTCATCTTCAAGATACTAACCTTAATCCTCATGTGTTGAGAACAAAGGTTTAGTTAGACTTAAGCATCCATAACCTACACTCTACATCATCCTTTCATCTTTGATTAGCAATCAAAGTTGATTAGTTACCTCAAGTTAGAGGTTTAGCTTGGAGTTTCGCTCTCGGGTGGATCGTCTACTACCTAGAGAAGGTCGAGGAGAACAAAGGAGGACGTAAAGAAGAAGGACCGGTTTCATTAGGTATAATCCCTAATCACTTGTGAAAAGAAACTCATAGAATACGGTTATTTAGAGTTTAGCTTCGATTTAAGCGGTTAGTCGATGTTCGTTCCTTAAACTTGATCGTTTTTGTAAAATCCGCCTCCCCACAAGTACTGGGGTGTACTACATCGACTTACAGTGGTATCAGAGACAGGTTAAACACTAAATAACTTAATCGCAAATTTGTACGAATTTCGAACGGAAAAACGAAACCGGAAAACCCTAAAAAATGCTAGTTTCTGTCGAATTTAAAACGATGTCAGAAAATTTTTCAGGTGAGTTCAGAGAGCTTAGCATGACACCAGTAGACTACACAAGAAAAACAGTCAGCTAACTCGTTCAACTCAGCGCGGAACCGCGGCCACAGCCTACTGAGGCGCGGCGCTTCCGCGGCCGAGTCAACGAGTTAGCGGCCGAGTTTTCTTGTGTTGTCTCTGTATAACATTTGGGGTTTTCTGGAATGTTTAATTATTGCTCAGGTTACTGTTTAACAGAGCAGATTTTGGAGCAATATTGATGTTGTTTATTCGATCGAATTGTACAGTATTTGCGTATTGGATTATATCTGTGATTGTTTGATGTGTTCGTAAACCTTCCCCAACTGCTAGTATGTCGGTTGGCAGGGGGTTGCACATTTCTGAAATGGTTATATCTGTTTGTGCATATAAACTGTATTGGACTGTTGTGGTGTATAGCCGGGGTTAGCAATGGGTTATTGATTAATTCATTTGTTGTAAATGTAATTTGTTGTAATATTATTTTTGCGGGGCACTTCCAGGTTGCGGTCGTAGCCACCGTTGTATTATTTCATTTTACTGTTTTTGCTCCTAGGACTGACCCAAGGTGGGGTACACAGACTGCCGGGTGGGTAGTTTGCCGTACCCGTAGGGGTCGAGGGTGGGGTAACGGCTATTCATCACAACTGTGTAATCTGTCTTTTCTTGCAGGCTCAAAAGAAATACAGATTGCTTGCATATCCAATATTGTTTATCTGTGTTCTGGAATGAATATCATTGCGTCAGACGAATGTAAAATATCTATATTTATTGTAGCTATTTAGACGTCACTTATGTTTTACACCCGCGCTAGCCCAGCCCCCGCTCTGTCGTTAGTTAAGTAACCTAACGGGTGATGACGGGACCCCGTGGCGAATGCGGATGGCATAAGAGGACGTTGTATTTTCGTTGTTTTCTGCAATGATAGGTTAATGATGGGACGCATTATCTGTAATGCAAAGAAAATAAACCAAAGTTTAAATCGTTGGAACAATTTAAAAGAAACCATTCGGTTATTTTTAAAACAGATATTTTTAAATGCGGAGCTTTAACCACTCCTTTTAAAAGCTATCAGGTTCCTTCGGTTATATCAAGTTCACTACGTTCACGGTTTTGCCAAAACCATTCGTAGCCCTCCGTCATTTCATTTGGGTATTCAGTAGTATTCAAGCTATGCATTTTGGCCAAAGTCAAGGCATAGTGTTTGGTAGCTGCTGGGTTTTCATTTGTTGCATAAGATAGATGAGTCGGTTTGGGACAGTCGTATTACCATTTGACCAAAGTCAGGGGTATATACGAATGGGTTCAAATTGACAAGATAATGACGGGTAGAACTTGACATGTGACTTATGACATTTTGACCAAAGCCAAGGTCATAAGAGCATGGGGCAAAAACTTATATCGGGAATTTCAAAAGAAACTGAAATTTGCAAAGAGATGCATACCATTTTGAGTTTGATGAATGTTGGTAGCATTCCTACAACATTATCAGACGATGATATTTGGATCCCGATCCTACTGTGAGTATATGCTACTTATCAGGATATTCGTCACTTAACGATCAATGCTATAAACCTAGTAGGTGTCCAGAAAAGTGTCAGCGGGGTTACGCCCCCAGAGAAAAGAGGTTATTTAATTAAGGAACTTCGCGAAAGCGTTGGAAAACCTCCCTCGAAGTATCGACACCGGCCTGGCTGAACGGTTAAGCAAGTATTGTACGGTGAGAATAGTCTTGGCTAATTCTTCTTTTATGGTTTGAGGAAGGATTCGAGAAACAGTGGGAGCCATCCAGTTTAGATAAACTAAAAACCACTCTAAACTTGCAAGAGCATCGTGCTAAAGTGTTTTCTTCTCTCTCTCCTAATTGCAGCGACCCTGAAAATGACTGGACTTAAGTTACTTTTAGAAAAGAATATACTGACAGGGCCAAACTATAAAGATTGGCTGCGGAATGTCAAGATGGCCTTGACCTATGACAAATTGGGGTACGTCCTCACCGCTACGGCACCTGCTGTCCCTGGTCCCAAATCCAGCAATGCGGATAAGGAAATCCGCAAAACCTGGGATTTAGATTGCGCGAGAGCCAAGTGCATCGTGCTTGCCTCGATGAACAATGAACATCAGAGGAGGCACGAGGATATGTCCCTAGATGGCATATTTCTCCATACAAAGGAACTTTATGGAGAGCAATCTCGTATTGCAAGATACGAGACCTCGAAGAAATTATTTCGAGCGAGGTTGGCTGTCGGGTCATCGGTAGGTGAACATGTCCTACAGATGATCGGCTATATTGAGGAGCTCGCAGACCTTGGGACGACTTTGGATAATGAGCTCTATACAGACCTTATTCTCCAGTCCCTTCCTCCCACCTACGCCCAGTTAATCCTCAACTTCAACCTTCAAGGAAAAGAAGTTGAACTTGCGGAACTCCTGAACATGTTAAGGAGTGCAGAGGGCACCTTACAGAAGGTAAGGGAAACACCCGCTATGTTTGTTGGCGGTTCATCTTCTTCAGGGTCCAAGGCTAGGGCCAAAGGAAGGAAGAAGAAGGCCGCACCCAAACCTAGAGGAGGTGTTAGTAAGGTGAGAGGGAAGGGAAAGATAAAGAAAGCAGTACCGATAGTTGGTCAGGATGAGTGCTTTCATTGTCACAGGAAAGGGCACTGGAAGAAGGATTGCAAGGCGTGGAACGCCAAGAACCAGGAACCGAAGCAAGCTGTGGCTTCGACTTCAGGTGTGTTTGTAATTGAGAATTGTCTGTCGATCAACTCTACTTCCTGGGTATTGGATACCGGATCAGGATCTCATATTTGCAATTCATTGCAGGCACTGAGAAACCGTAGAGTGCTGAAGGAAGGTGATATGATCCTCAGGGTTGCTAACGGAGCTAGCGTGGGAGCTGCGTCCGTCGGGGATTATCACCTAGGATTGACGAGTGGACATATTTTGGTTTTGCATAACTGTTATTTTGTACCCAGCTTAACGTGTAATATCATATCAGTTTCCTTGTTATCAAATAAAGGTTATGATTTCACGTTTGTAAGAGATGTTGTCAACATCCACCTTAATCATGGTTTGATTGGGTCCGGTACTCTAAATAACGGCATATATGTGTTAAACCAACTCCAAATTTTCAATGTCCAGAACACACTAAAAAGAAAGTCTCCAGATTTAAATAAAGCTTTCTTATGGCATTGTAGACTGGGTCACATCAATGAGAGAAGGTTAACTAAGTTGCATAGAGAAGGATATTTAGACACGTTCGAATATCAATCCTATGACACTTGTCAATCTTGTCTCAAAGGAAAGATGACAAAGACTCCATTTACTGGACAAGGAGTAAGAGCGAGCGAGCTCTTAGGACTCATACACAGTGATGTATGTGGTCCAATGTCTACACATGCGAGAGGTGGTTTTTCCTATTTCATTACTTTCACGGATGATTACTCAAGATACGGATTCATTTATCTGATGAAACATAAATCCGAGGCTTTTGAGAAATTCCAAGAGTATAAGAATGAAGTAGAAAACCAAACCGGCAAAAGTATTAAGACACTTAGATCTGATCGAGGTGGAGAATACTTAAGTGCCGAGTTCCTAGGTTACCTAAAAGAGAAAGGAATTCTCTCTCAGCTTACTCCTCCATACACTCCACAGCATAACGGTGTATCGGAGAGACGGAATCGAACCCTATTGGATATGGTACGATCCATGATGAGTAATGCTGAGTTACCGCGATCTTTCTGGGGTTATGCGCTAGAATCAGCGGCATATCTTCTGAACAGGGCTCCTACCAAGACTGTGCCTACCACTCCATATCAGATGTGGACTGGGAAGAAACCCCATCTTCAACATATGAAGATTTGGGGATGTCCAGCTTTTGTTAAAAAGCAGCATGTGGACAAGCTCGAGGCACGATCAGTAAAATGTATGTTTGTGGGATATCCAAAGAACTCCAAGGGATATTATTTCTATTACGCAGAGGAACAAAAGGTATTTGTTTCTCGTAATGCCCATTTTCTAGAACATCAGTATTTAGAAAAGGAATCAAGTGGGAGCGAAATAGAACTGGAAGAAATTCCAGAGCCACAAACTGCTACTGAAAGTTTGGTAGAACCAGAGGTTCAAGAAGAACAGATCATTCCCGCACCCCTCCGCAGGAGTAGTAGGCCGTCTCATCCGCCTGAGAGATACTACGGTTTTCTCATAGACGGGGATAGAGAGGATTGCATCATAGATGATGATGAACCTACTGACTTCCAGCAGGCCATCCAGAGCGGCGACTCGGTACGATGGCTAGATGCAATGCGGACCGAAATGGAGTCCATGTACACCAACAAAGTATGGACTTTGGACTTTGCTCCAGATGGGGTAAAACCCATAGGATGCAAATGGATCTTCAAGAAAAAGATTGGTGTAGATGGACAGGTGGAAACCTATAAGGCTAGACTTGTTGCAAAGGGTTTTCGTCAAAGACCTGGTTTGGACTATGACGAAACTTTTTCTCCAGTGGCTATGCTCAAATCCATTCGGGTCCTTCTTGCTATTGCTGCCTTCCATGATTATGAAATCTGGCAGATGGACGTAAAGACGGCTTTTCTGAATGGAAATTTAGAAGAGAGCGTCTATATGGATCAGCCAGAGGGTTTCAATCAGAGTGGGAGCAGCGGGAAAGTATGCAAGCTGCTTAAGTCTATTTATGGACTAAAGCAGGCATCGCGGAGTTGGAACATCTGTTTTGATGAGACAGTCAAAGAATATGACTTTATCAAAAATCCAGATGAACCGTGCATATATAGTAAAGTTGTGGCCAGAAGTGTCGCATTCCTCGTCTTGTACGTGGATGACATTCTATTGATAGGAAATGACATTCCTATGCTACAATCTGTCAAAGGATTCTTGTCACACAGGTTCTCCATGAAAGACCTGGGTGATGCCTCTTACATTCTGGGGATCCGGATCTATCGTGATAGATCCAAGAGGATGTTGGGACTTTCGCAGTCCAGGTATATCGACACTGTACTGAAAAGATTCAGTATGGAAGATTCTAAGCGCGGTAATCTACCGGCTTGTCACGGAATCACCCTCTCCAAAGAGATGTCTCCCAAGACTGATTTGGAAAGGGAACGCATGTCTATTATACCCTACGCTTCTGCGGTAGGCTCTATAATGTATGCGATGTTGTGTACCAGACCAGATGTAGCTTACGCACTGAGCGTGGTAAGCCGGTATCAGTCAGACCCAGGGGAGAAACACTGGATAGCAGTAAAGAACATTCTCAAGTACCTGAGGAGGACTAAGGAGATGTTCTTGGTTTACGGCGCTAAAGACCTCAGGTTGGAGGCCTTTGCTGATTCCGGCTTCCAGAGTGATAAGGACGATTCCAAGTCCATGTCGGGTTATGTCTTTACCCTCAATGGAGGGGCGGTGTGCTGGAGGAGCTCCAAGCAGGACACCGTTGCTGACTCGACGATGGAAGCGGAGTATATAGCTGCTTGCGATGCCGCAAAAGAAGCAGTCTGGATGAAGAAGTTCCTAACAGAACTTCAGGTTGTTCCTACCATAGTTGATCCAATACCTCTGTATTGCGACAACAACGGAGCTATAGCTTTAGCGAAGGAACCAAGGTCCCATCAGAAGTCCAGACACATCTTGAGGCGGTATCACCTGATCAGGGAGATCATTGATCGTCAGGAGATCGAGGTTCGGAGAGTTGCTTCAGAAGAGAACATTGCTGATCCATTCACGAAGGCCCTTCCTCAGATTCAGTTCGAGAGGCTGCTCGAGATCATTGGTCTACGATATGCCAGTACATGGCCCTAGTGCAAGTGGGAGATTGTTAGTGTTTATGCCCTAGAAGGCCATTACTGTATCATACTAGCTTGTATATTACTTAATGGAAGCTTGGGATATTCACATGTATATAACAGTCTTGCTAAACATGGTAGTATGCTACTTGGTTTTTCTATCTTAATATGTGAGTGTACGTATTGATAGAGCTCTTAGGATCTTGCTTGTCTACCAGCGTTGTGATGGCAGTCACACTAGTGGGGGCTGGGTAGTCTACAAGCACATCCTTATTCAGGTCCCTGGTCGTTGGATTATCGAGACAGAGCATCGATACTCCGGAGTAGACTGGTGTGTACGCTTCTCATCCCAGTTGGGGAGATGGCATGTCCCACAGCCATCAGTACGTCGTACTGGAGATAGTATACAGGTGCTCGTTAGGTTACGGGTACACCGGACAGGACTCACAGGGAACTGTTGGTTGGTTTGATACCAGTCGTCAGTGAACAGTTCCCAGGTGACATGAGTACAGCGTAGTCCGCAGACTTGACACTGCTACTTCGCCTCGAGTGTGTCCCACTGTTCTTAGATTGCTACCCTACCACGGCTCAAAGGAGTCGTGCAAACAGGTAGCAGTTGGGTGCAGTCCCGAGCACTTGGAGGCAGTGGCGGTTAGACAGGATTCGTCCCTCCCGGTATTGGGAGTAGATATCGTGCTGTGTCAGAGAGCCATTACGCAAAGTCCCTGGCCAGGGCAAGCGAGATTTGCTGGTAGGTTCCAGTAGTTTCTCAGGGTGTAATGGGCTTCACTCCGACACGACTTATACCGCTATTAGGGGACTGACGCTTGCCGCCCCCCTAGGCCCGATATGCGATAGTCTTGGACGAACGGACCGGACTGTATGGAGATTGTCACATCAGACTCAGTAGGAGTTCGGATGGGTTTTTTCTCATCGGCCTTCTTATCGACAACTACCTGGGGACCGTTACGTACAGCTAGTGCCGCTTGCGGTCTGTGGTTAAACCCACTGCCAGCGTAGTAGTCGAGTCTCTAGAGTCCCACACAGAGAGTTTCCTACTCCAGGCGAAACGATATAGAGGTTGCATGGTTTTGCGACAAAGGGTTCGGACGCATACGTGCGTTTACGCACGTACGACTTTCGGACAGTTTTTACCAGTCGGCTTTGGTTTAAGCCAGTTACTGGTATCCGGTTATTGGATTTTTACAGTCTAAAGTTTTTCCGTATTTTTTCGGATCGGAGGGGCGTTCTCGTAATTACTCGAGAAGCTTCTAGAAGATGTGACTAAGGAGGTTTCTTTTGGATAAGAGAGTGAGTCATGGTGGTGATTCATTCACTTCATTAATGCACATTTATTGCTTAATGACTCATGCTAATGAATCATCACAAGATATTTTATGAAGCATGCTTATTCATTTCTTTTATTCATTTGTTGAAAATAAGAATGCTTCATAATATTATGATACACTCTCTCTCTTCTCTCATTATCTTATCTCATACTCTCTCTCCTCAAGCTCTCATCTTCAAGATACTAACCTTAATCCTCATGTGTTGAGAACAAAGGTTTAGTTAGACTTAAGCATCCATAACCTACACTCTACATCATCCTTTCATCTTTGATTAGCAATCAAAGTTGATTAGTTACCTCAAGTTAGAGGTTTAGCTTGGAGTTTCGCTCTCGGGTGGATCGTCTACTACCTAGAGAAGGTCGAGGAGAACAAAGGAGGACGTAAAGAAGAAGGACCGGTTTCATTAGGTATAATCCCTAATCACTTGTGAAAAGAAACTCATAGAATACGGTTATTTAGAGTTTAGCTTCGATTTAAGCGGTTAGTCGATGTTCGTTCCTTAAACTTGATCGTTTTTGTAAAATCCGCCTCCCCACAAGTACTGGGGTGTACTACATCGACTTACACAACCATGCCAATTTCAAATTTTACGAGTGCCGAGAAACCCTAATACGGATCGTTAACTAGAATTTTAGGCGAAAAGATAAGCTAGTTAACATCTTAACTAAAAGTGAGAAGCTACAACCTTTGTAGATCCGGTTCTCCACTTCCTTAGCTCCACGTAGACGTCCTCTCACATTCCTAGTCGGATCTCGGACTCTAGCATCGGCTTCATCGGAGAAATGAGCGGACAAGTCGTCGGCTACGATGCCGAAGATGATCTACGTCGAGGTTACACAAGATCAAGCTCCAACTTCACCAAGTTGTGAAACTTGTGAAGAAAACACCCTATACTACTTGGCAAGAGGTAGAGGGTGAAGAAATAGGAGGTGGGTTCACTTTAGAATTGGATTTCTCACTCTTTTTCTCAAGGTGCCATTGATGGAGACAAGGTTTTCTTCATGAAGATGAAGAAGAAGAAGAAGATAGAATATGATAAGTGTTGCAAAAAGAATAATAAAATGAATACTTATCATCTTCTAACCTTGGTTAGGTGTAGAGAATAGACCATAGTTAGTGGGAATGGTTAGGGTTAAGCATGAAGACAAAATGGTCACTTGGTCAAAGCTTCATGAAGCTTCAACAAGCTTCATGATAAAAAGAAACCATTTTGTTTTCTTTTATCTATTTCTCAAAAAAGAAAAGATAAAAATATTAAGTGAAAATATAAAACCCTAACCATTCACTAAACATGGTTTAAGTCTTTACACAAATCCAAGTGTATATGTATCATCAAACATGATACAATCAAGTGCACAAAAGTATATCACATATACAACTTGTGAACATCAAGTGAGAAAATTCATTTAAAGTGAACCATTACTAGTTAATGCAAAGTAATATATCAAATATATAATTATACATTAAATCATTAAATCAACACTTGATTCAATGATCCGGTCATGTCGCACATAACCGACTAGTATACAATGTATCGATTTATCGAATCAACGATTCGATAACTAGGTTATATCGCATACAACCAATCGAAACATTCATCGCGAGAATGAAATACGGTATCACATACTCGCATTATTCTCGGTCCCGCACATATCTCATATGCGCTCCTATTTCGTTTCGCTTGAGCCAGGAAACCTCTGTGTAGGACTCTAAAGACTCGTCAATACGCCGGCAGCAGATGATGATCATATCAAGCACCCACAAGCCGCAAGCGGTGTGCTAAACGTAACGGCCACCCGAGTATTGAGAGATCAGAAGATCGACGAGCTAGCCCGCTCACACTCCTGTGAATCCAACCAGTAACACTTACCGTACAGTCCGGTCTGTTCGTCTGATATGTCGCATATCAAGTCTAGGGGTGGTAAACGTCAGACCCCAATAACCGATAAGTCGTGCCGATATGAGGCTCATAACAGGTCGAGAAACTACTGGTAACACTTACCAGCAGATCTCTGATCAGCCCTGGCCAGGGACTTCCCTGTTACGGCCAATCGAGCACTGCGCAACATCAACCCCCAATACCGGGAGAGACGAAACCCCTCCTATCGCTCATTGCCTCCATATGACTCGGGACTGTACCCAAAGACCACCGTTTTGCACGCCCTCATAGACATGGTAGGGTGGAGATCAAAGCACAGTGGGAATCACACAAGACTCTATAACGATCTCGGGTCTACAGACTAACCTGTACAAGTGTCACCTGAGAACTGCCATCTGACGTGAGGTATAATACCATCTGGGAGTTCTCGGCGAGTCCGTCCAGTATACCCAGTCTCTACTGAGCACCCGTATACCATCTCTGATGTCAAACACCAATGGATATGGGATCATCCATCGCCCATCTCATGGGTCGAGAAACGTATACGCTAGTCTACACTGGTATATCGATGCCCCGTCTCGATACACCCACGACTAGGGACCTTGAAGGATGTACCTATAGACTACCATGTCCCCATTAGTATGATCTACATCATAGTCCAGGTAGTCAAGTACACATCCTAAGGGCTTTACCAACATGTAACTTTAAGACAGTTTAAAGAGACAAGTGTACATGTTAAGATAAAGAGCAACCAGATAGCATACTATCATATCGAGCAAGAAAGTCATCTCTATATATGTCCAAGCATCCAATATAATATACATGATCTGTACAATACTGGCCTCTAGGGCATACATACAACTAACAATTCCATGGCTGCTACGTCATACATGATTTTGATGAAGAAGGAGATGCTCTGGTAGAAGACGCTAACCCTAAACCAAGACGAGGTCCTGCCGTGAAAATGCCAAGTCCGTCGTTCAAAGAACATATGGACAAGCTAATAAGGGAAGCGGGTCAAAAGGTCCGGGATGATCATAGCCGCGAAATGGCCATCTACGAGAAAGCCAGGACGCAGCGCCTCCTTCAGCAGGCTACGATGGATAACGATGCCCTTCGTCGCCAGCCCGTCATACAAAAGGCCCGACACAGAGGTAGAAAGAAGCTAAAGAACGGAAAAAACGTTCGACAGCGGCAAAGCGGGTCCAAGAAGCCACGCGATCGAGAATTGAGCAGTCAAGATTCGTCTCTTATAAAGAAGATGGGTCGAGAATATTCTTTTCCCCAAGACAAGACAAGGAAGATATTCGATCTTGTCATTAAACATCATATGATTACCCTCCCGGAGTCCAAACACCCCGAGCAAGCAAACGAGGTTCATCACCCGGATTATTGCTCCTATCACCGAGCGATAGGACATCCTCTCGAATACTGCTTCATATTCAAAGACTGGGTAGAAGACCAGTATCAGCAAGGCAGGTTCGCTTTATCCAGCAGTTGGAGGGTAACCCCGCCACAGAAGCATGAACCGAAAGCCATACATGCAGCGAGAGTAGAGCCGGATCAACATCGGTCTTGGAAGCGATCTGGCACCTGTCACATGATAAGGATGTCGGAAGAAGGAGTGCACGAGGGTATGGATGACCTCTCCTGATGCTTTGAAAACGAGGACGATGAAGTGATCTCAGAGTTTCCACCAGCACCAAAAGAGCTGGAAAATGGGATACATACTACTGCAGATAACCTCAGAAAGATCGACTTGGGGACGGCAAACGACCCGCGGCCGGCGTTCATCAGTGAGCTGTTGTCTGGAGAAAAGGTGGCTACGCTCAAAGACATGCTCATGCAGTATAAAGACTGCTTCACATGGAACTACTCCGAGATGCCGGGACTAGATCCAGAAATAGCCGTCCACAAATTGGCGGACATCAAGCCAGTCAAACAAGCGCCGAGAAGGATGCGGCTCAAGCTTGAAATGAGCATAACGCCGAGGTCAAGAAGTTAATCGACTATGGCTTTATCCAAGAAGTTCAGTACCCTGACTGGATTGCCAACATCGTCCCAGCGATGAAGAAAAATGGGAAAGTGCGTATCTGCGTGGACTTTCAAGTCCTCAACAAGGCTTGCCCAAAGGATGATTTTCCTGTATCGATTACCGAGCTGATGATAGACAACACGTCCACTCCCGAAATTTTCTCCTTCATGGACGGCTAATCAGGATACAATCAAATAAAGATGCATCCCGAAGACCAGAAGCATACCGCTTTCCTGACTCCACTGGGGATATTTTGCTACAAAATAATGCCTTTCGGCCTGAAGAACGCTGGCGCCACCTATCAGAGGGCCATGACGAAGATTTCCGATGACCTCATACATGAAGTCGTCGAATGCTATATCGACGACCTTGTGGTGAAAAGAAAATCGCAAGATGAGCATTGGGAGCATCTAAAAGTAGTGTTCCAATGTCTTCGAAAATACAACTTAAAGATGAACCTTTTCAAATGTGCGTTCGGAGTTTCCTCGGGCAAATTCCTAGGATTCATCGTGCGACACCGAGGCATCGAAATAGACCCGTCGAAGATCAAAGCGATTATGGAAATGCCTCCGCCGAGAACTCTCAAGCAACTGCGGTCTCTCCAAGGAAAGCTCGCATATATCCAACGGTTCATAGCCAACCTCTCCGGTAAATGCCGTCCCTACAGTCACTTGATGAAAAAGGGAACCCCGTTCATTTGGGATCACAAATGCCAAAGTGCACTGAACGAAATCAAGCAATACTTGCAGAATCCGCCGGTACTGACTGCTCCGGTCATGGGAAAGCCTCTTATCCTGTACACAACCGCCCTTGAGGGTTCTCTAGGAGCATTATGGGCACAAGAAAATGACCAAGGGAAGGAGAGAGCCCTCTACTATTTGAGTCGAGTTCTTCTGGGGATAGAAAACAATTACTCTCCCATTGAAAAACACTGCCTGGCGTTGATCTTCGCGATAACGATGCTCAGGCACTATGCGCTGGCACATGAGGTCCATCTCATATCAAAGGTGGATCCTCTCAAGTATTTGATGTCAAAAGCCATTTTAACGGGACGGCTAGCTAAATGGGCCCTACTCTTAATGGAATTCTCGTTGACATATCGACCTCTTAAGGCAGTGAAAGGCCAGGCCATCGCCAACTTCCTCGCTGAGCATCCAATACCTGCCGACTCTCCCTTGAACTGCGAATTGCCAGACGAGCACGCGTTTGACACGATCGACGGGGAGAGAGGAAGGAGTGATACCCGATGGGACTCTATTTCGATGGAGCATCTTCCATGAAGAAGAGAAAGCACAACTCCCCCATAATCAAATCTGGGGTAGGCCTTATCTTCGTGACTCCACAAGGAGGGATAATGCGCTTTGCTTTTTCCTTAACAGAGCCGAGGATGAACAATGAAGCCGAATATGAAGCTTTGATAGCAAGTCTTGAGATCATTGTCGACATGGGAATTGAAAACCTCCTCATATACGGAGACTCCCAATTGGTCGTTAGCCAAGTGAACGGCGACTATCAGACATGCAAACCGGAGTTGGTAAAATACGGCGAGAGAGTACAATAATTGCTGACTCAAATCTCTGCCTATGCCCTGGAAAGCATACCGCACATGGAAAATAGCAAGGCGGATGCATTAGCCAAGCTCGCTAAAGAACTGGCCGATAAAAACCTCGATGACGTGAGGATCGTCGTGCAAAGCCGTCGGGTTCTTGCACCGGCCGAAATATCTCCAGAGTCGTCCGAAGAAAAGGGAGCAACCAAGCCGACGACCCTACAAATAAAAGACCAGGAAAAAGCTAAGGATTGGAGAGAAGTCTTTATAGACTACTTCAAATCCCATCAAACACCTGAAGATGCGTCCTCAAGACATCAACTCACGAAACAAGCTCTATCCTTCGCCTTCGTCAATGATACGCTTGTAACATTTTAAAAATAATTAAATAATTAATTAAATAAATAAAATCGTTTAAGTGAATTTTATAATTTTCGGTAAAGTAAAACGTAGTTTTCATAAAACTAAACCGTAATTATTTTTCACTATAAATTTAAAAACACCTATTTTAATTATGTTATTACTAGTAAATGGTGTTTATTTAGCCACTTATAAATTTTTAGTTTAATTAAATATTTTTCTTAAATTAATTATTTTAAATATTAACATAAGCTTTATTTTTACACTAAATTAGTGTAAATTACAAATTTGAATGGGTTTAATTAGAAAAAGTGAACCATTACATATTAGAATCAAATGTGTTTCATGCAAAATTTATTTTCAAAATTTTACAATGGTTCTAGACCATTCTAGGTCAAATGGAGTGAAGAAAATAAAGAATTTTTAAATAAATTCATGAAAAGACTTAATTGTGTGATATTTTTGTGAAACCTTCTACACTTTTCTTCACCTTTTCTCACTCTCCTCTCTTTTCCTCACCTCATGGCCGGCCTCACCACCATGGGCAGCCCCAAAAATTTCCCCCCATCATTTTTGTATTAAAAATCATCAAAATTCATAAAAAATTCAATAAAAAAAACCCACAAAATCCTAATTAATTCCTACCCTCTATTCTTTGCTCATCTTTACATGGATTTTGGAGATGGAAAGCATTCATTTTGGTGGCTTATTTTCATGTTTGGATTTCATGTTGTGGAGGTATAAATCTTCTTCTTTTGATTTATTGTTATTAGATGTTTCATTTAAGCATAATTAGATTTAATAAATAATTTCTATCTACAAGTTTTAAAATTCAAGTTAGGGTTTATAAAATTAAGTTATGGTTTTTATTAATTATGTAGGGTTATAATAACTAGTTTAACATTTTTAGAAGTGGGAAATCTTGCATGGTTATTGAATTATAATTTGTTCATTCCAATTTATTTAAATTAAGTATTTTTGCAAACTAGATGTCTATAAGTTGTATATATTGGTGAGATAAAATTCTAATTAATGTTTGTAACACTAGATTATGGTTTTAATGAGGATATTAACTTGTTAGTGGAATGGAAAACTTAATTTGGTTACTAGTTCTATTGATAATTAAAAAAATACTAATAAAAATGCTATTTTTGCTAACTAGATTTTGGAAATTCTTAAATAAATGAAATTTAAAATATAATATTTGGTTTCATTATATCATTATCATCATGAATTGTAGTTTAATGCATTAATTCATGCAAAATCCAGTTTAGATGTGATATTGTGACATTTTGCTTGCAAGGTGTTAAAATTGGTTTATTTGCAAACTAGAATTTTTCCAATTAATACAATTGGGACGTTAAAAATATAGTAATGGGTTGTATAATCTAGTTATGCTATTTAATGAGTTTTATGACCATTAGTTTCATTTAAATGTCAAGTTTTGAAGTAAAACGATAATTTGGCGTTTTCGGGTTTTTCGAAATCGGACGATTTGATTGATTTTTAGGGTTTTGATGGATTAAATCATGTTTTATATTATAAGTAACGAGTTTTAAAACTATGAGTTGTTTGTTGATGTTTATCTCGATCAATCGGCGTTTGTACGCCGATATCGAACGATATTTGGTTCTTTTGCATGAGCGGGACATAGGTTTTAACCTATGCGCGTTTCGTGCGTCGTTTTGATGTTGTCCGTGATTCAGTTTACGATATTATATGTGTTTGCGTATAGGTACCCCTCACGTGGACTGCGGGCGATAAAGAAGAGGATGGCGACACCGTCTTCGGCAGACAAGGACCAGGTGAGTAGATGTATATCTATGGGGGGAAGTCGGGTGGATGGCGTTTAGCACCCCCGCAAACGTAGAATAGGGATAGTACTTATTGTCATTAGGAAGCCAGACGTGACCTTAGAATTTCGGTGAGTAGGATCCTAGTAGTGACCTTAGGTTGGACTAGATTGATTTAGAAAGACCTTACCCGAGGATGAATATCTTGGAGGAGATTCGTAGGTTTCAGGTAAATACACACACGCACACACTGAGACTCGACGTGGTGTATACGTGTATGTATATATATATATAGGACTAGGTGTACGTATATATATACATACACAATACGTACATGTGATACAAGGATGTGACATGATACACGGGGATGAAACAATATAACTGGGCTGATGCCGTGATTCTTGGCTATACAGTCGTGTTTTGATGTTAGCGGACCATTAGAAAATGAGATAATGGATTTGTATACATGAACAATAATAAAGGGTGATGATGATATTAAAGTACATGGGACTCTAAAATAGAACCCGGATCGTAACCTGTGCCTGAAATTCTGATATGATATATGTGTGACTTGATTACGACATCATATGGGTGTGACTTGATTTCGATATGATATATGTGTAACTTGATTACGATATCATATAGGGGTGACATGATTACGATATGATTTGAGTGTGACTTAATCACAATATGATGCATATACATGATAATTGTGAGGATAAATTAATGATGTATATTTATGCTGGCAATGATATATGATTGATGTATGCGATTACAGTATAGTACCTTGATCTTGACATGAGTTGATGATGATATTATACGAATGATGAGACACGTAGGTGATACTTGACCCGTACCCCGATATTGGGATGCCGTATGATGGATTTTACCGTACGAGGCATAGATGTGATGATTGATCCGCACTCTTGTTTCGAGGAAGTCGTACTACGTACGTGACGCTATTGAGGCTGGATCGCCGACTATTAGAGATATGGACTCAGACTTTAGGTGTACTCCTATTTCTTATCGACTAGTTTCTTAGGTTTAGTTCCTTAGGAGGTTAGATGGACACTAGTTTAGGTTCGAGTCATATAGTGGTAGTTGTACTTGTATATCACAGATGAGTGGTTATTACACATCCGTCTTTACATTCATACCGTAATCATAATGGTGCATGTTCATTCATATGTTTCTATAATCAGAATAAAACTTTGCCTGTTAGGACACCAGCACCATTACCGATGATGCGCATATTCCACGCACACTTATTTGCCGGCTCACACACATCATCATCGGTAATTGCTATGTCACGTACACTTTAGATCATATTATCTTTTATTGATTCAATCAGCTAACAGCTAGATCGATATAACATTGTAATTACTCTCTGGTGTTAATATAGACATGGTATTTATTACTTAGACATTTCATGCATTCGCATTTTCATGCTATCATGCAGTATTATGGGGCATATGCCGACACTTATCATATATTTACTCATAATTTTGGGATTTTGGATTTCTATGAGATTTCTGGATTTTTCGGGAAAACCGCAAGAATATATAAAAACTTCTCTCTCTCCACCTCTCTTTTTAAAACATAAGATGCGGTTTTCTCGTGATGTATGTGTCGTCCACCATGATATTTCATGTTTTCTGTTGGATTTCGAGACCCGATTCGAGGAGTGGATGAACCGTCTCGGGTACATGGTGGGCCCGGTATGGTACCCCGGGGCAAGAAGATCGAGTTGTAGACGATGAGCCTGGCAGGGGAGGACTACCTACCGGTGATGTCTGGCGCGGCGGATATCCCGAGGATACCGACCGTTGTCGTGAGATTTGATGATATGGGCCGATCCGAACTGACGGAGCCCGAGATATTGAGACTATGAGATATTGAGATTATAAGGTATTGAGACTTGAGATTTACATGTTTTGTGTCGATGCTTGACACGGATTTCCATGGATTTCATCGTTGATATTTCAGATTTCTATACACATTTTACCATGATAAAAGTTAAAGATTTCTTATACAGATATATCTATATTTCAGGATTGGTTATTTCACATTCATGGTGCATGCATACTCATTCACATGACATAGTTCTATATGAGGCACTGACACGAGCACGGAGCTTTTGCACTTACACGTAGCTTATTATCCTGTCTTACTTGATGACTAGTAGTATATTAGTATATTATTATAACCTAGGATAGCGTCGTGCATTCGATTTCTTTTCGCAGATATCTTCTACTCACGAGTTGGCAACTCACCCCCGTTGTGCCAAATTTTATTACAGGTTCGATGTATAGGTTTTCCTGGCAGCTTGCTGACACATCTTTTCATTCAGGATGATTTGCACGGTAGGTTGGTTCACTTGTATCTGGACCGCCATTGTACTTTTATTATTTCATTTGTATCTAGAAAACACCATCAACCAAACTTGTATTACTTGTTAACTTTATTGGACCAGTTGTTTATTTCGACCTTAGAGTCGCGCATGTATTATTCTGGTTTGGTGGATTTTTTTTCTTTTGAGTTTTGAGCCTCACCCTTTGGCGTTGTATATTCTTGTGCTTGTTGTGGTTGTTTCCGCCTGTTGGCGTTGAGCTAGCTCCCGTTTGGGGATGCTTTTTATTGTTTGTATATATATTATTCTTGTTTGTACCCGTTTGGAGCCAGTTTTTACAAAGGAGACTCTGCCGAAATTTTTGAGAAAATTGGATGATGCTTTTAAACTTGTTTTCTACATGTTTTCCTTTACTTCTTCTTCTTTTATGGTTTAGATTTCTGGGCTTCGGCTTACTTAGGTTATGTTGCGCCTCTAGACGCTTCGTAATCTAAGTGCCGGTCACGTTCCGTACTTTTGGGTCGTGACAAAGTTGGTATCAGAGCGCTAGGTTTAACCTTGTATAAGTCTTGGTGACCCTTGGTTGATGGAGTAGGCGACTTAGGTTGAGTGGCGTACCGTGGGTTTGATTCGCGGCATACTTACGATACGCTACTCTTCTTAAGTAGCCTTAGGATGTACATTTGTTTGCACCGTATTTCATTCGTTCCTTTGATCTATCTTCGTCGATATCGGAGGGTGGTTTCTGTTACCACGGGCGCACGGGCAGAGGGAGCTGTGTCTCGAATGCGATAACCATTAGGGTATTAGTTATTCTTGAGGATCGAAGTATTGTTTAGCGTGCGGACGAAGGGTATTCACATGGTGTCCAGGCGAAGTTAAAGGGTTCGAACGATTATCAGAAAACCCATTTTCCCAAGTTTAAGGTATTCGGAAGAACATGCAGGTATTTCGATGGACCCTCTAGAAGAATGAAACCCTAACTCGACATAATGACCACGAGAACGCCCTTGAACCTTAGGGTTTACGGCAGTTCCGCGGTGCCATTAGTAAGGCCTGGGTTTGCCCTTCTATGGCTGGACCATCGATGCTGGGGTATGTACCGAATATTTTTAAACTGTACTTGAGTGTTGAACTCGCGGGGAATTATGGGATTTTGAGGGATCGATCGAAAAGTTTAATGTAGTCCGGATATCACGTGAAGGGATCGACTACGTGGGAGACTCTAGATATGAGTATTGCCGTTGGTAGCGCAGTCAGCACACCTATGAATAGACGAGTTCAAAGCAGTTGACACCAGAGGAAAGGGGGAAAGAGGCGCACATTGACGATAGTGTTTACGGTTGTGATTTGGTGATTTGAATTTCATATTTTCGTTGATTGGATTTTGGTATTTTGAGGACTTTGTTCTACGATTGGTATTTCTTATGGGTACCTTCATTACATTCTATTTGTGTTTCATATATCAGTTGTATTGATGTTGTTTAGTACATACCCAGTGCGCTTGATTTGGTTTTAATACATTTGGAGATTTTAATTTGATTTCGTGCATATGGTTACACATGATTTTGATATATACTTCGACCTAGTTTTCATGCACTTTCGTACTGTGATTTCGATTTTGATATTCGGTGTATGATTTCGTGCACCATGTGCACCTGATTGAGATTCTTGCGCACACTTGGCGCACTTGATGCGATTTTGTGCACACCAGATGCACTAAATCGGGGTATTGTGCAGATTAGATGCACCTGATATTGAGTCGTGCACGCCCGTTGCACTTGACAGATGTTTTTGGTGCACACCTATTGCACTTAGTTGCTTTTGTGTGTATTCGTGGTATCTGTATTTGGTTTCGATTTCAGTGCGCACCGGACGCACATGATATTTTTATAATGTGATCGGGATTGATTTCAGCTTGAGCAGTATGTTTTTATAATCATTACTATTTGATTTAGTAACCAGGCGGGACGTGTATGTTAAATAAAAGATATATATATATATAGCTATTTTTTTTAAAAATAAACGGCCGCTACTTATGCCGTGACACATGCATCACACGGCGATTTTCAAAAGGAGTTCTTGCATGCTTCTTTATCCAAATATTTGGACGGTTTTACTATGATGCGCACATATATAAGTTATACATTGATGTATAATATGTTGGTTTTTCATATTGGGTTTGGATATTTTATTTTCATCATAACTCCGATGATTGTGTTACGTTTGACGGAGTTTTGATTTTGAGTTATGTACTTGTTTTTCATGCGCTTGTATCGTGCTAAAAATGTGTTTTATGTATTGATTATATCGGAGCCCGACGATTTGAGTGTTTTGCTGAATGTTTTAGTAATTGGGGGGAGTTTTAATTTAAATTCGGGGACCAAATTTCTTAAAGGGGGGAAGATTGTAACATTTTAAAAATAATTAAATAATTAATTAAATAAATAAAATCGTTTAAGTGAATTTTATAATTTTCGGTAAAGTAAAACGTAGTTTTCATAAAACTAAACCGTAATTATTTTCCACTATAAATTTAAAAATACCTATTTTAATTATGTTATTCCTAGTAAATGGTGTTTATTTAGCCACTTATAAATTTTTAGTTTAATTAAATATTTTTCTTAAATTAATTATTTTAAATATTAACATAAGCTTTATTTTTACACTAAATTAGTGTAAATTACAAATTTGAATGGGTTTAATTAGAAAAAGTGAACCATTACATATTAGAATCAAGTGTGTTTTATGCAAAATTTATTTTCAAAATTTTACAATGGTTCTAGACCATTCTAAGTCAAATGGAGTGAAGAAAATAAAGAATTTTTAAATAAATTCATGAAAAGACTTAATTGTGTGATATTTTTGTGAAACCTTTTACACTTTTCTTCACCTTTTCTCACTCTCCTCTCTTTTCCTCACCTCATGGCCGGCCTCACCACCATGGGCACCCCCAAAAATTTTCCCCCATCATTTTTGTATTAAAAATCATCAAAATTCATCAAAAATTCAATAAAAAAACCCACAAAATCCTAATTAATTCCTACCCTCTATTATTTGCTCATCTTTACATGGATTTTGGAGATGGAAAGCATTCATTTTGGAGGCTTATTTTCATGTTTGGATTTCATGTTGTGGAGGTATAAATCTTCTTCTTTTGATTTATTGTTATTAGATGTTTCATTTAAGCATAATTAGATTTAATAAATAATTTCTATCTACAAGTTTTAAAATTCAGGTTAGGCTTTATAAAATTAAATTATGGTTTCTATTAATTAAGTAGGGTTATAATAACTAGTTTAACATTTTTAGAAGTAGGAAATCTTGCATGGTTATCGAATTATAATTTGTTTATTCCAATTTGTTTAAATTAAGTATTTTTGCAAACTAGATTTCTATAAGTTGTATATATTGGTGAGATAAAATTCCAATTAATGTTTGTAATACTAGATTGTGGTTTTAATGAGGATATTAACTTGTTAGTGGAATGGAAAACTTAATTTGGTTACTAGTTCTATTGATAATTAAAAAAATACTGATAAAAATGCTATTTTTGCTAACTAGATTTTGAAAATTCTTAAATAAATAAAATTTAAAATTTAATTTATGGTTTCATTATATCATTATCATCATGAATTGTAGTTTAATGCATTAATTCATGCAAAATCCAGTTTAGATGTGATATTGTGACATTTTGCTTGCAAGGTGTTAAAATTGGTTTATTTGCAAACTAGAATTTTTCCAATTAATACAATTGGGGCGTTAAAAATATAGTAATGGGTTGTATAATCTAGTTATACTATTTAATGAGTTTTATGACCATTAGTTTCATTTAAATGTCATGTTTTGAAGTAAAACGGCAATTTGGCGTTTTCGGGTTTTTCGAAATCGGACGATTTGATTGATTTTTAGGGTTTTGATGGATTAAATCATGTTTTATATTATAAGTAACGAGTTTTAAAACTATGAGTTGTTTGTTGATGTTTATCTCGATCAATCGGCGTTTATACGCCGATATCGAACGATATTTGGTTCTTTTGCATGAGCGGGACATAGGTTTTAACCTATGCGCGTTTCGTGCGTCGTTTTGATGTTGTCCGTGATTCAGTTTACGATATTATATGTGTTTGCGTATAGGTACCCCTGACGTGGACTGCGGGCGATGAAGAAGAGGATGGAGACACCGTCTTCGACAGACAAGGACCAGGTGAGTAGATGTATATCTACGGGGGGAAATCGGGTGGATGGCGTTTAGCACCCCCGTAAACGTAGAATAGGGATAGTACTTATTGTCATTAGGAAGCCAGACGTGACCTTAGAATTTCGGTGAGTAGGACCCTAGTAGTGACCTTAGGTTGGACTAGATTGATTTAGAAAGACCTTACCCGAGGATGAATGTCTTGGAGGAGATTCGTAGGTTTCAGGTAAATACACACACGCACACACTGAGACTCGACGTGGTGTATACGTGTATGTATATATATATATAGGACTAGGTGTAGGTATATATATACATACACAATACGTACATGTGATACAAGGATGTGACATGATACACGGGGATGAAACAATATAACTGGGCTGATGCCGTGATTCTTGGCTATACAGTCGTGTTTTGATGTTAGCGGATCATTAGAAAATAAGATAATGGATTTGTATACATGAACAATAATAAAGGGTGATGATGATATTGAAGTACATGGGACTCTAAATAGATCCCGGATCGTAACCTGTGCCTGAAATTCTGATATGATATATGTGTGACTTGATTACGACATCATATGGGTGTGACTTGATTTCGATATGATATATGTGTAACTTGATTACGATATTATATAGGGGTGACATGATTACTATATGATTTGAGTGTGACTTAATCACAATATGATGCATATACATGATAATTGTGAGGATAAATTAATGATGTATATTTATGCTGACAATGATATATGATTGATGTATGCGATTACAGTATAGCATCTTGATCTTGACATGAGTTGATGATGATATTATACGAATGATGAGACACGTAGGTGATACTTGACCCGTACCCCGATATTGGGATGTCGTACGATGGATTTTACCGTACGAAACATAGATGTGATGATTGATCCGCACTCTTGTTTCGAGAAAGTCGTACTACGTACGTGACGCTATTGAGGCTGGATCGCCGACTATTAGAGATATGGACTCAGACTTTAGGTGTACTCCTATTTCTTATCGACTAGTTTCTTAGGTTTAGTTTCTTAGGAGGTTAGATGGACACCAGTTTAGGTTCGAGTCATATAGTGGTAGTTGTACTTGTATATCACAGATGAGTGGTTATTACACATCCGTCTTTACATTCATACCGTAATCATAATGGTGCATGTTCATTCATATGTTTCTATAATCAGAATAAAACTTTGCCTGTTAGGACACCAGCACCATTACCGATGATGCGCATATTCCACGCACACTTATTTGCCGGCTCACACACATCATCATCGGTAATTGCTATGTCACGTACACTTTAGATCATATTATCTTTTATTGATTCAATCAGCTAACAGCTAGATCGATATAACATTGTAATTACTCTCTGGTGTTAATATAGACATGGTATTTATTACTTAGACATTTCATGCATTCGCATTTTCATGCTATCATGCAGTATTATGGGGCATATGCCGACACTTATCATATATTTACTCATGATTTTGGGATTTTGGATTTCTATGAGATTTCTGGATTTTTCGGGAAAACCGCAAGAATATATAAAAACTTCTCTCTCTCCACCTCTCTTTTTAAAACATAAGATGCGGTTTTCTCGTGATGTATGTGTCGTCCACCATGATATTTCATGTTTTCTGTTGGATTTCGAGACCCGATTCGAGGAGTGGATGAACCGTCTCGGGTACATGGTGGGCCCGGTATGGTACCCCGGGGCAAGAAGATCGAGTTGTAGATGATGAGCCTGGCAGGGGAGGACTACCTACCGGTGATGTCTGGCGCGGCGGATATCCGGAGGATACCGACCGTTGTCGTGTGATTTGATGATATGGGCCGATCCGGACTGACGGAGCCCGAGATATTGAGACTATGAGATATTGAGATTATAAGGTATTGAGACTTGAGATTTACATGTTTTGTGTCGATGCTTGACACGGATTTCCATGGATTTCATCGTTGATATTTCAGATTTCTATACACATTTTACCATGATAAAAGTTAAAGATTTCTTATACAGATATATCTAGATTTCAGGATTGGTTATTTCACATTCATGGTGCATGCATACTCATTCACATGACATAGTTCTATATGAGGCACTGACACGAGCACGGAGCTTTTGCACTTACACGTAGCTTATTATCCTGTCTTACTTGATGACTAGTAGTATATTAGTATAGTATTATGACCTAGGATAGCGTCGTGCATTCGATTTCTTTTCGCAGATATCTTCTACTCACGAGTTGGCAACTCACCCCCGTTGTGCTAAATTTTATTACAGGTTCGATGTATAGGTTTTCCTGGCAGCTTGCTGGCACATCTTTTCATTCAGGGTGATTTGTACGGTAGGTTGGTTCATTTGTATCTGGACTGCCATTGTACTTTTATTATTTCATTTGTATCTAGAAAACTCCATCAACCAAACTTGTATTACTTGTTAACTTTATTGGACCAGTTGTTTATTTCGACCTTAGAGTCGCGCATGTATTATTCTGGTTTGGTGGATTTGTTTTCTTTTGAGTTTTGAGCCTCGCCCTTTGGCGTTGTATATTCTTGTGCTTGTTGTGGTTGTTTCCGCCTGTTGGCGTTGAGCTAGCTCCCGTTTGGGGATGCTTTTTATTGTTTGTATATATATTATTCTTGTTTGTACCCGTTTGGGGCCAGTTTTTACAAAGGAGACTCTGCCGAAATTTTTGAGAAAATTGGATGATGCTTTTAAACTTGTTTTCTACATGTTTTCCTTTACTTCTTCTTCTTTTATGGTTTAGATTTCTGGGCTTCGGCTTACTTAGGTTATGTTGCGCCTCTAGACGCTTCGTAATCTAAGTGCCGGTCACGTTCCGTACTTTCGGGTCATGACAACGCTGTATAAGAGATCGTTTGGCTCTCTATGGCTGAGATGCCTGGGACCTGAAGAAGCAGGGAGAGTCATCCAAGAAACTCATGACGGACTCTGCGGTTCTCATCAATCCGGGCCGACTATGAAGCTGAAGATCAAAAGAATGGGCTATTATTGGCCCACGATGATTCAGGACTACCTTGAATACGCGAAGCAATGCCATTCATGCCAGATTCATAGAGACTTCATCCACCAGCATCCAAATCCGCTACATCCAACGGTGGCTAGCTGGCCGTTCGAAATGTGGGGAACTGACATAATCGGGCTCATTGAACCAGCATGGTCCAGAGGACATCGGTTCATACTGGCGACAACCGATTACTTCTCCAAGTGGGCAGAAGCAGTGCCATTAAGAGAAGTGAAGGCGGAGAATATCCTCTATTTTTTCAAGACACATGCCATCTATCGGTTCGGCACTCCACGACGAATTATCTCCGATAACGGGCCGGCCTACAGAAGCCACAAAATCAGCCGCTTCGCACAACAACATAAAATAGACTGGAGATACTCTTCGATCTATAATCCCCGAGCTAACGGTTTGGCTGAGGCTTTTAACAAGACCTTGACGAAGATCATGAAAAAGACGGCGTCTCGAAATAAGAAGGACTGGCATGAAAGACTGCATGAAGCTCTCTGGGTATATCGGACTACGTTCAAAACGGCTACAAACACAACGCTGTATGCATTGGTATTCGGCACTGAAGCAGTACTCCCTTTGGAGATAGAGCTACCCTCCTTACGAGTGGCAGTTCATTACGAGCTAACGAACGAAGAGAATGCTCATCTTCGGCTTGAGGAGGTTGATGCCCTCGACGAAACCCGGCTCATGGCACAGCAAAACCTAGAAGCTTACAAAGCAAAAATAGCACGCTCATACGAGAGATTGACTAGACCGAGAACGTTCTGCCAAGGCAAACTCGTGCTAGTGGTCAAAAGACCTATGATCCCTAATCGTGCCAAACGGGGAAAGTTTGAGCCAAATTACGAGGGTCCATACATCATAGACAAAGTCTACCAAGGTGGGGCTTACTTGCTCGTGGATATGCATGGCGAAAGACCCTTCAGGCCAATAAACAGTCGGTTCCTAAAGAAATACTACGCCTGATGAGTTGCGGCCTAGGTCAATGATAGATGACGACGCCTATGTCCGCTCGCTATCTTCCCAAGCCGGAACTCTATAAGTAGTATCCAATGAAACTTCGCATCGAAAACGTGCGACGGACCGAAATGTCCCTAAACTAACGACGGACCGAGATGTCCTAAAACTAACAGCGGACCCAAACGTCCCTAAACTAACGACGGACCGAAATGTCCCTAAACTAACAGCGGACCGAAACGTCCCTAAACTAACGATGGACCGCAATGTCCTAAAACTAACTACTGACCGAAACGTCTATAAACTACTACAAACCGCAGCATCCCAAGGCTGCCACAAAAAAAATAATAAAATAATAAAGAAAAAAGAAAACGGTATGTCCATAAGCGAGATGGGCATGAATGAAAACCCGAAAGGGCTCCGTGAGTAAAAACAGCAGGGCTACCGGCGAGTTTTGTGAAAACCCGAAAGGGCGCAATCTCATTAAAAGACACTTGCAAGGTCCTCTCGACCTGGTGAGGAGAAAATACCTGCGTGAGATCCTTACGACTCACAAGGGAGCAACACACTTAGGGATCCCCACGATTCCTAAGAAGAAATTACACTTACCAGATCCTCACGACTCGTAAGGAGAATTCCCCTTTGAGACCCTCATGGCTCATAGGATTCAAAAGCCTTAAGCTACAGGGATCTGAACCTGTTCTTAAGCCATCACAATCTCCAATGCTGCCCTACAAGCGTTTCAATATTGACCCTTGTATACAATCCATGGGCACGAATAAATATTTCCCTAACAAAGTCCCACCAGTGACTGGGGATATGCTCACACGGTGAACGACCCTTGTAAGTCCTCTCAACTTATAAGGAGAAAACACTCTTGTAAGATCCTACGACTTATAAGAGAACACACACTTAGGAATCCTCACGATTCCTAAGGAGAAAACGCACCTACGAGATCCTCACAACTCGTAGGGAGAAAACTTTTATGAGACCCTTACGGCTCATGAAGTCAAAAGCCTTAGTCGACAGGATCCTAACCCTGTTTGCTAAGCCATCTTTGTTTAAATCGACAATGGCAAATGATGATTCACTCCTGGCAATATCCTAGTCGTAGAGATGCTAATGCTGAGATTGGCATCAGATTCCATACTCAATACTCGCGGCAAAAGTCAGCGAGCCATAAATGCATATGAAATAGCCAAAATGATAGGGCAACTTGCAACAAAATCAGCAAGTAAAATATATGCATACAAAGTAGCCGAAATGATTGGGCATCTCGCAATAAAAAGCAGCGAGTAAAAAAAATATATAGCCGAAATGATTGGGCACCGCGAAAAATAGCCGAAATGATTGGGCAATCGCGACTTTCGCGATGCAAAAAGCTGAAATGATAGAGCATCGGGGAAAGAAATAAAAAAATAAAATAATAAAATGAAACTTTTTGCCCTACAGATGAGATCACATCGATCCCTGTATACAATCCAGGGGCACAAAAAAAGAGATGATCATATCATCCCACCAGGCTGCGTCAGAAAGAGAGCCAAGTCTCGATGGCAACATCTGCATCTCGAGAGAACAACTGTCACGCCCCGAAAGTACGGAACATGACCGGCACTTAAACTACGAACGTCTTGAGGCGTACGTAATCTAAGTGTGCTGAAAACCCAGAAATCCAACCAAGAAAAGTAGTAGAATGAAAGAAAACCAATTTAAAACAAGTAGTTTTAATAGCATAAGCCGAATTATGCGGTTTTTAAAAAAAAACATCAAATATTTCCCGAAAATTTCGGCAGAGTCTCCTTTGTAAATACTGGCTCCCAAACGGGATACAACATGAATAGTATACGAAATCAATAAAAAGGCATCCCCAAGCGGGAGCAAGCGCTTCGTCAATCGACGGTCACAACCACACAAGCAATATAATATACAACGCCAACGGCGAGGATCAAAATTCAAAAGGAAACTCAAAATCACAAGAAAACCACAGAAATATAACGCGCGACTCTAAGGTCGAAGGAATAACATCACTGGTCTCTATCTCAAAATAAATACATGTTTGGTTGATGGAACTTCTAGATACAACAGAATAATGATATACAAGATATATAATGGGGGTACGATACAAGTAAACCCACCTACTAGCAAATCACCCGAAGGAAACTATGCCCGCAAAGCCGTAATGAAACCTGCACAGCAAACCTGCAAGAAACTGGGGCACAACGGGGGTGAGTTGCCAACTCGTGAATAGAAAAACATCTAAGAAAAGAAATCGCATAAATAACGCAATCCTAGGTCAAGGATCATAATATATCCTCAAATATATATATAACATACAGCCTATAACAATGGCTAGGGTATACCTCTAAGCAACGGTAATACCAAGTGCTCGTGTCAGTGCCTCGGGTAGCAATATATCATATGAATGAGGTATGAATGCATGAAAACAGAATACAAGTAAATGAAGAAACTGTTTTCATAATTTAGTGAGATTTCCATTGTATTTTTAAAATGAGGTATCATAAAGAAATCAGTATCAACAGTGTCTAGCATCGACACAAAACATAAATCTCAATGTCTCAAAATCTCAGGCTCCGGCTATTGCCTGTATCGTCAAATCTCAGTACCTCAATATCTCGAAATCTCAATGTCTCAATCTCAATATCTAGGGCGCCATCAGTCCAGACCGGCCCCTACCATCCATCTCAAGACCACGACGGTATCCTCCGGATATCCGACGCGTCGGGTAAAATCACCGATAGGTAGTGCTCCCCTGCCAGGCTCAACGTCAGCAACACGACCTTCTTGCCCCGGGGTACCTTACCGGGCCCACCATGTACCCGAAACGGTTCATCCATCTCCTCGAATCGGGTCTCGAAATCCATCAGCAAACTCATGGTGGACGACTCATACATCATGGGAAAACCGCATTTTCATTTAAAAAGAGAGAAAGCAGTTTATATATATTTTGTGGTTTTCCTCCAAATCCAGAAAATATCATGGAAATCCGAATCATCGATAGCATGTAAAACCATGAATATAAGCATGAGCATCCATGAATGCGGCATATAATGAATAGCAGTATGCATGAAGTGACAAGTAACAACTACAAAATCTAAACTACTAGCTAACAAGCTAAGTCAAAGCAATAATATTCTCTAAAGTGTACGTGACATGGCAATTACCGATGAAGATGTGTGTGAGCCGGCAAGTAAGTGTACGTGGTACATACGCATCATCGGTAATGGTGCTGGTGTCCTAACCATATGATATCAACAATAGAATATGAAACATAATATAAGCATGCGATGCGGAGCGAACCACAATAATGAGCGGGAGCTGAATACTAGACGCAACGATAACTAATCTGCATTAACCTAATAAAAGTCCTTCAATGGTGCCTTTTGAAAATAACATGAATCGTGGGGTTTTGAAAATATGGGCTACGGTGTTTTTAAGAAAAGATACGTCTTTTGAAATATCCGTAGGATCCCTTGACCTGTCTTTTAAAATATCCACGATTCGTTAGCTTTTGAAATAGGCAGGAGTCGAATCTAATCTAATAACTAAACTAAACTAAAGGGCTAAGCTAACAAGCTGGACTACAGGTAAGGAACCGCCAAACATCTGAGTCGATACATATACATACCTATATATATATTAGTCGGTGATCCCGCCTCAATAATATCATATCCGATACCATATCTATAATCAAACATCCCAAGTCAAGAGTGCGGATCAATCATCAAGATATAGCTCGTACGTAAATCCGTCGTACGGCATCCCCAAATTTGGGTACGGGTCAATATCATATTCCTCACACTATTCCTCTGGTATCCTCTTTATCCAAGATCATAGTCTAGGGTACTGACCTATGTCTAGTACAATACTAATATCCTCAATATACTCATGATCTGACTACTGATCGACAATCTCGTACAAACCGATATCATCAGCACATATCATCATCAAGGGGTATACATCGCCCAATACGGCCTAGTATCAATATCCTAGCATATCATATCTCATATCACGATCACATGTCGACCATTTTATTTAATAACACTATTCACCCATATCGTCGTTCAAGACCCGCTATAACATCAGGACGTATCTCAAATACGAATCCTGCCATATCACCGAATTCACAACCTCAATACAAATCTCATCGACTCATCTCAAACCCAAGTATCATCCTCAAATCCGTATGTGAACACATAGTCCCATACCCATGTGAACACATAACTATATATTCCCGTATAAGCACAAATGAAAGAAGAAAGTATGCAAGTATGGGTTGGTGTATGCATGTGTGGTGCGACCACTACTCTAGGGTTTCGCGACACTAAATCATCCAAGAACACCAAATATCCATATTATCATCAATATACTCAAACAATATATAAACAATATATATATGTGTGTATACGTATTCGTATACATCACCACGAACTGCGGGGGTGCTATACGCCATCCACCCGACTTCTCCCCGTAGATATAAATCTACTCACTTGGTCCTCGCTCACCGGTGCCGACGTCGCCATGCTCTTGCTTGTCGTCTCGAAGTCCACATGGGTACCTATATATCATAACACACCGTATCGCATTATAATCCGACTCATGACCAAAACGACACACGAAACCCACATAGGTCAAAACATATGGTTGCTTTCACAAATCAACCCAAAAACCCTCGACGTCGGCGTACAAACGCCAAACCATCGAGAAAAACCCAACCACGCTCATTTGTACAATCACGAGCACTAATTATAATATAAAATAGCTTAAAATTCACAAAAACCCCAAATTCACTTTAAAAGCCATTTTTCCGAAAATCTAGCAAGCACAAATTACCCGTTTTAGTACAAAACTCGACGTTTAAACAAATCTAATGGCCATAATACTTATTAAACTTCTTAAATAAGTCATAAAAACCATTTCCATAATTTAATCTCATAAATTTGCATAATTTCCAAAATCCTAGTTTGCAAAAATATCAATTTTTAACACCTTTTAAAGCAAAATTCACAATTCATCAATTAAGCTTGGTTTTGCATAAACCAAAGTCATTAAACCACTCATTATAATATTAATAATGACATGAAACCTTAATTTAGATTTAATCCCACATTGCAATTTAATTTCAAAAACCTAGTTAGCAAAAATAGCATATTTAGCAAAACTTTAATTTAACAATTAGCAACCTAGCAACTAGCTTATCTTTTACATGATTTAACATGTTAAACTACAACTCACCACCATAAATAAATGATCAAAACCCTAACTAGATCCAACCCTAAACTTAAATTTTCAAGTGAGCAACTAGAACCAAAATTAAACACCAAATTTAACTAAATTGGAGTAATTAACCAACAATCAAAACATAGGTTAAGGTTTATACCTCACAAATCAAGAGATCTAGCATGCAACATGACCTCCAAAACTTGCTTCCAAGCTCCAAGATCAATGCTTGAATGGCCAACGAAAAATGGGTAAGGGTTGGATTTTAAGTTTGCTTTGAATTTGTAGGGATTTTGATGCATTTTTGATAAATTTTTTGAATAGAAAAGAGAGATGAAATGGATGGGGCTGCTGCTGAATTTGGGAGAAGTGGGGGTTTCGGCCAAGTGGGTGGGAGATGGGAGAGAGAGAATGAGGTGTTGAAAGTCAAAGGCATACTTTTATGTTTATTCTTTTCCTTTAATTTCAATATTTTCTTTTCCTTGTTCTAATTTGTGTGGAAATGGAGTGGGGAAATAGGGGGAGGGCTGCTGAATTTCAGCCAAGAGAGGAAATAAATGGGGTGTGTGAGTGTGGGTATGGGTGTGGGGTGATGAAAAATGATAAATACAATACCCCAAACATCCATTTACACTAAAAAAAAGCCTTTTTTCTTCAATAATTTCTAAACCGTTTTGGCAAACGATTTCGTTTCAAAAATCGAATGATAAAACTTTGTTTAATGTTTTATGATGCACAAAATTTGTTTCAACTCATTCCAATTTGTAATTTTCCCTAATTAAATATATTAGTGACGGCTTAAAATAATATTAAAATAATTAATTTCGGAAAAATTTTCAGAAAATTTGAAATTTCACCAGTGGGTCAATAAAACCAAATACTAGCAATTACATAGCTAGAATATGTATATTTAATTTTATAATAAACATATTTGTATTTTGACTTTTTACAGAAAACCCTCTTATTTTACCGTTTTTTCGAAATTTCACCGAAACGATTTTCAAAACGTTACAATCTTCCCCCCTTAAAGAAATTCAGTCCCCGAATTTAAATTAAAACTCCCCCCAAATACTAAAATATTTCGGCCAAAGCCATCAAATCGCCGGGGCTCCGAAATCATAAATACATAAACGCATCATAGCGCAATGCATGCGCATGAGTAATGAGTAGATAACTCGAAATCAAAACTCCGTCAAGCATCCCGCAATCATCGGAGTCAGGGTGAAGACACGAATGCCAAATCTCAAGCAAGACCGATATGCTATAAATCGGAACTATATATGTAAATATCAGGAGGAAATGCATGCCAAATCCTTTAAGTTGCTGTGCAATGCACATAACACTGCACAGTGGCAGACGTCTATCATAAGAAAATAACTATATACATATATACCTTTGTTTGAAATGTACGTTCCGCCGTTTAGGGAAACAATTTAGAAGGGTTTTCCTTATTTTAAACATTTCGCGTCATATCAGACACGTAGGTAAATACTGAGACTATAGCTCGCTTTTTGGAATTCCCTTCAATAGCTATCAATGCATGCAAAATACATTCAGGTACTGTCCTCTGACTAGTCCTGCTTAGTACGAAAACACATCGCAATTATCATAAAAAAAACGTACTGCTCTATAAGAAATCAACCCCAAAATACGCGTATGAATACTGCGTGCGTCTGGTGCGCACGACAATCAAAATCCATATACGTGCCATACAAGTGCACAGAAACAAGATCTAAGTGCATCAGGTGTGCACAAAGCATCTGTCGTAGGCAACGTGTGTGCCTGACAGCAAAATCAGGTGCATCTAACATGCACGAAAAAATCTCGATTTAGTGCATCTGGTGTGCACCAAAATCGCATCTCAAGACATGCGCTCAACATGCGCGAAAATCCAAGGCAGGTGCATCTATCATGCACGAAATCATGAAATCCAATATCAAGCGCCGAACATGCGCAAAATCAAATCAGGTGCATAAGGTACACAAAACAAATATCGAGTATCACAATCGAAATCGAAGTCCAGTGCATCTAAGTGCACAAAAGGCGTATCACTGCACTGCAAGCATATGTGAATCATACCGAGTGCAAAAACCAAATCGTATGCGTATATACGCACAAATCAACTCAACTGTATGAAATCCATATAATCACAAACATGAGGAACCAAGGTACCAAAAACTATCTCAAGTGCAACAACTGTGCAAAAATCGTGAATACTCAGTAGGTGCAACCATGGCGCATGAAAACGATATCATGAAACTCAATCATCAAAACCAAATCATGCGAATAGATCACTCAAAATATCGAAATCAATAATGGCGGAATAGTACCGCTCAAGCGCATCCTCTAAGAATCTCAGGCCAACTGTCGCGGTCACTAGTGGGACGTCTCGTCAATGATCATGAACTCTGGCCTGCTGGTGTGCGTAATAATGACCACTCCTGGGTCAAGGTCTTCACTGTGAATTACCAATCTCTCGGTCCATCAGCTCATCGGCCCTGTCAGGTGTGCTAACGGGGATGATCCCGTTCTGGCACGTCTCTTGTCATCTCCTGGTCAATCATCGCGACCACTCGTAAGACAGCATATCACTGGCGTCGGCCTCTGGCTCTCTGAATGTACGTGACACATCTGATCCTGGGTGCAAGTATCATTGCAGCAGTGTCCTGGAAGGAATCCTGCTCACGGTCTCTTCCATGTCTCGTCTCTGCCAACTGTCCGGAAGTCATCGTCCTTTCCTATATCTGCATCTTGCTCTGGAACGGCTGCATACCCATCGCGACTCCTTCTGGCAGGTATATCCAGTACTCTGCCTCGGCATGCGCATGCATGCCGAACCTGATATGCAACATTATATCGGTTTCTTTATTATGTAAAGAGGGATATAATTTTGTATTACAGGACAATGTTATGAACATTTTCCATAACCAAAAGTTGGTTGGATCAGGCACGTTGTGCAATGGCATTTATGTTCTAAACCAATCAACAGTTCTGAGCATAACAAACACACACAAAAGGAAGAGTTCAGAATTGAACGAATCCTTCTTGTGGCATTGTAGACTGGGTCACATCAATGCGACACGACTAGCTAAGTTGCATAAGGATGGATATTTAAATCCGTTTGAATTTTCATCCTATGACACTTGCCAGTCATATCTCAAAGGCAAGATGACCAAGACTCCGTTTACGGGACACGGAGAAAGAGTTACCGAACTCTTAGGACTGATACATAGTGATGTATGCGGTCCCATGTCTACACATGCCAGGGATGGTTCTTCGTACTTCATTACATTCACTGACGATCTCTCTAGATTCGGATATGTGTTCCTGATGAAACACAAATCAGAAGCTTTTGAGAAATTTAGAGAATATAAACAAGAAGTCGAGAACCAAACCGGAAAAAGTATTAAAATCCTACGATCTGATCGAGGAGGGGAATACTTGAGCAATGAATTCCTGGACTTCCTAAAAGAGAATGGGATTCTCTCTCAGCTAACTCCTCCATATACACCACAGCACAACGGTGTATCGGAGCGGAGGAACCGCACCCTATTAGATATGGTGCGCTCTATGATGAGTACAGCTGAGTTACCTATTTCCTTCTGGGGTCATGCGCTGGAGACAGCAGCATACCTATTGAATCAAGTTCCATCTAAATCTGTACCTACCACACCATATGAGATATGGAGTGGGAAGAGACCATGTCTTAAACGAGTTAAGATATGGGGTTGCCCGGCCTATGTCAAAAGGCAAAATCCGGACAAACTCGAGGCACGGTCAGTTCTATGCAAGTTTGTGGGATATCCCAAACATTCACATGGATATCTTTTCTACCATACAGAGGAACAAAAAGTGTTTGTTTCTCGCCATGCCACCTTTTTGGAAAAGGAATTTCTTGCAAAAGAAATTAGTGGCGATGAGGTAGAACTGGAAGAAATTCCAGCAACACAAACTCAAACTGAAGATTTAGTGGAACCAGAGGATTCAGTAGCTCCCGACGAACCCCAGCCTCTCCGCCGATCTAGTAGGGTTTCTCATCCACCTGAGAGATACTATGGTTTTCTCATTGATGGTGGTAGTGAGGATTGCATCATGGAGGATGATGACCCAACTAGCTTCGAGCAGGCCATCACGAGTGGGGACTCAGTGAAATGGCTGGATGCTATGCGGTCTGAGATGGATTCCATGTACACCAACAAAGTATGGACTTTGGAAGTTGCTCCTGAAGGGGTAAAACCCATTGGGAGCAAGTGGATCTTTAAGAAGAAACTTGGTGTAGATGGGAAAGTGGAGACTTTCAAAGCTAGACTTGTAGCAAAGGGTTTTCGTCAAAGACCAGGTGTGGACTATGACGAGACCTTTTCTCCAGTGGCTATGCTTAAATCCATCCGAATCATGCTTGCCATTGCTGCCTTTCATGACTACGAAATCTGGCAAATGGATGTTAAGACCGCCTTTCTAAATGGTGATTTAGAAGAGTGCGTGTACATGACTCAGCCAGAGGGCTTCGTAGACAGTGGGAGCAGCGGGAAGGTGTGCAAGCTGCTTAAATCCATTTATGGATTAAAGCAAGCATCGCGGAGTTGGAACATCTGCTTTGACGTCGTTATCAAAGAGTTTGATTTCGTCAAAAATCCAGATGAACCTTGTATCTACAAGAAGGTGGCAGAGAGTAAGGTTGTCTTCCTCGTATTGTACGTGGACGACATACTCTTGATAGGAAATGATATTCCTATGCTGCAATCGGTCAAGCTCTTCTTATCACAAAGATTCTCAATGAAAGATCTTGGTGATGCCTCCTGCATATTGGGAATTAGGATCTATAGAGATAGATCCAAACGGATTTTGGGATTGTCCCAATCCAGGTACATTGACACCATACTAAAGAGGTTTAGTATGGAAGAGTCCAAGCGTGGGAATATGCCCACGATCTCTGGAGTCACTCTCTCCAAAGAGATGTCTCCCAAGACTGATTTGGAGAGAGCTCGCATGCAAGGGATACCCTATGCTTCGGCGGTAGGCTCTATCATGTATGCGATGCTATGTACCAGACCCGATGTAGCATACTCACTAAGTGTAGTGAGCAGGTATCAAGCTGATCCTGGAGAGAGTCACTGGACAGCTGTGAAGAGCATTCTCAAGTACTTGCGAAGGACTAGAGATATGTTCTTGGTGTATGGTAACGGAGAACTCCAAGTGGAGTCCTTTACCGATTCGAGCTTCCAGAGTGATAAGGACGACTCTAAGTCGCAGTCGGGCTTTGTCTTTACCCTTTACGGAGGGGCGGTTAGCTGGAAGAGTTCCAAGCAGGAAACCGTGGCAGACTCGACGATGGAGGCTGAATACATCGCTGCCAACGATGCTGCTAAAGAAGCTGTTTGGATCAAGAAGTTCATTACTGAACTTGGTGTGGTTCCATCCATTGAGCGTCCAATACCTTTGTATTGCGATAACAATGGAGCGGTGGCTTTGGCCAAGGAACCCAGGTCCCATCAGCGGTCCAGGCATATTCTGAGGCGGTATCACCTGATCCGGGAGATAGTTGATCGCCGGGAGATCGAGGTCAGGAGAGTTGACACGAAGAACAACACGGCGGATCCACTCACGAAGGCCATTCCCCAGATACAGTTTGAGAGACTCTTCGGGATGCTCGGTATGAGATACTACAGCAGCTGGCCCTAGTGCAAGTGGGAGATTGTTAGTTATATGTATACCCTAGAGGCCAGTATTGTACAGATTATGTATATTATATTGGATGCTTGGACATATATAGAGATGACTTTCTTGCTCGACATGATAGTATGCTATCTGGTTGCTCTTTATCTTAACATGTACACTAGTCTCTTTATACTGTCTTATAGTTACATGTTGGTAAAGCCCTTAGGATTTGTACTTGACTACCTGGACTATGATGCAGATCATACTAGTGGGGACATGGTAGTCCATAAGTACATCCTTCAAGGTCCCTAGTCGTGGGTGTATCGAGACGGGGCATCGATATACCAGAGTAGACTAGCGTATACGCTTCTCGACCCATATGATGGGCGATGGATGATCCCATATCCATTGGTGTTTGACATCAGAGATGGTATACGGGTACTCAGTGGAGACTGGGTACACTGGACGGACTCGCCGAGAACTCCCAGATGGTATTATACCTCACGTCAGATGGCAGTTCTCAGGTGACACTTGTACAGGTTAGTCTGTAGACCCGAGATCGTCATAGAGTCTTGTGTAATTCCCACTGTGCTTTGATCTCCACCTTACCACGTCCATGAAGGCGTGCAAAACGGTGGTCTTTGGGTACAGTCCCGAGTCACATGGAGGCAATGAGTGATAGGAGGGGTTTCGTCTCTCCCGGTATTGGGAGTTGATGTTGCGCTGTGCTCGATTGGCCGTAACAGGGAAGTCCCTGGCCAGGGCTGATCAGAGATTTGCTGGTAAGTGTTACCAGTAGGTTCTCGACCCGTTACGAGCCTCACATCGGCACGACTTATCGGGTTATTGGGGTCTGACGTTTACCACCCCTAGACTTGATATGAGACGTATCAGACGAAGAGACCGGACTGTACGGTAAGTGTTACTGGTCGGATTCGCAGGAGTGTGAGCGGGCTAGCTCGTCGATCTTCTGATCGCTCAATACCCGGGTGGCCGTTACGTTTAGCAGACCGCTTGCGGCTTGTGGGTGCTTGATATGATCATCATCTGCTACCGGCGTATTGACGAGTCTTTAGAGTCCTACACAGAGGTTTCCTGGTTCAAGCAAAACGAAATAGGAGCGCATATGAGATATTTGCAGGACCGAGAATAATGCGTGTATGTGATACCGCATTTCATTCTCGCGATATATGTTTCGATTGGTTATATTCGATATGACCTAGTTATCGAATCATTGATTCGATAAATCGATACATTACATTCTAGTCGGTCATGTGCGACATGACCGGATCATTGAATCAAATGTTGATTTAATGATTTAATGCATAATTATATATTTGATATATTGCATTGCATTAACTAGTATTGGTTCACTTTAAACGGATTTTTCTCACTTGATGCACATTGTATATGTGATATGCTTTAGTGCACTACTTTGTATCATGTTTGATGATACTTTATAATATAGTTAAGTTTATAGAATTAATCCATGGTTAATTTGATAATTAGGGTTTTGCATATTCATTTATTTATTTATTTGTTTATTTATTTATTTGAAATGGATTAAGATAAGAATGGTGGCTTTATTTGTTTTATATTGAAGCTTCATGAAGCTTTGACTTTGCTAACCATCCTTATCTTCATGCTTAACCCTAACCCATCCAAGTGACCATGGTTAATTCTCTACACTTAACCCTAGTTCAAGTTATGATAAGTATTTGATTTAAATTTATTTTTATCATAAGACTTATCATATTCTTTTCTTGAGCTCATCTTCTTCTTCTTCTTCAAGCTTGCTACAACAATGGCAACTTGAGATCTAGTGAGATAAATCCAATTCTAAAGTGAACCCACCTCCTATTTCTTCACCCTCTACCTCTTGCCAAGTTGTTTTGGGTGTTTACTTCACAAGTTTCACAAGTTTGTGAAGTCGGAGCTTGAGTTTGTGCAACCTCGACGTAGATCGTCTTTGACACAAAGCCGACGACCTATTCCGCTTGTTTTCCCGATGAAGCCGACGGAGGAGTCTAGGATTCATGATGTACAGTGAGAAGACTTCGTTGCAGAGCCGTGGAGGTGGATATCCGGATCTACAAAGGTTGTAATTTCCGTATCCTAGTAGTTAAGTGTTAACTAGCTTTTAGTTTCGCCTAGAATTCTAGCGACGATCCGTAGTCTAGGGTTTCTCGGCACCAAAAATTTTAAATTGGCATGTTCGATGCCTTGTGAGACCACTATAGGGTGCCTAGGAACCTTTCATAATGGGGGTACGATATAAGTAAACCCACCTACTAGCAAATCACCCGAAGGAAACTATGCCCGCAAAGCCGTAATGAAACCTGCACGGCAAACCTGCAAGAAACTGGGGCACAACGGGGGTGAGTTGCCAACTCGTGAATAGAAAAACATCTACGAAAAGAAATCGCATAAATAACACAATCCTAGGTCAAGGATCATAATATATCCTCAAATATATATATAACATACAGCCTATAACAATGGCTAGGGTATACCTCTAAGCAACGGTAATACCAAGTGCTCGTGTCAGTGCCTCAGGTAGCAATATATCATATGAATAGGTATGAATGCATGAAAACAGAATACATGTAAATGAAGAAACAGTTTTCATAATTTAGTGAGATTTCCTTTGTATTTTTAAAATGAGGTATCATAAAGAAATCAGTATCAACAGTGTCTAGCATCGACACAAAACATAAATCTCAATGTCTCAAAATCTCAGGCTCAGGCTCCGGCTATCGCCTGTATCGTCAAATCTCAGTACCTCAATATCTCGAAATCTCAATGTCTCAATCTCAATATCTAGGGCGCCGTCAGTCCAGACCGGCCCCTACCATCCATCTCAAGACCACGACGGTATCCTCCGGATATCCGACGCGTCGGGTAAAATCACCGATAGGTAGTGCTCCCCTGCCAGGCTCAACGTCAGCAACACGACCTTCTTGCCCCGGGGTACCTTACCGGGCCCACCATGTACCCGAAACGGTTCATCCATCTCCTCGAATCGGGTCTCGAAATCCATCAGCAAACTCATGGTGGACGACTCATACATCATGGGAAAACCGCATTTTTATTTAAAAAGAGAGAAAGAAGTTTATATATATTTTGTGGTTTTCCTCCAAATCCAGAAAATATCATGGAAATCCGAATCATCGATAGCATGTAAAACCATGAATATAAGCATGAGCATCCATGAATGCGGCATATAATGAATAACAGTATGCATGAAGTGACAAGTAACAACTACAAAATCTAAACTACTAGCTAACAAGCTAAGTCAAAGCAATAATATTCTCTAAAGTGTACGTGACATGGCAATTACCGATGAAGATGTGTGTGAGCCGGCAAGTAAGTGTACGTGGTACATACGCATCATCGGTAATGGTGCTGGTGTCCTAACCATATGATATCAACAATAGAATATGAAACATAATATAAGCATGCGATGCGGAGCGAACCACAATAATGAGCGGGAGCTGAATACTAGACGCAACGATAACTAATCTGCATTAACCTAATAAAAGTCCTTCAATGGTGCCTTTTGAAAATAACACGAATCGTGGGGTTTTGAAAATATGGGCTACGGTGTTTTTAAGAAAAGATACGTCTTTTGAAATATCCGTAGGATCTCTTGACCTGTCTTTTAAAATATCCACGATTCGTTAGCTTTTGAAATAGGTAGGAGTCGAATCTAATCTAATAACTAAACTAAACTAAAGGGCTAAGCGAACAAGCTGGACTACAGGTAAGGAACCGCCTAACATCTGAGTTGATACATATACATACCTGTATATATATTAGTCGGTGATCCCGCCTCAATAATATCATATCTGATACCATATCTATAATCAGACATCCCAAGTCAAGAGTGCGGATCAATCATCAAGATATAGCTCGTACGTAAATCCGTCGTACGGTATCCCCAAATCTGGGTACGGGTCAATATCATATTCCTCACACTATTCCTCTGGTATCCTCTTTATCCAAGATCATAGTCTAGGGTACTGACCTATGTCTAGTACAATACTAATATCCTCAATATACTCATGATCTGACTACTGATCGACAATCTCGTACAAACCGATATCATCAGCACATATCATCATCAAGGGGTATACATCGCCCAATACGGCCTAGTATCAATATCCTAGCATATCATATCTCATATCACGATCACATGTCGACCATTTTATTTAATAACACTATTCACCCGTATCGTCGTTCAAGACCCGCTATAACATCAGGACGTATCTCAAATACGAATCCTGCCATATCACCGAATTCACAACCTCAATACAAATCTTATCGACTCATCTCAAACCCAAGTATCATCCTCAAATCCGTATGTGAACATATAGTCCCATACCCATGTGAACACATAACTATATATTCCCGTATAAGCACAAATGAAAGAAGAAAGTATGCAAGTATGGGTTGGTGTATGCATGTGTGGTGCGACCACTACTCTAGGGTTTCGCGACACTAAATCATCCAAGAACACCAAATATCCATATTATCATCAATATACTCAAACAATATATAAACAATATATATATTTATGTATACGTATTCGTATACATCACCACGAACTGCGGGGGTGCTATACGCCATCCACCCGACTTCTCCCCGTAGATATAAATCTACTCACTTGGTCCTCGCTCGCCGGTGCCGACGTCGCCACGCGCTTACTTGTCGTCTCGAAGTCCACATGGGTACCTACATATCATAACGCACCGTATCGCATTATAATCCGACTCATGACCAAAACGACACACGAAACCCACATAGGTCAAAACATATGGTTGCTTTCACAAATCAACCCAAAAACCCTCGACGTCGGCGTACAAACGCCAAACCATCGAGAAAAACCCAACCACGCTCATTTGTACAATCACGAGCACTAATTATAATATAAAATAGCTTAAAATTCATAAAAACCCCAAATTCACTTTAAAAGCCATTTTTCCGAAAATCTAGCAAGCACAAATTACCCGTTTTAGTACAAAACTCGACGTTTAAACAAATCTAATGGCCATAATACTTATTAAACTTCTTAAATAAGTCATAAAAACCATTTCCATAATTTAATCTCATAAATTTGCATAATTTCCAAAATCCTAGTTTGCAAAAATATCAATTTTTAACACCTTTTAAAGCAAAATTCACAATTCATCAATTAAGCTTGGTTTTGCATGAACCAAAGTCATTAAACCACTCATTATAATATTAATAATGACATGAAACCTTAATTTAGATTTAATCCCACATTGCAATTTAATTTCAAAAACCTAGTTAGCAAAAATAGCATATTTAGCAAAACTTTAATTTAACAATTAGCAACCTAGCAACTAGCTTATCTTTTACATGATTTAACATGTTAAACTACAACTCACCACCACAAATAAATGATCAAAACCCTAACTAGATCCAACCCTAAACTTAAATTTTCAAGTTAGCAACTAGAACCAAAATTAAACACCAAATTTAACTAAATTGGAGTAATTAACCAACAATCAAAACATAGGTTAAGGTTTATACCTCACAAATCAAGAGATCTAGCATGCAACATGACCTCCAAAACTTGCTTCCAAGCTCCAAGATCAATGCTTGAATGGCCAAGGAAATATGGGTAAGGGTTGGATTTTAAGTTTGCTTTGAATTTGTAGGGATTTTGATGCATTTTTGATAAATTTTTTGAAGAGAAAAGAGAGATGAAATGGATGGGGCTGCTGCTGAATTTGGGAGAAGTGGGGGTTTCGGCCAAGTGGGTAGGAGATGGGAGAGAGAGAATGAGGTGTTGAAAGTCAAAGGCATACTTTTATGTTTATTCTTTTCCTTTAATTTCAATGTTTTCTTTTCCTTGTTCTAATTTGTGTGGAAATGGAGTGGGGAAATAGGGGGAGGGCTGCTGAATTTCAGCCAAGAGAGGAAATAAATGGGGTGTGTGAGTGTGGGTATGGGTGTGGGGTGATGAAAAATGATAAATAAAATACCCCAAACATCCATTTACACTAAAAAAAAGCCTTTTTTCTTCAATAATTTCTAAACCGTTTTGGCAAACGATTCCGTTTCAAAAACCACATGATAAAATTTTGTTTAATGTTTTATGTTGCACAAAATTTGTTTAAACTCATTCCAATTTGTAATTTTCCCTAATTAAATATATTAGTGACGGCTTAAAATAATATTAAAATAATTAATTTCGGAAAATTTTTTAGAAAATTTGAAATTTCACCAGTGGGTCAATAAACACCAAATACTAGCAATTATAAAGCTAGAATATGTATATTTAATTTTATAATAAACATATTTGTATTTTGACTTTTTACAGAAAACCCCCTTATTTTACCGTTTTTTCGAAATTTCACCGAAACGATTTTCAAAACGTTACAAAAAAAACAGCGTTCCTCCTCATTCCAGCAGGATCCAGACACGACAATCAACCTTGGAGCCATGGAAAAGTCCTTGTTCCAAATCTCGACAGTTCACAGACAGCCTAGAGATCACCAACAGCGTTCCTCCTCATTCCACCGGGATCCAGACGCGACAATCAACCTTGGAGCCATGGCAAAGTCCCTGTTCCAAATCTCGACGGTTCACAGACAGCCTAAAGGTCACCAACAGCGTTCCTCCTCATTCCAACAGGATTCAGACGCGACAATCAACCTTGGAGCTATGGCAAAGTCCTTGTTCCAAACCTCGACGGTTCACAGACAATCGAGAGAGCAAATCCTGGTCCAGTAGAACACGGCTAAAATCAATCTTGACCCCGTGGGAAACGGCCAGAGCAAATTCTGGTCACGTAGAACACGGCTAAAGTCAATCCTGGCCCCGTGGAAAACAGCCAGAGCAAATCCTGGTCCCGTAGAACACAGCTAAAGTAAATCCTGGCCCCGTGGGAAACAGCCAAAGCAAATCCTGGTCCTATAGAACACGGCCAAAGTCAATCCTGACCCCGTGGGAAACAGCCAGAGCAAATCCTGGTCACGTAGAACACGGCTAAAGTCAATCCTGATCCCATGGAAAACAACCAGAGCAAATCCTGGTCCCGTAGAACACTGCTAAAGTCAATCCTGACCCCATGGGAAACAGCCAGAGCAAATTCTGGTACCGTAGAACACGGCTAAAGTCAATCCTGACCCCATAAGAAACGGCCAGAGCAAATACTGGTCCCGTAAAACACGGCCAAAGTCAATCCTGACCTTGTGGGAAACAGCCAAAGCAAATCCTGGTCCCGTAGAACACAGCCAAAGTCAATCCTGACCTCATGGGAAACGGCCACAACAAATCCTGGTCACGTAGAACACGGCCAAAGTCAATCCTGAACCCGTGGGAAATGGCCAGAGCAAATCCTGGTCACGTAGAACAATGCTAAAGTCAATCCTGACTCCATGGGAAACAGCCAGAGCAAATCCTGGTCCCGAAGAACACGGCTAAAGTCAATCCTGACCCCGTGGAAAACAGCCAGAGCAAATCTTGGTCCCGTAGAACATGGCTAAAGTCAATCCTGACCCCGTGGGAAACAGCCTAGAACATGGCTAAAGTCAATCTTGACCCTGTGGGAAACAGTTAGAGCAAATCCTGGTCACGTAGAACACGGCTAAACTCAATCTTGACCCCGTGGGAAACAGCCAGAGCAAATCCTGGTCCCCTAGAACACGGCTAAAGTCAATCCTGACCCTGTGGGAAACGGACAGAGCAACCCCTGACCCCATACGGCTAAAGTCAATCCTGACTCCGTATGGCCAAAGTCAACCCCTCCTGGCCCCGTAGAACATGGCTAAAATCAATTCTGACTTCGTGGGAAACAGCCAGAGTAAACCCTCGAACTCCCCGTCAAAGCAATGCTTTGACTCAGGAGCAGGTCAACTCATCAATCACTTACGAGTCCTCTTAACTTGTTAGGAGAAAATTCTCTCGTGAGATCCTTACGACTCTCAAGAGAAAATGCACCTAGGAATCCTCATGATTCCTAAGAAGAAACCACATCTGCGAGATCCTCTCGGTTCGTAGGGAGAAAAGTCTTTATGAGACCCTTACGGCTCATAAAGTTGAAAAGTCTTAGGTGGCAGATCCTAACCCTATCTCCCAAGCCATCATTGCCTCGCAGAAAGGTCAAGGTAGATTTTCTACAGGCCACACTCTCCTAAGTCAAACATCGACAAGAAAGGAAACAACCACTTACAAGTCCTCTCGACTTGTAAGGAAGAAAATTCTCTCATGAGATCCTTACGACTCTCAAGGGAAAAGCACACTTAGGAATCCTCATGATTCCTAAGGAGAAAATACACCTACGAGATCCTCTCGACTCGTAGGGAGAAAAGTCTTTGTGAGACCCTCAAGGCTCATAAAATTGAAAAGTCTTAGGCAGCGGACCTTAACCTGCTTCCTAAGCCATCGCTACCCTACAAGGAGACTAAGATGAAATGTTCTCTACTATCTACAGGCCACACTTGCTAAAATCACATGGCGATGACACAGCAAAGAGAAGAAAGCAACAATAGAATAAAAAATGTGTATCTTTTATTCATGAATTCAATGGAGTACAAGTTGAATCATATAAAAGAATAAAAAAATGGATACATATTATTCAAAGGTTACAAGTGTTCAATCTATACAAAAACAGCTACTGAGGAGGAGGTGTCTTCAATAAATCAGCTAGGTGTTCGCGCATTCCTCTCAACTCCTTCTCATGATCGGCCGCCGCGGCCAGCTACGCTTCAATTCGAACCCGCTGCTGCAAGCACGATGAAACCTTCTCATCGATTTTCCGTTGGGAAGCTTCGCGACTCTGCGTAACCCGCTCAATGAAGTCGAGTTTCCGCCTCAATGCCAGCCCGTCTGAAATACATCGCTGCAAATTATCAAAGACGGCTCTCAGTTGCGCGGCATTCGCTTCAACTTGGGCGCGCAGCCGAGCAGATTCACCTGAAGCCTCCTCACATTCCTTCCGCCTCAAAGTCGCTTCTTGTTCAAAATGGCGGAGGAAGGACACGCTCTACTCGACCCACGCAGCCCGCTGGGTGTTTAAAGCCAGAATCTCAGGAGCAGGACGCCTAAGCTCAAGCTCATGCAGGCAGGCCTCAATCTTTCTGCAGTGGTTAACCTAAGACTCAACGACGCCTTCGTTATAGAAGTTCACAAGCGTCGCCAATATTGGATTAGCCTCGGCAGCAAAATCTGCAGCGAATGTAGGGGCCTTCGCGTCAAGCTCCTCGATGTATTCGCTCAACATACACAGACTGGTCACAGCGCCTTTTGAAGATGGACGTCTAGAAAAGGGGCCTGCCGGCATTGTGATGCGAGACTCGAACGGAGCTGGAGTCGGTGCGACCGCTACAAAACAAATAATAATCAGATGTCGGCTCAAGAGATAAAGAAAATGCATGAACAACAGAGTCTACCATACCAGCAACGACAGGGGGCAGAGTTGGGAGTACTGGTGGCATGACGATTCCCTCGTCCCCTCCTCCAATTTGTAATGCTGCAATCAACTCAAAATTAACAACGGCCGGGTCGCCCGTCTAAGAAAAGAAGGGACGTCGGATAGAAAGCGATACTTGTAGGGTTTCTAGGCACACTCACAAGGGTCTATGAGGCATCAACCATGCCCGATTAAAATTTTAGCCGTGCCGAACAACCTAAAGCTGGATCTTTAAACTAGAGTTTATGCGAAACAAAGCATGTTAAACACTTTAACACTAAGTGAGAGGGATTACAACCTTTGTAGATCCGGTCCTTCACTTCTTAAGCTCCGTGTTGAGGTCCCTTCGCTGCGATCATCGTGTTCCGGACTTCGAGAGGCTCCACGAAGAGAAAGATGCAGTCTTGCTTCCGATCTTCGATAACAAAGATGATCTACCTTGAAGTTTCATTAACACAAGCTAACACTCACTAAATGAAGTGAACACTCTCATCTAAAGGGCAAGGGTAGATGAGGATGATGAAGTAGGATTTTTTCTCTCATTTATAATCCTTTTCTCATTCATTTTTCATCACAAAATCAAAGCAAGAAAGCTTTTCATGAAGAACTCAAGCAAGAAGAAGATGAATAATGATTAGAAAACCTTTGGTGATGAATAATGAAAAGATAAATATGATGAATAATGCAACCATGGTCAACTAAACCCATGTAGAGAATTAACTAGGGCTAGGGTTTGGGTTGGGTTAAAGCATGAGTCATTTGAAAATATCTTTGCAAAAACAAAAGAAAACCTTCTAGAAGGTTCATGAATGCACTAACCTAAATCAAACCCTAATCTTGTTTAATCTCCACTAAACATGTTGCATTAGTAATCATATCATGTTACAATATTATATATCACATATATAATATTTATCGTAACAAAATAAAATAACACATTTAACATATATCACATATATATCAATGTATTACCCGAGTGAGAAAAAGAATTTTTTAGTGAGCTAATATTAGTTAATATAATTTAATATATCATATATATTATTATACATTAAATTATCGAATCAACACTTGATCCGATAATCCGGCTATATCGCATATAACCGACTAATACGATGATCCGGCTATATCACATATACCCGGCCGATATCTCATATCGCGAGAATCCAATACGGTATCATATATCACATTATCCTCGATCCCGCACATATCACATATGTGCTCCTACTCCGTTTTGCCTGAGTCAAGAAACCTCTGTATAGGACTCTAAAAAATCGTCAATACGCCGGCAGTAGGTGATGATCATATCAAACACCCACAAGCTGCAAGCGGTCAACTAAACGTAACAGCCACCCAGGTATTGAGCGCTCAGAAGATCAACAAGAAAGCCTGTACATTCTCCTGTGAATCCAATTAGTAACACTCCCGTACAGTCCGGTCTCGTCGTCTGATTTGTCGCATATCTCGCCGAGGGGTGGTAAACGTCAGACCCTAGTAGCTCGATAAGTCGTGTCGATATGAGGTCTATAACAGTTCGAGAAACTACTGATAACACTTACCAGTAAAACTCAGCAACCCTGGCCAGGGATTTCCAGTTATAGCCAATCGAGCACAGCACAACATCAACTCCCTATACCGGGAAAGACGAATCCCCTCCTATCGCTCATTGCCTCCATGTGATTCGGGACTGTACCCAAAAGCCACCTTTTTGCATGCCCTCTTGGACGTGGTATGATGGGAATCAAAGCACAGTGGGAATCACACAAGACTCTATGACGATCTCGGGTCAACAGACTACTCTGTACCAGTGTCACCGGAGAACTGCCATCTGACGTGAGGTATAATACCATCTGGGAGTTCTCGGCGAGTCCGTCCAGTGTACCCAGTCTCCACTGAGCACCCGTACACCATCCTTGATGTCAAACACCGATGGATATGGGATCATCCATCGCCCATCATTTGGGTTAAGATGCGTATACGCTAGTCTACTCTGGTGTATTGATGCCCTGTCTCGATACACCCTCGACTAGGAACAGTTATAGGATGTACTCGTCGACTACCGTGGCCCCACTAGTATGATCTCATCATAGTCCCAGTAGTCGAGTACATATCCTAAAGGGCTTTATCAACATGTAACATAGAAACAATCAGACTACATGTTAAGATAAAGTACAACCAGATAGCGTACTATCATGTCGAGCAAGAAAGTCCTCTCTATATATGTCCAAGCATCCATTACAATATACATCGTATGTACAGTAATGGCCTCTAGGGCATACATATAACTAACAATACTCACCGGCACCAGCTGTAGGGTTCCTAGGCACACTAATGAGGTCTCACAACAGATCAAACATGCCCAATTCAAATTTTTTTCATGTGCCTACAAACCCTAATACGGATCGTTGACTAGAGATTAGGCGAAACATGCAACTAGTTAACAACTTAACTAAGAGTGAATGGAAAATACAACCTTTGTAGATCCGGTCCTCCACTTTCTTAGCTCTATGATGATGTCCCTCCGCTGCGATCATCGGATCCCGGACTCTAGCGATGGTTTCGTCGAAGAAATGATCGGGCTAGGTCGTCGACTTCGATGCCGAAGATGATCTACGTTGAAGCAACTCAAGCTCAAGCTCCACCTTCACCAAGTCATGAAACTTATGAAGAAAACACCCTATACTACATGGCAAGTGGTAGAGGATGAAGAAATAGGAAGTGGGTTCACTTTGGATTTGGATTTCTCACTTGATTTCATCACTTGACATTTTTGTAGAAAGCTTTTCTTTCTTCATCAAGAAGAAGAAGAAGAAAGAAATGAAAAAAAAATGAATTAACTTAAAAAGAAAATCAAGTGACCCTTATCATATTGCAACCATGGTTAAGTGTAGAGAATAGACCATGGTTATGTAGGGTTCCTAGGCACACTAATGAGGTCTCACAAGTGATCAAACATGGCCAATTCAAATTTTTCCTTGTGCCTACAAACCCTAATACGGATCGTTAACTAGATGTATAGACGATGCAAGCAAGTAAACTACTTTATTGCTAAAGGAAAGTGACTATAACCTTTGTAGATCCGGCCCTCCACCTCCTAGGCTCCGTGATGACGTCCCTCCGCTGTCCATATCGGATCCCGGACTCTAGCATCGGCTTCATTGGAGAAATGGGCGAGCTAGGTCATCGACTTCGATGCCGAAGATGATCTACGTCGAGGCAACTCAAGATCAAACTCCAACTTCACCAAGTCATGAAACTTGTGAAGAAAACACCCTATACTACTTGGCAAGTGGTAGAGGATGAAGAAATAGGAAGTGGGTTCACTTTAGAATTGGATTTCTCACTCTTTTTCTCATGTTGCCATTGATGGAGGCAAGGTTTTCTTCTTTGTTGAAGAAGAAGAAGAAGAAGAAGGAATATGATAAGTATTATTCAAAATAGAAAATAAAATGAATACTTATCATATAGCAACCATGGTTAGGTGTAGAGAATAAACTATGGTTAGGTTGAATGGTTATGGTTAAGCATGAGACAAAAATGGTGGACTTGTTCAAAGCTTCATGAAGCTTCAACAAGCAAACAAAGAAAGCCACCATGACTTATTTTGCAAAAATGAATAAATAAATAAATGAATAGATAAGTAAACAAAACCCTAACCATTCATAAAACCATGGTTTAATCATACACACAAACTCAAGTTAGCATGTATCATCAAACATGATACAAACAAGTGCACAAAAGTATATCACATATACAACTTGTGTACTTCAAGTGAGAAAATCCATTTAAAGTGAACAAATACAAGTTAATGCAAATTATTATATCAAATATATAGTTATGCATTAAATCATTAAATCAATACTTGATTTAACGATCCGGTCATATCGCATATAACCGACTAATATCCAATGTATCGGCTTATCGAATCAATCCTTGATTCAATAACTAGGTTATATCGCATACAACCAAGCGATACATTCATCGCGAGAATAGAATACGGTATCACATACACGCATTATTCTCGGTCCCGCACATATCTCATATGCGCTCCTATTTCGTTTCACTTGAGCGAGGAAACCTCTGTGTAGGACTCTAAAGAATCGTCAATACGCCGGCAGCAGATGATGATCATATCAAGCATCCACAAGCCGCAAGCGGTCTGCTAAACATAACGGCCACCCAGGTATTGAGCGATCAGAAGATCGATGAGCAAGCCCGCTCACACTCCTGTGAATCCAACCAGTAACACTTACCGTACAGTCCGGTCTGTTCGTCTGATATGTCGCATATCTCCCTAGGGGTGGTAAACGTCAGACCCCAATAGCTCGATAAGTCATGCCGACGTGAGGTCCATAACAATCGTGAAACTACTGATAACTCTTACCAGTATATCACTGCAACCCTGGCCAGGGATTTCCTGTTATGGCCAGTCGAGCATAGCGCAACATCAACCCCCAATACCGGGAGAGACGAATCCCCTCCTATCGCTCATTGCCTCCATGTGAATCGGGACTGTACCCAAAAACCACCTGTTTGCACGACTCAGTAGAGCCGTGGTAGGGTGGAAATCAAAGCACAATGGGAGACACACAAGACTCTATGACGATCTCGGGTCAACAGACTAAGCTGTACCAGTGTCACCAGAGAACTGCCATCTGACGTGAGGTATAATACCATCTGAGAGTTCTCGGCGAGTCCGTTCAGTGTACCCAGTCTTCACTGAGCACCCGTATACCATCTCTGATGTCAAACACCAATGGATATGGGATCATCCATCACCCATCACATGGGTCGAGAAGATATACGTTAGTCTACTCTGGAATATCGATGCCCCGTCTCGATATTCCCACGACTAGGAACATTGAAGGATGTACTCATGGACTATCCAGGCCCCACTAGTATGATCTACATCATAATCCTGGAAGTCGAGCACACATCCTGAGGGCTTTATCAACATGTAATCAGAGAGACGGAGAGTATACATGTTAAGATAAAGAGCAACCAGATAGCGTACTATCATATCGAGCAAGAAAGTCCTACCTATATATGACCCAGCATCCACTACAATATACATCCAATGTACAGTAATGGCCTCTAGGACATACATATAACTAACAATCTCCCACTTGCACTAGGGCCATCTGTAGTAGTGGTTGCAGTATCACATACTTAACCATCCCATATAAATCTCTCTCTGGGAAAAAGCCTTTGTGAGTGGATTCGCCGTGTTGTCCTCTGAGTCTACTCTCCTAACCTCGATCATCCTGGAGAACATCTATCTCCATGATCAGGTGATGCTGCCACAGAATATGTCTGGGTCACTGATGGGACCATGGTTCCTTGGCCAAAGCCACACTTCCATTGTCATAAAATGGTGGGAACCTAGTTCATCTTATGAACCAATATACACCCAAACTTCCTCTTTGGTAGTATCCTTAATAGCGATGTTACCAGCCTTTATCGTCTAGTTTGCCACGGTATCTAGCTTGGAACTCTTCCAACATACCGTTCCTCCACTGAGGATAAAGACAATGCGTGCGACTGACATTCAGTCATCCTTATCACCCTGGAACCTTTCCAGTGATTCTCCCCAGGATCGATTGATACCATCTCACTACAACTAGTGAGAATCCTAACATCCATCTAGATCTATCTCATAGACCCAAAACCCAGGATTTAAGAGGTATCACTTTGATCCTATATGGAGAATCCATGTGATAAGAGGAGATTGACCGTGCGTAGCATAGGAAACTCTTTTCCTATCAAGAGTATGTTGTCTACGTACAATACGAGGATGACCGCCTTACTCTCTACTACCCTTTTGTATATACAAGGTTCGTCTACCATTTTGATGAAGTCAAACACTTCGACTACCACATCAAAACAGACGTTCCAACTCCGCGATGCCTGCTTTATTCTGTAAAGTAACTTGCACACGTTTCCGCTGCTCCCACTGTTAACGAAGCCCTCTGGTTGTGTTCTTATAGACGTTCTCTTCTAAATCAGTATTTAGAAAAGCAGTCATGGCACCCAACCACCAGATATCGCAGTCATGGGATGTAGCAATGTTAAGTAGGATCCGGATGGACTTAAGCTTAGTCACTTGGAAAAGGTTTCATCACTATCCACGCCTGGTCGATGACAAAAAACTTCAACAAGTCTAGCTTTGAAAGTCTTAACTTTTCCATCTACACCAAGTAATCTTCTCAAGATATACTTGCTCCTGATGGGGATTTAACCCTTCAGATATAGCACCCAAAGTCCATACTTTGTTGGTGTACATGGATTCCATCTCAGATCGCTAAGCATCCAGCCATTCTTACAGAGTCCCTACTCTCGATGGCCTGCTCGAATCTAGTTGGGTCATCATCTCATGATGCAGTCCTCGCTCCCACTATCATCGAGAAACCGAAGTATCTCTCAGGCAGGTGAGGAACCCTACCAGATCGGCGGAGAGGCTAAGGTTCGTCGGGGATTATTGAATCCTTTGGTTCTATCAAATCATCAGCTGCAGTTTTGTATAGCTGGAACCTTTCCAGTTCCACAGAACTGACCTTGCCTCGATTTTGTCCGGATTTTGCTTTTGACATAGGCCGGACAACCCCAAATCTTAACTAACTTAAGAAATGGGCTCTTCCCATACCATATCTTATATGGAGTGGTAGGCAGCGATCTGATTCGAACCTAATTCAATAGGTATGCAGCTTCTCAAGTGCATAACCCCCTTAAAAGAAACAGGTAACTCGGTAATTGTAACGTTTCCAAAATAATAAAATATTATTTTCGGGAATTTTTATAATTTAATATTATTTTAATGAATATTTTAATATTCCGGTATAATTAAATACAAATAAATGGGGGGAAATTTTGGAAAATTATGGAAAATTCTAAAATAGGGTATTTTATGGAATTATGCCATTTTAAAGTTTTTAAGACTAGTTATATGCTAATTTAGTGTTAATCGCGATTAAAAATCGCTAATTGGATTTTTAGCTTTTTTGTGCAAAAATGTGCACATATCATTTTCCACACTTGTTACACTTGTGTTACATTTCTCTTGTCATGGTTGTTCTTTTGGGTTCACTATTGGAGTGAGAAGGAAAAGAAAAAGGAAAAAGAAAAGAAAAGGAAAAAGTATGATGATGAGAAAGAAAGAGACTAAGTCAACCCTCACTTTATGAACCATACTCCCATCATTTTCCCCTTCTCATTCTCTCTCCTCTCCTCCTTGAGCTGCTGCTGCCCCTCTCCCTCTCTCTCCCTCTTCACAAAAACCCTAGATCCACAATGGAATCAACCCCAAAACCCTATTCCCATTTCACAAAAGATGTTCCCGAGCTCACTAGCTACACATTGAACCTAGCAAGATTGGATTTGGATGACTTTGAGCAACTCAAGAATTTTCTTGAGTTGCCAAAGGAGGTAAATTCTGGACCTATTAGGGTAGTAATTCATTTCTTGTGCATCAATTCTAGTTTCATGTCGATATGGTGTCGTTTTGAGGACTTTTGAGAATTCTAGTTAGGGTTTAGGGTTAGACCTGAAATCAAAGTGAAATTGAGGCTTGTTGTGACCTTAGAACCCCTTTGGTGATGTGTTATTGGATCAAACTAGAGACTAGAACACAGAATACGGATTTATGAGACGATGTCGGGGGAAAAACTGTGAATCTGTGATGGTATTTAGGAATCTTCTATCACCCCGAGACCCCAAAAATAAAACTGAGTTGACAGTGAGATGTGCAGGCACCATGGAACCACCACACCAAACCCTAGCCCCCAACTCCAAAGTGAGGCCGCCAATTTATTCCTTCTGGCCGCAAATTGCGGCCAGAGCAGGAGGGAATTGCCTTGATTTTTGTGCATGGCCCTATTTCCTATATTCTTGACCCTGGGTATGTCTAGTTTTGACTGATTCCAGTTAGGGTAAAATCTGGGTTGATTTTCCTATGTTGGTGCATGGTTTATGACTTGTTTTAGCATGGATTTTGGTATTTGGTGTTTCGTTCCTGTCGTGTGGCGTTTGTACGTCAACGACAAGTGGATATTGAACGTGTTTACATGCGAGACGATAGGTTTTTACCTATGTGAGTAGCGTGTGCTATTTTGGTTTCCGATATGATTTTCATGTGCTTTAGCGTTGTGATATACTTGTAGGTACCCTACGTGATGTTGAGGCAAAGAAGATGAAGATAGCGACATCGGCATTGGCACACGAGAAGCAAGGTGAGTAAATTTATATCTACGGGGAGAAGTCGGGTGGATGGCGTATAACAATTATCTAATCAGGATGGCTCCCACTGTTTTTATCAAATCTTCCTTCAAACCTTAAAAGGAAAGACTAGCCGGGATTAATTACACTCTACAAGTTCGCCAATCTTTCAGCCAGGCCAGTGTCGGTACTTTGAGGGAGGTTCCCCGTGCTTTCGCACGGACCTAATTACAGTAAACCTCGTTTTCCCAGAGGCGTAACCCCGTTGACACCTTTCTAGACACCTACTTGATCGGCTAATTGTAAAGTGCAAAACTCTCCCAGGAGTAACAATTGTTAGTGTATATGCCCTAGGGGCCATTATTGTATCATACTAGTTTGTATATTACTTAATGGAAGCTTGGGATATTCACATGTATATAACAGTCTTGCTAAACATGGTAGTATGCTACTTGGTTTTTCTATCTTAATATGTGAGTATACGTATTGATAGAGCTCTTAGGATCTTGCTTGACTACCGGCGTTGTGATGGCAGTCACACTAGTGGGGGCTGGGTAGTCTACAAGCACTTCCTTATTCAGGTCCCTAGTCGTAGGATTATCGAGACAGGGCATCGATACTCCGGAGTAGACTAGTGTGTACGCTTCTCATCCCAGTTGGGGAGATGGTCTGTCCCACAGCCGTCAGTACGTCGTACTGGAGATAGTATGCAGGTGCTCGTTAGCTTACGGGTACACCGGACAGGACTCACAGGGAACTGTTGGTTGGTTTTATACCAGTCGTCAGTGAACAGTTTCCAGGTGACATGAGTACAGCATAGTCCGCAGACTTGACACTGCTACTTCGCCTCGAGTGTGTCCTACTGTTCTTAGATTGCTACCCTACCACGGCTCAAAGGAGTCGTGCAAACAGGTAGCAGTTGGGTGCAGTCCCGAGCACTTGGAGGCAGTGGCGGTTAGACAGGATTCGTCTCTCCCGGTATTGGGGGTTGATATCGCGCTGTGTCAGAGAGCCATTACGCAAAGTCCCTGGCCAGGGCAAGCGAGATTTACTGGTAGGTTCCAGTAGTTTCTCAGGGTGTAATGGGCTTCGCTCCGACACGACTTATACCGCTATCAGGGGACTGACGCTTGCCGCCCCCTAGGCCCGATATGCGATAGTCAAAGACGAACGGACCGGACTGTATGGAGATTGTCACAGCAGGCTCAGTAGGAGTTCGGATGGGTTTCCTCATCGGCCTTCTTATCGACATCTACCTGGGGACCGTTACGTACAGCTAGTGCCGCTTGCGGTCTGTGGTTAAACCCACTGCCAGCATAGTAGTCGAGTCTCTAGAGTCCCACACAGAGAGTTTCCCTACTCCAGGCGAAACGATATAGAGGTCGTATGGTTTTACGACAAAGGGTTCGGACGCGTACGTGTGTTTACACACGTACTTCGTTCGGACAGTTTTTACCAGTCGGCTTTGGTTTAAGCCAGTTACTGGTATCTGGTTATTGGATTTATACAGTCTAAAGTTTTTCCGTATTTTTGCGGAAAGGAGGGGCATTCTCGTAATTGCGCGAGAAGCTTCTAGAAGGTGGTGACTAAGGAGGTTTAGGTGGCATATACAATGAATGTGATTAGTGAGTCATATGGATGATTCATCCATGTCATTAATGCATCATAAATGCTTAATGACTCATGGAGATGAATCATCACTAGATATTATCAAGCATGGTTGTTAAATTGATTTATTTTCTTTTCTTGATAAAAAGAAATGCTTGATATATATTATCATAACTCATTATTCTCACTTCATTATTATGTTCACCTTCTCTCTCCTCAAGCTCTCCCTCTTCAAACCCTAATCCTCCCCTCTCATGTGTTGAGTACAAGGATTAGTTGGACTTATTAAACCATAACCCTCACTCTATTTCACCTAGCTTCTTTGATTAGCACTTAAAGAAGTTTAGTTGCCTCAAGTTTAGAGGCTAAGCTTGGAGTAAAGCTCTCGGGTGGATCATCTACTACTTCGAGAAGGCCGAGGAGGAGGTGGAGTTCGTAAAGATGAAGGACACGGTTCTTTAGGTATAATCCCTTTACATAGTAGTTGTTAACTTCTATGTTTGATGTTAGTTATCGTTTAGCTTCGATTCATGCGGTTAGTCGATGTTTAAGCAAAGAACAAGATCGTTTTTCACTTTTCCGCCTCCCCACAAGTCGTGGGGTGTTGTACATCGACTTACAGTGGTATCAGAGCCTCGCTAAACAATAAATAACTTTCTTGCAAATTTGTATGAATTTCGAACGGAAAAAACGAAACCGGAAAAGCCCGAAATCATGAGTTTCTGTCGTTTTTTAAATGAAGTCCAAAAATTTTTCAGGGATGTTCAGATAGCTTGAAAAGACAGTAGAAGAACACCCAAGAAAATTGGGCCCCTGAATCGCCTAAAGCGCCGCGGAACCGCGGCGGATCCCACCGATCTGCCGCGATTCCGCCGCCGAGTTGGCGATTCAGGAACCCAATTTTTCTGTGTTGGTTCTCTGGGATATTTGGTATTTTCTGGAATTTTTAATTTTTGCTCAGGTTTCAGATTTACAGAGAAGTATTGGAGCAAAATTAAAAGTGTTTAATCGATCGAAATTATACAGTATTTGCTTGTTGGATTATATCTGTGTTTGTATAATGTGTTCGTAAACCTCCCCTTACTGCTAGTATGTCGGTTGGCAGGGGGTTGCACATTTCTGTAATGGATTTTATCTGTTTGTGTATATGAACTGTGTTGGACTGTTGTGATGTATAGCCGGGGTTATGTGATGGGTTATTATTTAATTCATTTGATGTAAATGTAATTTGTTGTAATATTATTTTGCGGGGCACATCCAGGTTGCTGTTGTAGCCACCGTTGTATTATTTCATTTTACTGTTTTTGCTCCTAGAACAGACCCAAGATGGGGTGCATAAACTGCCGGGCGGGTAGTTTGCCGTACCCGTTGGGGTCTTGGGTGGGGTAATGGCTATTCATCACAACTGTGTAATCCTTCTTTTGTTGCAGGCTCAAAACAAACACGGATTGCTTGCAAATCCAATAAAGTTCATCTGTGATCTGGAATGCCTATTATTGCGTCTGACGAATGTACAATATCTATATATGATAGCTATTTAGACGTCACTTATGTTTTACACCCGCGCTAGCCCAGCCCCCGCTCTGTCGTTAGTTAAGTAACCTAACGGGTGATGACGGGACCCCGTGGCGAATGCGGATGGCATAAGAGGACGTTGTATTTTCGTTGTTTTCTGCAATGATAGGTTAATGATGGGACGCATTATTTATAATGCAAAGAAAATAAACCAAAAAGTTTAATCGTTGGAACAATTTAAAAGAAACCACTCGGTTAATTTTAAAAACAGATATTTTTAAATGCGGAGCTTTAACCACTCCTTTTAAAAGCTATCAGGTTCCTTCGGTTATATCAAGTTCACAACGTTCACGGTTTCGCCAAAACCATTCGTAGCCCTCCGTCATTTCATCTGGGTATTCAGTAGTATTCAAGCTATGTATTTTGACCTAACGCCAAGGCATAGTGTTTGGTAGCTACTGGGTATTCATTTGTTGCATAGATAGATGAGTTAATTTGGGACAGTCGTATTATCATTTTGGCCGAACGTCAAGGATATATACGGATGGGTTCAAATTGACAAGATAATGATGGGTAGAACTTGACATGTGACTTATGACATTTTGACCTAACGCTAAGGTCATAAGAGCATGGGGCAGAAAAATATATATCGGGAATTTCTAAAGAAACTGAAATTTGCAAAGAGTTGCATACCATTTGGAGTTTGATGAATGTTGGTAGGATTCCTTCAACATTATCATACAATGATATTTGGATCCCGATCCTACTGTGAGTATATGCTACTTATCAGGAGATTCGTCACTTAACGATCAATGCTATAAACCAAGTAGGTGTCAAGAAAGGTGTCAGCGGGGTTACGCCCCCAGAGAAAAGAGGTTATTTAATTAAGGAACTTCGCGAAAGCATTGGAAAACCTCCCTCGAAGTATCGATACTAGCCTGGCTGAACGGTTAAGCAAGAATTGTACAGTGAGAATAGTCCTGGCTAATTCTTCTTTTATGGTTTGAGGAAGGATTCGAGGAACAGTGGGAGCCATCCAGTTTAGATAAACTAAAAACTACTCTAAACTTGCAAGAGCATCATGCTAAAGAGTTTTCTTCTCTCTCTCCTAATTGCAGCGACCCTGAAAATGACTGGACTTAAGTTACTTTTAGAGAAAAATATACTGACAGGGCCAAACTATAAAGATTGGCTGCGGAATGTCAAAATGGCTTTGACCTATGACAAATTGGGGTACGTCCTCACCGCTACGGCACCTGCTGTCCCTGGTCCCAAATCCAGCAATGCGGATAAGGAAATCCGCAAAACCTGGGATTTAGATTGCGCGAAAACCAAGTGCATCGTGCTTGCCTCGATGAACAATGAACATCAGAGGAGGCACGAGGATATGGACCTAGATGGCATATTTCTCCATACAAAGGAACTTTATGGAGAGCAATCTCGTATAGCAAGATACGAGACCTCTAAGAACTTGTTTCGAGCGAGGTTGGCTGTCGGATCATCGGTAGGAGAACATGTCCTAAAAATGATCGGCTATATTGAAGAGCTCGCAGACCTTGGGACGACTTTGGATAATGAGCTCTATACAGACCTTATTCTCCAGTCCCTTCCTTCCACCTACGCCCAGTTTATCCTGAACTTCAACATTCAAAGAAAAGAAGTTGAACTTCCGGAACTCCTGAACATGTTAAGGAGTGCAGAGGGCACCTTGCAGAAAGCAAGGGAAACACCCGCTATGTTCGTTAGCGGTGCGTCTTCTTCCGGGTCCAAGGCTAGGGACAAAGGAAGGAAGAAGAAGGTGTAAGTCCATGCTACCTCTCCCGGTGGTTTCGGGCATGCGGAATTTGATAAAAAACGATTTTCTTAGAGGTGGTAAAATGGACTTAAAACCCGGATCTTTGTTAAACATCTAACTAACAACCTAACTACGAGTTGCTAACTACTCGGTTAGGGGGTTATACCTTTCTTTTTCTCGAACTCCTTCGTCTTCAGGCTTCGATGGTCGTCCGAATCGGCTTCTCCCCGTCGTCTCCTTGCGCCGAAGATAGATCCACCTGAAAGCTTCAACCTTTGGCTCCTTCTTCGAACTTTGAAGAAACTAGTTCACTCGGTTTGCTAAACCTTGTGAACTAGAGTGAGTAGAGAAGAGTTTGTATGGGATTTTATCTATGGTTCTTGGTTCTCAACTCATGAGACAAGTGAACCATAGAATCAAGAGAGGGAGAGCAAGAGGAGGAGGAAGATGAGAGCTCAAGAACAAGAGAGAGAATGAGCATGAAAGAATGAGAGAAGACTTTTCTCTCTTGGCTCTCATAATCCAAAACCATCATCACAAAAATAATAATCAAGTATTGTGTAAAATGGTTCAAGTCAAAATGGCTAAATCATTTCATGCACTCATTTCTCACAAAAGAAAAAAGCAAGTAAAAAGTCTTTGCCATGAAATGATAGCCATAGTCATCATGATGGTCAACTAGTCCAACCTAGTCAACCGGTCAACAAAGTCAACAAGTCAACAAAGTCAACCCCTCAACAACCATGTCACCACAATACTTAATTAATATAATTGTTAATCACATATCATATTCTCATTAGGGTTGACCAAAAAGTCAATAGTCAACAGTCAACGGTCAACAACCCTAATGAGAATCCTCTGCCTCTGTCTCTCCGTCAACTGTGAATACACACCCGCATCCGCGTTCCGAGAAACACGAATACTAACTGGATAAATCCAATCCCAATACGTACACTAGGATCTGGCTTAAACCAAAGCCCGCTAGTGTAAACTGTCCGGACACTGTACGTGCACAAGTGCACGGATGTGACCGAACACTGTCGCAAAACCATGCGACCTGTCGCAAAACCATGCGACCTCTACTCTTTTGCCTAAAGGCGAATAGTTTTCTGTGTGGGACTCTAAAGACTCGACACTACGCTGGCAGTGGGTTTAACTACAGACCGCAAGCGGCACTAGCTGTGCGTAACGGTCCCCAGGTAGATGCCGACAAGAAGACTGACGAGGTGAAACCCATCTGAACTCCTACTGAGCCTGAATGTGACATTCTCCGTACAGTCCGGTCTGTTCGTCTGATACATCGCATGGCGGGCCTAGGGGGCGGTAAACGTCAGTCCCCCAATAGCGGTACAAGTCGTGTCGGAGTGAAGCCCAAAACACCCTGAGATAACACTGGAAGCCTACCAGTATATCTCGTTTGCCCTGGCCAGGGACTACTCATGTAATGGCTCTCCTAGACACAGCGTCAAGTGCTTTGGGACTGCACCCAATACTGGGAGAGACGAATCCTGTCTAACCGTCACTGCCTCCAAGTGCTTCGGGACTGCACCCAACTACCACCTGTTTGCACGACTCCTTTGAGCCGTGGTAGGGTAGTAATCAAAGTACAATGAGAACACACTCGAGGCGAAGTGACAGTGTCAAGTCAGCGGACTAAGCTGTACTCATGTCACCTGGGAACTGAAAACTGACGATAGGCATAATACCAACTAGTCAGTTCCCGACGAGTCCTGCCCAGTGTACTCGTAACCCAACGAGCACCCGCATACTATCTCAAGTACGACGTACCGACGGCTGTGGGACAGACCGTCTCCCATACTGGGATGAGAAGCGCATGCGCTAGTCTACTCCAGAGTATCGATGCCCTGTCTCGATAGTCCTGCGACCAGGGACCTGCATAAGGATGTGCTTATAGATTACCCAGCCCCACTAGTGTGACTGCCATCACAACGCTGGTAATCAAGCAAAGATCCTAAGGGCTCCACTAATGTGTATAGGCGATATACTAAAATAAACACATGTACACATTGAAGTAGAAACAAACCAAGTAGCATACTACTATTTTGAGCAAGATTGTATATACAAGGTGAATATCCCAAGCTTCCATTAAGTAATATACAAACTAGTATGATACAGTAATGGCATCTAGGGCATATACACTAACAATCTCCCACTTGCACTAAGGCCATGTACTGGCGTATCGAAGACTTATCATCTCGATCAGCCGCTCGAACTGAGTCTGGGGCAAGGCCTTGGTGAATGGATCTGCAGTGTTATCTTCTGAAACGACTCTCCGAACCTCGATCTCCTGGCGATCCACGATCTCCCTGATCAGGTGATACCGCCTCAAGATGTGTCTAGATCTCTGATGGGACCTGGGTTCCTTCGCTAAAGCTATAGCCCCGTTGTTGTCGCAATACAGAGGTATTGGATCAACAATGGACGGAACCACCTGAAGTTCTTTCAAGAACTTCCTCATCCAGACAGCTTCTTTTGCGGCATCAGATGCAGCGATGTATTCTGCTTCCATCGTCGAGTCTGCAACGGTTTCCTGTTTGGAACTCTTTCAACACACCACCCCTCCATTGAGGGTAAAGACAAAACCCGACATGGACTTGGAATCATCCTTGTCACTCTGGAAGCTGGAGTCAGCAAAGGCCTATATCTGGAGGTCTTTTCCGCCATACACCAAGAACATCTCCTTAGTCCTTCTCAAGTATTTGAGAATGTTCTTCACTGTTATCCAGTGTTTCTCCCCAGGGTTTGACTGATACCGGCTTACCACACTCAGTGCATAAGCTACATCCGGTCTGGTACACAACATCGCATACATTATAGAGCCTACCGCAGAAGCGTAGGGTATAATAGACATGCGATCCCTCTCCAAATCAGCCTTGGGAGACATCTCTTTAGATAGGGTGATCCCATGACAAGCCGGTAGGTTACCGCGCTTGGAATCTTCCATACTGAATCTTTTCAGTATGGTGTCGATGTACCTGGACTGTGAAAGTCCTAATATCCTCTTGGATCTATCACGATGGGTCCGGATCCCCAGGATGTATGAGGCATCACCCAGGTCTTTCATGGAGAACCTGTGTGACAAGAACCCCTTGACAGATTGTAGCATAGGAATGTCATTTCCTATTAAGAGAATGCCATCCACGTATAAAACGAGGAATACTACAGTTCTCGCTACAAATCTACTGTAGATGCATGGTTCATCTGGATTTTTGATAAAGCCAAATTCCTTGACCGTCTCATCAAAACAGATGTTCCAACTCCGCGATGCCTGCTTTAGTCCATAGATAGACTTAAGCAACTTGCACCTTTCCGCTGCTCCCACTCTGAATGAAACCCTCTGGTTGGTCCATATAGACACACTCCTCTAAATTTCCATTTAGAAAAGCGGTCTTTACGTCCATTTGCCAGATCTCATAATCGTGGAAGGCAGCAATGGCAAGAAGGATCCGAATGGATTTCAGCATAGCCACTGGAGAAAAGGTTTCATCATAGTCCAAACCAGGTCTTTGACGAAAACCCTTCGCAACAAGTCTAGCTTTATAGGTCTCAACCTGTCCATCTACACCAATCTTCCTTTTGAAGATCCACTTGCATCCTACGGGTTTTACCCCGTCTGGAGCAATGTCCAACGTCCATACCTTGTTGGTGTACATGGACTCCATTTCGGTCCGCATTCCATCCAGCCATTTTACTGAGTCAACGCTCTGAACGGCCTGCTGGAAGCTAGTAGGCTCATCATAATCTATGATGCAATCCTCTCTATCCCCGTCTATGAGAAAACCGTAGTATCTCTCGGGCGGATGAGACTGCCTACTACTCCTGCGGAGCGGCGTAGGAATGTCCTGTTCTTTTGAACCCTCTGGTTCCACTAAGCTTTCAGTAATAGTCTGTGGTTCTAGAATTTCTTCCAGTTCTATTGTGCTCCCACTTATCTGGGTTTCCAAAAACTCAGTTTCCAAGAAGCGGGCATGCTGAGAAACAAAAACTTTTTGTTCCTCAGCGGAATAGAAAAGATACCCCCTGGAGTTCTTTGGGTACCCCACAAACTTACACTGTACTGAACGTGCCTCGAGCTTGTCCGCATGCTGCTTTTTTACAAAAGCTGGACATCCCCATACTTTAAGATACTTAAGACAGGGTTTCTTCCCAGTCCACATCTGATATGGGGTGGTAGGCACAGTCTTGGTGGGAGCCTTGTTCAAGAGATATGCAGCTGCTTCTAGTGCATATCCCCAGAATGATCGCGGTAACTCAGCGTTACTCATCATGGACCGTACCATATCCAATAGGGTCCGGTTCCGTCTCTCCGATACACCGTTATGTTGCGGAGTGTATGGAGGAGTAAGCTGAGAGAGAATTCCATTCTCTTTTAAGTAATTCAGGAATTCGGCACTTAAGTATTCTCCACCTCAATCCGATCTTAGAATCTTGATACTTTTGCCGGTCTGTTTTTCTACTTCATTCTTATATTCCTGGAATTTTCCAAAGGCTTCGGACTTATGTTTCATTAAGAAGACATAACCGTACCTTGAAAAGTCATCCGTAAAAGTAATGAAGTAAGAATAACCGCTTCGCGCATGTGTAGACATTGGACCGCACACGTCGCTGTGTACGAGTCCCAAGAGCTCGCTCGCCCTTACTCCGTGTCCAGTAAACGGAGTCTTTGTCATCTTTCCTTTGAGACAGGATTGACAAGTGGCATACGATTGATATTCGAACGGATTCAAATATCCTTCTGTATGTAACTTTGTCAACCTTCTCTCATTGATGTGACCCAGTCTACAATGCCATAAGAAAGTCTGATTTATTTCCGGAGACTTTCTTTTGTGTGTATTCTGGAAATTGAAAATCTGTGGTTGGTTTAATACGTATATACCATTGCTCAATGTACCTGACCCAATCAAAACTTGATTAAGGTGAATGTTTACAACATTGCTTACAAACGCAAATTCATAACCTTCTTTAGAAACTAAAGATACAGAAATGATATTACAAGTTGCGTTGGGTACAAAAAAGCAATTACGCAAAACCAAAACATGTCCATCTGACATTCCCAGGTGATAGTCCCCTACGGCTTTAGCATCCATGCTAGCTCCGTTCGCAACTCTAAGGGTCATGTCACCTGCTTTCAAAACACTACGGTTTCTCAACGCCTGCAAAGAATTACAGATATGAGATCCTGATCCGGTATCCAATACCCAGGAAGTAGAGTTTATTGAAAGACAGTTTTCAATAACATACACACCTGAAGCTGAAGCTGCAACTTGCTTCAATTCCTGTGTCCTGGCTTTCCAAGCCCTGCAATCATTCTTCCAGTGTCCTTTCTTATGACAATAGAAGCATTCTTCCTTATCCACAAGCTTCCCCGCTTTCTTTGCTGCTTTTGCTTTTCCCTTCGTATCCACTTTACTAACACCGCCTCTTGGTTTGGCGGGGGCTTTCTTCTTCTTTCCCTTGGCCTTCGCCTTGGACCTAGAAGAAGATGATCTTCCTACAAACAAAGTGGATGTTTCCCTACCTTTCTGTAGGGTGCCCTCTGCGCTCCTCAGCATGTTGAAGAGCTCTGAAAGTTCAACTTCTTTTTCTTGTAAGTTGAAGTTCAGTATAAACTGGGCGTAAGTGGAAGGAAGGGACTGGAGAACTAAGTCCGTATAGAGCTGACTCTCCAATGTGGTTCCTAGGTCCGCGAGCTCCTCAATATAGCTGATCATCTTAAGCACATGCTCTGCTACTGATGATCCGACGGCCATCCTTGCCGAAAATAACTTTTTCAACGCTTCGTATCTTGCGATACGAGATTGCTCTCCATACAGTTCTTTTGTATGAAGAAATATGGATTCCAAGTCCATATTCTCATGCCTCCTCTGATGTTCATTGTCCATAGAGGCAAGTACGAGGCATTTGGCCTTCGCGCTATCAATCTCCCAAGTCTTACGGATTTCCTTATCCGCGACGCTGGAAGTGGGACCAGGGACAGGGGGAGCTTTGGTGGTAAAAAGATACCCCAGCTTGTCGTAAGTGATTGCCATCTTGACATTCCTGAGCCAATCTTTGTAGTTTGGCCCTGTCAGTATGTTTTTATCTAGAAGTAACTTAAGTCCAGTCATGACGATTGGTCGCTGCAATTAGGAGAGAGAGAAGAAACACTCAGCATGATGCTCTTGCAAGTTTAGAGTGGTTTTTAGTTTGTCTAAACAGGATGGCTCCCACTGTTTCTCGAATCCCTCCTCAAACCATAAAGGAAGAATTAGTCGGGATCAATCCCACCGCACAATACTTGCTTAACTGTTCAGCCAGGCCAGTGTCGGTACTTCGAGGGAGGTTTTCCAACGCTTTCGCGAAGTTCCTTAATTCAAGAACCTCTTTTCCCTGGGGGCGTAGCCCCGCTAACACCTTTCTAGGCACCTACTAGGTTTATAGCATTGATCGTTTAGTGAGAAATTTCCCGAGGAGGTTATGAAGGTGAATGTTTACAACATTACTTACAAACGCAAATTCATAACCTTCTTTAGAAACCAAAGATACAGAAATGATATTACAAGTGCCTAGAAAGGTGCTATAAACCTAGTAGGTGCCTAGAAAGGTGTTAGCGGGGCTACGCCCCCAGGGAAAAGAGGTTCTTAAATTAAGAAACTTCGCGAAAGCGTTGGAAAACCTCCCTCGAAGTACCGACACTGGCCTGGCTGAACGGTTAAGCAAGTATTGTACGGTGGGATTGATCCCGACTAATTCTTCCTTTGTGGTTTGAGGAGGGATTCGAGAGACAGTGGGAGCCATCCTGTTTAGACAAATTAAAAACCATTCTAAACTTGCAAGAGCATCGTGCTAAGTGTTTCTTCTCTCCCCCTGCAGCGACCAAATCGAAATGACTGGACTTAAGTTACTTCTAGATAAAAACATACTGACAGGGCCAAACTACAAAGATTGGCTCAGGAATGTAAAATTGGCAATCACTTACGACAAGCTGGGGTATCTTCTTACCACCAAAGCTCCCCCCGTCCCAGGTCCCACCTCCAGCGTCGCGGATAAGGAAATCCGTAAGACTTGGGAGATTGATTACGCGAAGGCCAGGTGCCTCGTGCTTGCCTCTATGGACAACGAACATCAGAGGAGGCATGAGAATATGGACCTCGAGTCCATATTTCTCCATACAAAAGAACTGTATGGAGAGCAGTCTCGTATCGCAAGATACGAAGTGTCGAAGAAGTTATTTTCGACAAAGTTGGCCGTCGGATCATCGGTACCGGACCACGTGCTTAAGATGATTGGCTACACTGAGGAGCTCGCGGAACTTGGGACCACGTTGGACAATGAACTTTATACGGATTTAATTCTCCAGTCCCTTCTATCCACTTACGCCCAGTTCATACTGAATTTCAACTTGCAAGAAAAGGAAGTTGAACTTTCAGAACTCCTCAACATGCTGAGGAGCGCAGAGGGCACCCTACAGAAGGGTAGGGAAACACCCGCTTTGTTTGTAGGAGGATCTTCTTCCTCTAGGTCCAAGGCAAAAGCCAAGGGAAAGAGGAAGAAAGCCCCCACCAAACCAAGAGGCGGTGTTAGTAAAGTGGGTACGAAGGGAAAGGAAAAGGCAACAAAGATTGCGGGGAAGCTTGTTGGTAAAGAGGAATGCTTCTATTGTCACAAGAGTGGACACTGGAAGAAAGATTGCAGGGCTTGGAAAGCCAGGACACAGAAACTGAAGCAGGTTGCGGCTTCAGCTTCAGGTGTGTATGTTATTGAAAACTGTCTTTCTATAAACTCTACTTCCTGGGTATTGGATACCAGATCAGGATCTCATATCTGTAATTCTTTGCAGGCGTTGAGAAACCGTAGGTTTTTGAAGGCAGGTGACATGACCCTCAGAGTTGCGAACGGAGCTAGCATGGATGCTAAAGCCGTGGGGGACTATCACCTGGGAATGTCAGATGGGCATGTTTTGGTTTTGCGTAATTGCTTTTTTGTACCCAACGCAACTTGTAATATCATTTCTGTATCTTTGGTTTCTAAAGAAGGTTATGAATTTGCGTTTGTAAGTAATGTTGTAAACATTCACCTTAATCAAGTTCTGATTGGGTCAGGTACACTGAGCAATGGTATATACGTATTAAACCAACCACAGATTTTCAATGTCCAGAATACACACAAAAGAAAGTCTCCAGATATCAATCAGGCTTTCTTATGGCATTGTAGACTGGGTCACATCAATGAGACACGGTTGACTAAGTTACATAAAGAAGGATACTTGGATCCGTTCGAGTATCAGTCTTATGCCACTTGTGAATCTTGTCTCATGGGAAAGATGACAAAGACTCCGTTCACTGGACACGGAGAAAGAGCGAGCGAGCTCTTGGGACTCATACACAGTGACATGTGTGGTCCAATGTCTACACATGCGCGAAGCGGTTATTCATACTTCATTACTTTCACAGACGATTTCTCTAGGTATGGACATGTCTTCTTAATGAAGCACAAATCCGAGGCCTTTGAGAAATTTCGGGATTACAAGAATGAAGTTGAAAAAAAACAGGCAAAAGTATTAAGATTCTGAGATCGGATCGAGGTGGTGAATACTTGAGTGCCGAGTTCCTGGACTATTTAAAAGAGAATGGAATTCTCTCTCAGCGTACTCCTCCATACACTCCGCAACATAACGGTGTATCGGAAAGGAGGAATCGAACCCTATTGGATATGGTTCGTTCTATGATGAGTAAGGCTGAGTTACCGCGATCTTTCTGGGGCTATGCACTAGAAGTAGCTGCGTATCTCTTGAACAAGGCTCCCACCAAGACTGTGCCTACCACTCCATATCAGATGTGGAGTGGGAAGAAACCCTGTCTTAAGTACCTTAAGATATGGGGATGTCCAGCTTTTGTAAAAAAACAGCATGCGGACAAGCTCGAGGCACGTTCTGTACAGTGTAAGTTTGTGGGATACCCAAAGAACTCCAGGGAGTATCTGTTCTATTCCGCTGAGGAACAAAAGGTTTTTGTTTCTCAACATGCCCGCTTCTTGGAAACTGAGTTTTTCGAAACCCAGATAAGTGGGAGCGCAATAGAACTGGAAGAAATTCCAGAACCACAAGCTATTACTGAAAGCTTGGAAGAACCAGAGGGTTCAAAAGAACAGGACATTCCTACGCCGCTCCGCAGGAATAGTAGGCAGTCTCATCCGCCCGAGAGATACTACGGTTTTCTCATAGACGGGGATAGAGAGGATTGCATCATAGACTATGATGAGCCTACTAGCTTCCAGCAGGCCGTTCAGAGCGTTGACTCAGTAAAATGGCTGGATGCAATGCGGACCGAAATGGAGTCCGTGTACACCAACAAGGTATGGACGTTGGACATTGCTCCAGACGGGGTAAAACCCGTAAGATGCAAGTGGATCTTCAAAAGGAAGATTGGTGTAGATGGACAGGTTGAGACCTATAAAGCTAGACTTGTTGCGAAGGGTTTTCGTCAAAGACCTGGTTTGGACTATGACGAAACCTTTTCTCCAGTGGCTATGCTGAAATCCATTCGGATCCTTCTTGCCATTGCTGCCTTCCACGATTATGAGATCTGGCAAATGGACGTAAAGACCGCTTTTCTAAATGGAAATTTAGAGGAGTGTGTCTATATGGACCAACCAGAGGGTTTCATTCAGAGTGGGAGCAGCGGAAAGGTGCAAGTTGCTTAAGTCTATCTATGGACTAAAGCAGGCATCGCGGAGTTGGAACATCTGTTTTGATGAGACGGTCAAGGAATTTGGCTTTATCAAAAATCCAGATGAACCATGCATCTACAGTAGATTTGTAGCGAGAACTGTAGTATTCCTCGTTTTATACGTGGATGACATTCTCTTAATAGGAAATGACATTCCTATGCTACAATCTGTCAAGGGGTTCTTGTCACACAGGTTCTCCATGAAAGACCTGGGTGATGCCTCATACATCCTGGGGATCCGGATCCATCGTGATAGATCCAAGAGGATATTAGGACTTTCACAGTCCAGGTACATCGACACCATACTGAAAAGATTCAGTATGGAAGATTCCAAGCGCGGTAACCTACCGGCTTGTCACGGGATCACCCTATCTAAAGAGATGTCTCCCAAGGCTGATTTGGAGAGGGATCGCATGTCTATTATACCCTACGCTTCTGCGGTAGGCTCTATAATGTATGCGATGTTGTGTACCAGACCGGATGTAGCTTATGCACTGAGTGTGGTAAGCCGGTATCAGTCAAACCCTGGGGAGAAACACTGGATAGCAGTAAAGAACATTCTCAAGTACCTGAGAAGGACTAAGGAGATGTTCTTGGTGTATGGCGGAAAAGACCTCCAGATATAGGCCTTTGCTGACTCCAGCTTCCAGAGTGACAAGGATGATTCCAAGTCCATGTCGGGTTTTGTCTTTACCCTCAATGGAGGGGCGGTGTGTTGGAAGAGTTCCAAACAGGAAACCGTTGCAGACTCGACGATGGAAGCGGAATACATCGTTGCATCTGATGCCGCAAAAGAAGCTGTCTGGATGAGGAAGTTCTTAAAAGAACTTCAGGTGGTTCCGTCCATTGTTGACCCAATACCTCTGTATTGCGACAACAACGGGGCTATAGCTTTAGCGAAGGAACCCCGGTCCCATCAGAGATCCAGGCATATCTTGAGGCGGTATCACCTGATCAGGGAGATCGTGGATCGCCAGGAGATCGAGGTTCGGAGGGTTGCTTCAGAAGAAAACACTGCAGATCCATTCACCAAGGCCCTACCCCAGACTCAGTTCGAGCGGCTGATCGAGATGATAGGTCTTCGATACGCCAGTACATGGCCTTAGTGCAAGTGGGAGATTGTTAGTGTATATGCCCTAGAGGCCATTACTGTATCATACTAGTTTGTATATTACTTAATGGAAGCTTAGGATATTCACCTTGTATAAACAATCTTGCTCAATATAGTAGTATGCTACTTGGTTTGTTTCTACTTCAATGTGTACATGTGTTTATTTTGCGATATCTCCTATACGCATTAGTGGAGCCCTTAGGATCTTTGCTTGATTACCAGCGTTGTGATGGCAGTCACACTAGTGGGGGCTGGGTAATCTATAAGCACATCCTTATACAGGTCCCTAGTCGCAGGACTATCGAGACAGGGCATCGATACTCCGGAGTAGACTAGCGAATGCGCTTCTCATCCCAGTGTGGGAGATGGTCTGTCCCACAGCCATCAGTACGTCGTACTGGAGATAGTATACGGGTGCTCGTTAGGTTACGAGTACACTGGACAGGACTCGTCGGGAACTGACAGGTTGGTATTATACCTATCGTCAGTTATCAGTTCCCAGGTGACATGAGTACAGCTTAGTCCGCTGACTTGACACTGGCACTTCGCCTCGAGTGTGTTCCCACTGCACTTTGATCACTACCCTACCACGGCTCAAAGGAGTCGTGCAAACAGGTAGTGGTTGGGTGCAGTCCCGAAGCACTTGGAGGCAGTGACGGTTAGACAGGATTCGTCTCTCCCGGTATTGGGGGTTGACATCGCGCTGTGTCTAGGAGAGCCATTACACAAGTAGTCCCTGGCCAGGGCAAGCGAGATATACTGGTAGGCTTCCAGTGTTATCTCAGGGTGTTTTGGGCTTCACTCCGACACGACTTGTACCGCTATTGGGGGACTGACGTTTTACCGCCCCCTAGGCCCGACATGCGATGTATCAGACGAACAGACCGGACTGTACGGAGAATGTCACATTCAGACTCAGTAGGAGTTCAGATGGGGTTCACCTCGTCAGCCTTCTTGTCGGCATCTACCTGGGGACCGTTATGCACAGCTAGTGCCGCTTGCGGTCTGTGGTTAAACCCACTGCCAGCGTAGTGTCGAGTCTTTAGAGTCCCAAACAGAGGGTATTCGCCTCTGGGCAAAACAGAGTAGAGGTCGCATGGTTTTGCGGCAGGGTTCGTTCTCATCCGCGCACTTGTGCACGTTTGGAGTCCGGACGGATTATACTGGCAGGCTCTGGTTTGAGCCAGATACTGGTATAAGTTTTGGGGTTGCTTTTATATCTTGGTATTCTTGTTCCTCGGAACGAGAATGCAGGTGTGTATGCACAGTTGCTTGAGGCGGAGGATGAGGTATTTCATTAGGGTTTCGGAACGGGTGCGTATGCACAGTTGACAGTCGTCATTTTCCAAACCCTAATAGATTTATGATATATCAATTAATAATAGTAATTAAATGAAATATTGTTATGGTTGATTTTGTGGACTTGTTGACCATGGTTGACTTGTTGACCATGGTTGAATGTTGACCACCATCATGCTTTGAAAGGATTCTCCTTGATTCATGCTTACACTCATTTATTGAAAGTTATGATAGTGGTCATTCCAAATACAACCATCAACTATTTCATTTTTGATTTATTATTATTAATTAGATAATTCCTTTTCTTTTAGTTATGGTTGCAAAAGAAAAGAGCTCATTCTTTCATAATCATTCTCTCTCCTCATTTCTTCTTCTTCTTCCTCAAGCTCAAGGTGATTCCTTCTCATGTGTTGAGAATCCCTCACCTTGAAAAAGAAAGCACCCCATCTATACTCTCTACTCTCTCTAGGGTTCAAGGTTTGGCAAGCCGGAGATCCTAGTTCACTCAAAGTTCGAGTAAGAGCCCGAAGGTTGAACCCTCAGGTGGATCCATCTTCGACGGAAGAAGGCGACGAGGAAAGAACCATCAACCTCTACAAAGTTTGAAGAAGAAGGAGTTCAAGTTTAGGTATAACCATCTTTCCGAGTAGCTAACTCTCTTTAGCAAGTTTGCTAGTTTTAGTTTAGGAAAAGATCCCGACTTTGTTAGTCCATGTTGCCCCATGCGCTAAAAATTTGATTTTTATACCGTTTCCGCCTCCCCGTAAGAACCGGGGGTCGCAACGTGGACTTACATGTCGATCAACTCTACTTCCTGGGTATTGGATACCGGATCAGGATCTCATATTTGCAATTCTTTGCAGGCACTGAGAAACCGTAGAGTGCTGAAGGAAGGTGATATGACCCTAAAGGTTGCTAACGGAGCTAGCGTGGGAGCTGCGTCCGTCGGGTATTATCACCTAGGATTGACGAGTGGACACATTTTGGTTTTACATAACTGTTATTTTGTACCAAGCTTAACGTGTAATATCATATCAGTTTCCTTGTTATCAAATAAAGGTTATGATTTCACATTTGTAAGAGATGTTGTTAACATCCACCTTAATCATGGTTTGATTGGTTCCGGTACACTAAATAACGGTATATATGTTTTAAACCAACTCCAAATTTTCAATGTCCAGAACACACTTAAAAGAAAGTCTCCAGATTTAAATAAAGCTTTCTTATGGCATTGTATACTGGGTCATATCAATGAGAGAAGGTTGACTAAGTTGCATAGAGAAGGATATTTGGACTCGTTCGAATATCAAACTTATGACACTTGTCAATCTTGTCTCAAAGGAAAGATGACAAAGACTCCATTTACTGGACAAGGAGTAAGAGCGAGCGAGCTCTTAGGACTCATACACAGTGATGTATGTGGTCTAATGTCTATGCATGCAAGAGGTGATTTTTCCTATTTCATTACTTTCACGGATGATTACTCAAGATACGGATTCATTTATCTGATGAAACATAAATCCGAGGCTTTTGTGAAATTCCAAGAGTATAAGAATGAAGTAGAAAACCAAACCGGCAAAAGTATCAAGACACTTAGATCTGATCGAGGTGGTGAATACTTGAGTGCCGAGTTCCTAGGTTACCTAAAAGAGAAAAGAATTCTCTCTCAGCTTACTCCTCCATACACTCCACAGCACAACGGTGTATCGGAGAGACGGAATTGAACCCTATTGGATATGGTACGATCCACGATGAGTAATGCTGAGTTACCGCGATCTTTTTGGGGTTATGCGCTAGAATCAGCAGCATATCTTTTGAACATGGTTCCTACCAAGATTGTGCCTACCACTCCATATCAGATGTGGAGCGGGAAGAAACCCTATCTATAGTATATAAAGATTTGGGGATGTCCAGCTTTTGTTAAAAAGCAGCATGTGGACAAGCTCGAGGCACGATCAGTAATGTGTAAGTTTGTGGGATATCCAAAGAACTCCAGGGGATATCTATTCTATTATGCAGAGGAACAAAAGGCATTTGTTTCTCGTAATGCCCATTTTCTAGAACATCAGTTTTTAGAAAAGGAATCAAGTGGGAGCGAAATAGAACTGGAAGAAATTCCAGAACCACAAACTAATACTGAAAGTTTGGTAGAACCGGTAGTTCAAGAAGAACAGGACATTCCCGCACCCCTCCGCAGGAGTAGTAGGCCGTTTCATCCGCCTGAGAGATACTACGGTTTTCTCATAGATGGGAATGAGAGGATTGCATCATAGATGATGATGAACCTACTGACTTCCAGCAGGCCATCCAGAGCGGTGACTCGGTGCGATGGCTAGATGCAATGCGGACAGAAATGGAGTCCATGTACACCAACAAAGTATGGACTTTGGACTTTGCTCCAGATGGGGTAAAACCTATAGGATGCAAATGGATCTTCAAGAAAAAGATTGGTGTAGATGGACAGGTGGAAACCTATAAGGCTAGACTTGTTGCAAAGGGTTTTCGTCAAAGACCTGGTTTAGACTATGACGAAACTTTTTCTCCAGTGGCTATGCTCAAATCCATTCGGGTCCTTCTTGCTATTGCTGCCTTCCATGATTATGAAATCTGGCAGATGGACGTAAAGACGGCTTTTCTAAATGGAAATTTAGAAGAGTGCGTCTATATGGATCAGCCAGAGGGTTTCAATCAGAGTGGGAGCAGCGGGAAAGTATGCAGGTGCTCGTTAGGTTACGGGTACACCGGACAGGACTCACAGGGAACTGTTGGTTGGTTTTATACCAGTCGTCAGTGAACAGTTCCCAGGTGACATGAGTACAGCATAGTCCGCAGACTTGACACTGCTACTTCGCCTCGAGTGTGTCCCACTGTTCTTAGATTGCTACCCTACCACGGCTCAAAGGAGTCGTGCAAACAGGTAGCAGTTGGGTGCAGTCCCGAGCACTTGGAGGCAGTGGCGGTTAGACAGGATTCGTCTCTCCCGGTATTGGGGGTTGATATCGTGCTGTGTCAGAGAGCCATTACGCAAAGTCCCTGGCCAGGGCAAACGAGATTTACTGGTAGGTTCCAGTAGTTTCTCAGGGTGTAATGGGCTTCGCTCCGACACGACTTATACCGCTATCAGGGGACTGATGCTTGCCGCCCCCTAGGCCCGATATGCGATAGTCAAAGACGAACGGACCGGACTGTATGGAGATTGTCACAGCAGGCTCAGTAGGAGTTCGGATGGGTTTCCTCATCGGCCTTCTTATCGACATCTACCTGGGGACCGTTACGTACAGCTAGTGCCGCTTGCGGTCTGTGGTTAAACCCACTGCCAGCGTAGTAGTCGAGTCTCTAGAATCCCACACAGAGAGTTTCCCTACTCCAGGCGAAACGATATAGAGGTCGTATGGTTTTACGACAAAGGGTTCGGACGCGTACGTGTGTTTACACACGTACGTCGTTCGGACAGTTTTTACCAGTCGGCTTTGGTTTAAGCCAGTTACTGGTATCCGGTTATTGGATTTATACGGTCTAAAGTTTTTCCGTATTTTTGCGGAAAGGAGGGGCGTTCTCGTAATTGCGCGAGAAGCTTCTACAAGGTGGTGACTAAGGAGGTTTAGGTGGCATATACAATGAATGTGATTAGTGAGTCATATGGATGATTCATCCATGTCATTAATGCATCATAAATGCTTAATGACTCATGGAGATGAATCATCACTAGATATTATCAAGCATGGTTGTTAAATTGATTTATTTTCTTTTCTTGATAAAAAGAAATGCTTGATATATATTATCATAACTTATTATTCTCACTTCATTATTATGTTCACCTTCTCTCTCCTCAAGCTCTCCCTGTTCAAATCCTAATCCTCCCCTCTCATGTGTTGAGTACAAGGATTAGTTGGACTTATCAAACCATAACCCTCACTCTATTTCACCTAGCTTCTTTGATTAGCACTTAAAGAAGTTTAGTTGCCTCAAGTTTAGAGGCTAAGCTTGGAGTAAAGCTCTCGGGTGGATCATCTACTACTTCGAGAAGGCCGAGGAGGAGGTGGAGTTCGTAAAGACGAAGGACACGGTTCTTTAGGTATAATCCCTTTACATAGTAGTTGTTAACTTCTATGTTTGATGTTAGTTATCGTTTAGCTTCGATTCATGCGGTTAGTCGATGTTTAAGCAAAGAACAAGATCGTTTTTCACTTTTCCGCCTCCCCGCAAGTCGTGGGGTGTTGTACATCGACTTACAACAATTACTCGCAGTAGGTATCGGGATCCAACTATCACATAGAAGGTATGCAATCTCATTGCAAATTTCAACACTTGAAACTCCCGATAATGGTTTTTACCCCTAGAACCTATGACCTTGGCTAAGGTCAACAAATCATAGGTACTAGTCAAGTTCTACCCGTCATTTCGTGATTAATTAGACCCACCCACATGACCCTTGGCTAAGGTCAACAAAGCCACATGACTGTCCTAACTAATCGCATCATATGCTGTGTAGGAAGACATCACTTAGCTACCGCACACTACGCCTCGGTTATGGTCGACAAACACAGCACGAATACTAAGTACTCTACTTCCTAAAATGACGGAGGGTTGCGAATGGTTTTTAAGAAAACCTTTAACGCTTTGAACTTGATCTCGTTGCGGAATCAAATGGTTTTTAAATGGAATGTTTTTTAGGCTTTTCTAGTTTTGCTAAAAGGGTCACTCCCGGTGAAGGGATCGTCGGCCCTTTCCTCGTCGAATGAGGTGCGGGATATATCATATATATCGATGTGCAAAGCGGAAACTATAGAAGCGATCAAAAGACAAACCGAGGGTTGTATCATCTGCCAGTTATTGCTAAAGGAGTCACTTCCGGTGAAGGGATCTCGGTCCTTTCCTCATCGAATAAGGTGCAGGATATATCATATATATCGCTGTGCAAAGCAAGAACTGTAGCTACCTGTTTTATTTTGAAATTCGATTCCACAACATCAATTAGGTTTATTTTCTTTCATTAATCTCATTAATGAATGTCCCATCATTTAAGTCCACCTAAACATCACAGATAAATATAACGTACGCTTATGCCATCTGCATTCGCCTCGATGTCCCGTCTGCACCTTAGGTTAGGTAACTAACGCCAGAATGAGGCAGGGCTAGCACGGGTGTAAAACATAAGCAACGCCTATATAATATATCATATATACCATATACCATATCTATCTGAACAAATCACATGATCACATCACAGATAACGCAGCAGAATATATCATATGAAATATTGGATATACTAGGACATCTGTGTTTTTAATACGAGCCAGTATAAAATACGGATTCCATGGTCATGATGAATAGCCAATCCCACATCCCTAGACCCCTACGAGAGCGGCAAGCAACCCTACCAATTCTAGGGTTAGGAGACCCGGACTCGACTCCTCGATTTGGTCTCCCACTGGACCCTAGAACCCGGTTACTTGTGCTCCCCTCCTTGGGTCTATCCTAATGCGGAAAAGTAAATAATATACAAATGGTGACAGCTTCCGCAACCTGGAAGTTCCCCAATAAAAGAATATTACATACAAGTTTTTACATGAATGAAAATGAAAAACACTCATCTCACATAAACCCCCCCCCGGCTATTCAAACACGACGATCCAATATAACATATCCAGCAACACATAACATCACATGTCATCAACGTAAGTAAATATGCGCATCCCAATTGTCGTTGACATATAGCAACGAAACCGGCGATATCACATATTACACTTACGGTCACAGAAAAGAAAGTGTAAAACTACAACAGTTGGAATCCGCAACCTGCTTAGACATCGCATGCCTAAACCAATGAATTCCTTAGACATCGCATGCCTAACAATTATAAACCCCGCATTTTAGTCTCAAAATCGAAAACACTTTTCAATATCAAGTCGGGAAATTCAACAAGATTCCCGACATCCTGATCGAATGCTCGTCGCAAACTTTAGTAGACGGCCGCACCCCCGATACCATCGACGAAGTGCACTAAGGCGGAACACCGCTGCCGCGAGCACCCGAACGGATGCTTTCGGCGACGGGGTTCTCCTATAGTCACTTGGTCGGGGCTATGGGGCGAGGCTGTCTATTAAGTTTACCCGGCGAGTATCCACGTACACTACGTGATTGCGACGGACTTTTGATCGCATCAAAATTCCGTGGCAACCGATCAAGTGAGACTAAACTGCTATGTTTATAACATTCATTCAATTATCTCATAACAACTTGTGAATTCCAAATGTTGTATCACATTCCGGGTAAATAGAAAATGTTAAACTTTCCGATCGAACAATCGAACACCCAAGTTTTCCCGAAACAGCTCAACACATGAAATATGTTTAAAAAACATTCACTTCGTGCCTCAGTACCAACGGTCCAGCCGTAGAAGGGTCAAGCCAACGCCTCACATGTGGCACGCCGTACTGCCCCAAACCCTAAGGTTCAAAGGGCAGTTCAAGACGGTCACATAATCGAGTTAAGGTTTGTTGTCTTCTAGAGGGACCATCGCGTTACTTGCACTACTTAGAACGTCATTAAACTACGGAAAAATCCAACAATTGGAAATTTCCCGGCAGGGGGAAAAAGTGGGTATTTATATCCGGTCGAACTTTTTAACATATTCTAAAATATCTGGAAAACACATAGACAAAGTTTGATAATCCGATCGAATCTACGAACTCCCAATACAACCCAGAAAACTCAACTCTTGAGTGAGATTTAAAAATTCCCAGGAAACTCAGCAATGCAAGAAGGAAGTTACTGTGCAAAAAGTTTTGAATGAAGAGATTAAATGGCCGCGGAACCGCTGCATTAGCCATGCTAATGCCGCGGTTCCGCCGTGCTATGATCGAATCAGGGAAACGTGCTTCACAGTAATTCTTAAAAATTCCTGCTGATTTTTTCTGCATATTTTTAATTCTCAAAAATCCCCGAATTCAAAAAATGTACAGAGAGCATTTTTGGGTTAGGGTTTTGGTTCGATCGGACTTCTAACTCCGTCTACGCATCGCCTAAGGCTCTAGCTAGTCTCTGATACCACTGTAGAGTTCCTAGGCACACTAATGAGGTCTCACAAGTGATCAAACATGGCCAAATCAAATTTTTCCTTATGCCTACAAACCCTAATACGGATCGTTAACTAGATGTATAGACGATGCAAGCAAGTAAACTACTTTATTGCTAAAGGAAAGTGACTACAACCTTTGTAGATCCGGCCCTCCACCTCCTAGGCTCCATGATGACGTCCCTCCGCTGTCCATATCGGATCCCGGACTCTAGCATCGGCTTCATTGGAGAAATGGGCGGGCTAGGTCATCGACTTCGATGCCGAAGATGATCTACGTCGAGGCAACTCAAGATCAAACTCCAACTTCACCAAGTCATGAAACTTATAAAGAAAACACCCTATACTACTTGGCAAGTGGTAGAGGATGAAGAAATAGGAAGTGGGTTCACTTTAGAATTGGATTTCTCACTCTTTTTCTCATGTTGCCATTGATGGAGGCAAGGTTTTCTTCTTTGTTGAAGAAGAAGAAGAAGAAGGAATATGATAAGTATTATTCAAAATAGAAAATAAAATGAATACTTATCATATAGCAACCATGGTTAGGTGTAGAGAATAAACTATGGTTAGGTTGAATGGTTATGGTTAAGCATGAGACAAAAATGGTGGACTTGTTCAAAGCTTCATGAAGCTTCAACAAGCAAACAAAGAAAGCCACCATGACTTATTTTGCAAAAATGAATAAATAAATAAATGAATAGATAAGTAAACAAAACCCTAACCATTCATATAACCATGGTTTAATCATACGCACAAACTCAAGTTAGCATGTATCATCAAACATGATACAAACAAGTGCACAAAAGTATATCACATATACAACTTGTGTACTTCAAGTGAGAAAATCCATTTAAAGTGAACAAATACTAGTTAATGCAAATTATTATATCAAATATATAGTTATGCATTAAATCATTAAATCAATACTTGATTTAACGATCCGGTCATATCGCATATAACCGACTAATATCCAATGTATCGGCTTATCGAATCAATCCTTGATTCAATAACTAGGTTATATCGCATACAACCAATCGATATATTCATCGCGAGAATAGAATACGGTATCACATACACGCATTATTCTCGGTCCAGCACATATCTCATATGCGCTCCTATTTCGTTTCGCTTGAGCCAAGAAACCTCTGTGTAGGACTCTAAAGACTCGTCAATACGCCGGCAGCAGATGATGATCATATCAAGCATCCACAAGCCGCAAGCGGTCTGCTAAACGTAACGGCCACCCAGGTATTAAGCGATCAAAAGATCGACGAGCAAGCCCGCTCACACTCCTGTGAATCCAACCAGTAACACTTACCGTACAGTCTGGTCCGTTCGTCTGATATGTCGCATATCTCGCCTAGGGGTGGTAAACGTCATACCCCAATAGCTCGATAAGTCATGCCGACGTGAGGTCCATAACAATCGTGAAACTACTGATAACTCTTACCAGTATATCACTGCAACCCTGGCCAGGGATTTCCTGTTATGGCCAGTCGAGCATAGCGCAACATCAACCCCCAATACCGGGAGAAACGAATCCCCTCCTATCGCTCATTGCCTCCATATGAATCGGGACTGTACCCAAAAACCACCTGTTTGCACGACTCAGTAGAGCCGTGGTAGGGTGGAAATCAAAGCACAGTGGGAGACACACAAGACTCTATGACGATCTCGGGTCAACAGACTATGCTGTACCAGTGTCACCAGAGAACTGCCATCTGACGTGAGGTATAATACCATCTGGGAGTTCTCGGCGAGTCCGTTCAGTGTACCCAGTCTCCACTGAGCACCCGTATACCATCTCTGATGTCAAACACCAATGGATATGGATCATCCATCGCCGATCACATGGGTCGAGAAGATATACGCTAGTCTACTCTGGAATATCGATGCCCTGTCTCGATATTCCCACGACTAGGAACATTGAAGGATGTACTCATGGACTATCCAGGCCCCACTAGTATGATCTACATCATAGTCCTGGATGTCGAGCACACATCCTAAGGGCTTTATCAACATGTAATCAGAGAGACGGAGAGTATACATGTTAAGATAAAGAGCAACCAGATAGCGTACTATCATGTCGAGCAAGAAAGTCCTACCTATATATGACCCAGCATCCACTATAATATACATCCAATGTACAGTAATGGCCTCTAGGGCATACATATAACTAACAGGTTAAGGTAAATGGTTAGGGTTAAGGTATAAAACAAAATGGTAAGACTTTTTCAAAGGAGCTAGAAAAATCATGAAGCTTCTTGCACGAAACAACGAAAGCCACTACCATTTTATTTTTGCAAAAAATGAATAAACAAAATAAATGAGTAAATCAAAACCCTAACCATTTATCTAAACATGGTGTATAGCATACACACACCCAAGTTTGCATGTATCATCAAACATGATACAATCTTGTGCACAAAAATATATCATATATACAATGTGCACAAATAAGTGAGAAAAAACATCTTAAGTGAACCAATATTAGTTAATGTAAAGTAATATATCAAATATATAATTATACATTAAATCATTAAATCAACACTTGATTTAACGATCCGGTCATATCGCATATGACCAACTAATATTCAATGTATCGACTTATCGAATCAATCCTCGATTCGATAACTAGGTTATATCGCATATAACCAATCGATACATTCATCGCGAGAATAGAATACAGTATCAAATACACGCATTATTCTCGATCCCACACATATCTCATATGCGCTCCTATTTCGTTTTGCTTGAGCCAGGAAACCGCTGTGTAGGACTCTAAAGACTCGTCAATACGCCGGCAGCAGGTGATGATCATATCAAACACCCACAAGCCGCAAGCGGTCTGCTAAACGTAACGGCCACCCGGGTATTGAGCGATCAGAAGATCGACGAGCAAGACCGCTCACACTCCTGTGAATCCAACCAGTAACACTTACCGTACAGTCCAGTCTGTTCGTCTGATATGTCGCATATCTCGCCTAGGGGTGGTAAACGTCAGACCCCAGCAGCTCGATAAGTCGTGTCGATATGAGGTCTATAACAGTTCGAGAAACTACTGGTAACACTTACCAGTAAATCTCAGCAACCCTGGCCAGGGATTTCCGGTTATAGCCAATCGAACACAGCGCAACATCAACTCCCTATACCGGGAGAGACGAATCCCCTCCTATCGCTCATTGCCTCCATGTGATTCGGGTCTGTACCCAAAAACCACCGTTTTGCATCCCTCTTGGACGTGGTAAGGTGGAAATCAAACCACAGTAGGAATCACACAAGACTCTATGACGATCTCGGGTCAACAAACTACTCTGTACCAGTGTCACCAGAGAACTGCCATCTGACGTGAGGTATAATACCATCTGGGAGTTCTCGGTGAGTCCGTCCAGTGTACCCAGTCTCCACTGAGCACCCGTATATCATCTCTGATGTCAAACACCAATGGATATGGGATCATCTATCGCCCATCTGTATGGGTCGAGAAGGTACACGCTAGTCTACTCTGGTATATCGATGCCCCGTCTCGATACACCCACGACTAGAGACTTTGAAGGATGTACTTATGGACTACCATGTCCCCACTAGTATGATCCGCATCATAGTCCAGGTAGTCAAGTACACATCCTAAGGGCTTTACCAACATGTAACAGAGAGACAATCAGTGTACACGTTAAGGTAAAGAGCAACCAGATAGCATACTCTCATGTCAAGCAAGAAAGTCCTCCCTATATATGTCCAAGCATCCACTACAATATACATCCTATGTATAGTAATGGCCTCTAGGGTATACATATAACTAACACCAGCAGGCAGAGTAACTTCCGACTGGAAGGAGAAGTGCGGGTTCAGCACTTGATACAGATGATCAAAAAGAACTCCTGCAAGATCACGATGATACATGGTCACTACGCGAAAGATGTTGTCCTAATTTAAATCGCCAACGCATACCTTCCAGCATTTGCGAGGATATAAGAGGAGACGAAGGGGCAGCGACCGTCAGAGCGGCAGCTGGTAGTGCTTCTTCAGGTGTCACAACCTCAGCGCTCACCACACTTACATTTGAAGAGAACAAAATGTCATCACAAGGGATTACAAAACGAAAAGAATGCAGCAACCCGAAACCTACCAGACAGGTCATCAGCCAAAACGGTGACGGAAGTATCGCCAAGCATCACGACTTCTTCGATCTCATTCGGGGGGATGGTTTCGCCGCCCGTGGCATCGTCCCCTGATTCCATGAGGGCTGTCGTGACACTCGCAATGCCAGGCGATGGCAGGGAACCACAGGTGGAAAAAGAGGCAATTGGAGCAGTCCCGGACTCCTGAGAAAGAGTAGCCGCTTCGGGCTCGGTAGTTGCCGTCATCTCGCCTGCCACCTCCTCACCCGGAGTTGGCCCTGCAGGGTAGGGTATATGAGAATCTGAAGATTAAATCTCTGACAAAAGGACTCAGTGTTACGTTACCTTAGGACGGCTTTTCAATTGCTTCCCGAACCGTGCGTACCGCCTGTCTATGAGCGGTAGACAGAGCGGCCGGAGCACCCTCTAAAGAAGCAGGGATAGGGAGAGCAGCGCTTGAGCCTGCACCTACAGCCAAGGAAGCGTTACGTTCTCTTGCTGCACGCCTCCTGCGCTTCCTTTATGCCTGGGCCATAAGAGCTGATCTTCTTAAGACCTCCATTAAGGAGACGTCATCGTCTGAGCCAGGAGCTACCTCTGGAGCCGTTGTGGCGTCCGTCATCAGTTGCTTAAGTGAAGCTTCTTTCGGCAATACTGGCGGAGCTGGGACTTTGGCAGCCGGCCATAGGAGCGTCGCCGCTCGCGATCAGCACTGCACTTGGGATAACCTGAGTAGAGGTAGTCCCTGCAATAAGATGAAAAAGAAGAGTTAGTTTACCCATAAAAACGAGAATGGAGGCGCGGTGAGCCGAAATGTACCGATGCCTAAGGAAGCACGAAGCCTTTTTTTCTCAAAAGTCTTGAGAGAAGCTGTGAGAGCCTCTTCAGTGAAGAAGAAGAAGTGTCAGTCAAAACATGATAATAAAAAAACATAACAGCGAAAAGATACGACTGAAGTTTACCTGACTGTGCGAGGATGATCAGTCCTGCTTTGTGGCTAGCTAGTCGCTCGGAAGCTGCGATGGCGGCCTCCAGATCAGTATCATCCAACGCCATAAATAAACCCTCGTTGGTCCCATATTCGCTTAGGCCCTCGCTATAAGGAGCATGAGGCTCCTGGACGAGTACAACGTCTGCAGAAATAATCGACTTCTTCTTCTGCAAGCGAGTACCGGTCGCAGGTAACACGAGCTTGCGCTTAGCGGGCAACTTCGAGGGGAGAGTCCCAATTTCCGCACCCAAGCCAGACTCAGGAGACGCCACAGCTGCCACTTCAACGGGAGCATGGGGTAGCCGTAGCTCTGGCATATCACGCGGTACCACAACCGCAGCAACCTCTCTCAAAGGAGGACGAACGACGGTCCGTTGCTTCAAAGGAATAGCTGGATTACCAGCAGGGGCCGCACCCTTACGATCAAGCAACAACTTCTTTTCCTCCCTGATGACAGCACCCATCGCATGCTGGTACCATGCCACGTACACGTTCAACACCTTTGGGAGGCAGCTTGGCTCACTGATAAAAAGGTTAGAACCGGTGTTGAGCCTCACGAAATGGTGTAGCACGCTGCGGATGCCTTCTTCTGTGGCGGGCGGCTCAGCTGGAAAGGCTTCAAGCGGAACACCCTGATTGTAGCTAGATTGTTGGGCGAAACGATGCGGGTTGTATCTCATAAACAATGCCGCATCATTCTACCTAAACACCAGAAAGCCCGGCCAGATCGAATATAGGTGGAGAATCTCTCGAGCTTTCAAGGTAGAGGCGCCATCTTTAAAGGTGTCCCGCAACGGCTGCACCGCCTTCGCGGATTCTTTGCCGATACTTAGGACTTTGTCAACAAAGGTCATGCCATCCCTAACGGTACGCGGGCGAAAGAGTAAGCCCAGAGCTTCTCGTGGAGTCAGTTCCAAAATAGATGCGTCAACCAGCCGCAGCAGTCGAGGAAAGTTATATCTTTCATAAAAAAAAGGGGCATTTTGTGAATTCCAATGGCGCCAAGTAGATGCAACTCAAGCCACGAGGTGAAGTAATGCATTGAGAAGTTCACGGGCTGCACCCTCGGTTGAGTAGTATCTGCCGCTAGGCTAAGGCCGTGATACAAATGGGCTAGCCCAGCGACCCCGACGGCCACTTTCACCCCAATAACCATTCGATGCGCTGGGTAGAAGACGGACGGCCTCATACGGCGAGGGTGCATCGGAAGCGCAAACCAGCTCAGCCATAGCCCGAGAAACACTAAAAAGAACGTTTCTTCGTCGATCCCAGGAGCTGCAAGCTCTGCAAAAGGGACAACCGGGGTGTCGAGGAGAAAGAATCTCTTCTGATCTGCCTCCACCGTCGGCAGATTGCCCAAACCTAAGCCAAAAGGATCGTCAAGTTTGGCGAACTTCGCGACTTACTTCGACAGTACTTCCGAGCGGAGAAAATGAGCGATAAAATCCGTAAAATTAACCCCACAGTTCCCAGACTCGAGAAATAGGCCCTCGTAGATATTCAACACCTTAATCAAACTTGGTGATTGATATTGAATGGCGTTGTCCGGGGTAAGGCCCATCATCACCGACCTGGCGGCAAAGACGTACTCATCATGAGGAAGTAGTTCCTCATAATGCTCCCCTCTAACAGGCAAGCCATAAATCTCCGCGAACTCCTATAAAGAGATGGAGACTTCCCGATCCAATAAAAGGAAGGTGTGAGTTAGAACGTTCCATTGTTCCAAAAAGGCTTTTACCCACCATGTAGGAGGTGTGGAGTATTGAAAGAGAGAAACATAAACTGCGGGATACAACCCGAGCCTCAGCAACTACAACCTCTTGGCGGACAGAATGTACCGGGCCCACTGCAAATATCCGGATGGGTGAAGGGGAGTCAAGCCTATGTTGTATGGCTGTCCCCAATGGCACGACTCACTCTGGCATATACGCTGCCCTAGGATATCCAATGCCATTGGAAGCTGTACGAGTATCACACCCAAAGAAGGCTGAAGGAGACCATCTGAAGTCCAATTAAGCTCCTCCACGGCATAGTTCACCGGGGGTGGGTCGGCGTAAGAGATCGCCAAAATGGGCTCCGCGGAAACCGTGCAAGAAAAGCTCCGCCGACCCCTGATGATTTGGTTGTACCATGTTCCCAATAGATGAAGATTCTTGTGCTCCGGATCATGGTCTTTGATCAGTGCAAAAACTTCTCGGTCTACGGGCGCTTCGGGGAATCCGCCTTCCGAACGGACGAACGGGAAGGAAGTGTCGAAAGACATAGTATCTGCACGGAAAAGAATAAATTTCCAGCCGCCAATGCTACAGATTAAGTTGCATCACTAGGTACTTTAAATCCGTACCGCACTGCAATGCAGTGAAAAGGGACCAAAGGGGAACCACATAATCTAGATGACAGTTCATCATTAATGAAACAGTCTCATCATTTGATGAGACTGTCATTAAATGGGAAAATCCTCAAAAGATTCTCATTTAATGAGAACTTCTCGGGCCAAGGAGTAAATCTCCCATTGAGAGCAGCGCTCTATAACAGAGGGACATCTGTCAACCCTGATAATGAAAGAAATAAAAATTCCTCAAGAGCCTTGCTCTATAAAAATGATGGAATAACCCATCATAAAACTTAAAATAAAATTTTTTAATGAATTAAAATTCTGAGATCTTTAAAATCTATAAACAAACTCTAAGAGTTTTCATGAAAGATTAATAAATCTATATGATTTGAAAAGAGCAAAACTCTGTTGATGGTTTAGGAAACCCTAGGAAAGATTTAAGATCTAACAAGAGCAAAGCTCTGTTGAGAAACCCTGAAAAAAGTTTTCTTGAAGATCTGTGATCTAAGAAGAGCAAAAGCTCTGTTAATGGGTGAAACCCTAGTTTCTTGACAAATCTCTTTAAAGATTTGATCTTTTACCTAAAAATTTGACAGGGTTCTGTCTTTAAGAGAGTTCTCAAAACAGAGAGCTATGCTCTAAAGGAGAAATTGATTCTCAGAAAATAAGAAAGAAGATGAACAGAAGTCATCTTAAGGGCCAAAGGACCTATTTATAGGCACTGAGAGCCGTTTCAATTTCAAAGTTGATCTAATGGTGGAGATGCTGCCACCGCTGCACTCACGTGTGAGCCATGTAAGCGTAACGGTGGGGGCATTTGTTTCCCCCAATCAGAGCAAAGCTCTATTCAAGTTTTCAAAATTTGAAATGAGCAACGTTTCATAAGAGCGCCAGCGCTCTGAGGCAGCGCTCACGTGCAAAGCACGAATGCGCTAGCGCAAAGGGCGCCAGCGCTCTGAAACAGTGCACATGTGCAAAGCATGAGTGCGCTTGCGCAAAGAGCGCCAGTGCTTTGAAGCAGTGCTCAAGTGCAAAGCACGAGCGCGCTAGCGCTGGAACTAAATGTTCCCCACCGTCAAATCAAAGATCCACTAAAAATGATAAATCATCAATTGATCAGAATGAAATTCTGTTAAGGAAAGATTCCTCAAAATCTTTCCAAACAAAAAGATTGTGCTCTGTAAATCAGAGCACCGTTGGATCAATAATTCAATGGTGATTAAAAAATCACAAAATACAGAATAAATTCTGTATGGGAAAGGATTTCCCAATCTTGTTAAAAACAAGAAGATTGGCTTCTGTAAATCAGAAGCCCTTGGATCAAAGATCAAACGATGGGGAAATCCCCAAATTAATTAGAGAAAAGATCTCCTTAACCGATTGAACAAATCAGCCTTCACTATATAAAGGCCCCAAGACTTCAAGTCTCAGAGAGAGGAACCCCCTATAAACTTGGAGAAATCTCAGAAAGAAGAGCAACCTCTCGAGCCCCAGCCTCTCCGCCAACCTAGTAGGGTTCCTCATCCACCTGAGAGATACTTCGGTTTCTCTATGATAGTGGGAGCGAGGATTGCATCTTGAGATGATGACCTAACTTGTTTCGAGCAGGCCATCAGGAGTGGGGACTCTGTAAGAATAGCTGGATGCTTAGCGATCTGAGATGGAATCCTTATACACCAACAAAGTATGGACTTTGGTTGCTTTATCTGAAGGGTTAAATCCTCATCAGGAGCAAGTATATCTTGAGAAGATTACTTGGTGTACATGGAAAAGTTGAGACTTTCAAAGCTATGATTAAGTCCATCCAGATCCTACTTGCCACGGCTACATACCATGACTATGATATCTGGTGGTTGGGTGTCATGACTGCTTTTCTAAATGTTGATTTGGAAGAGAGCATCTATAAGTACACAGCCAGAAGGCTTCGTAGACAGTGGGAGCAGCGGAAATGTGAGCAAGATGTTTTATGTGATAAATCAGGCATCGCGGAGTTAGAACGTCTTTTTGATATAGTAGTCAAAGAGTTTGACTTCATCAAAATGGTAGATGAACCTTGTATATACAAAAAGGTAGTAGGGAGTATGGTGATGATCCTCGTATTGTACGTGGATGACATACTCTTGATAGGGAAGAAGTTTTCTATGCTACGATCGGTCAATCTCCTCTTATCACAAGGATTCTCCATATAGGATCAAGGTGATACCTCCTAAATCCTGGGTTATGGATCTATGAGATAGATCTAATTGGATGTTAGGAATCTCACTAGTATAGTGAGATGGTATCAATCGATCCTGAGGAAAATCACTGGAAAGGTTCCATGGTGATAAGGATGACTGAATGTCAGTCGCAGGCATTGTCTTTACCCTTAGTGGAGGGACGGTATGTTGGAAGAGTTCCAAGCTAGATACCGTGAAATACTAGACGATTAAAGGCAAGATACATCGTTACTAAGGATGCTACCAAAGAAATAGTCTGGATGTATATTAGTTCATGGGATGAACTTCGTTCCTACCATTGTGTGACAATGGAGTTATGGCTTTTGCCAAGGAACCCCCCGTCTCATCTGAGATCCAGACATATTCTTAGGCAGTATCGCCTGATCATGGAGATGGTCGATCTCCAGGGAGATCGAGTTTAGGAGAGTAGACACAGAGGACAACAGCGCGGATCCACTCACAAAGGCATGTTTCTCAGTAGAGACTTTTATAGGATGGTTGAGTATGAGATACTTCAACCACAGCTGATTGTTGGGTATGCGATACCACAACAGATGGCCCTAGTGAAAGTGGGAGATTGTTAGTTATATGTATGCCCTAGAGGCCATTACTGTACATACGATGTATATTGTAGTGGATGCTTGGACATATATAGGGAGGACTTTCTTGCTCGACATGATAGTACGCTATCTGGTTGCTCTTTATCTTAACATGTACTCTGATTGTCTCTATGTTACCTGTTGATAAAGCCCTTAGGATGAGTACTTGACTACCAGGACTATGATGCGGATCATACTGGTGCGGACAGTGTGGTCGTCAAGTACATCCTTTAAATGTTCCTAGTCGTGCGAGTACCGAGTCAGGGCATCGATACTCCAGAGTAGACTAGCGTATGCGCTTCTTGATCCATATGATGGGCAATGGATGATCCCATATCCATTGGTGTTTGACATCAGAGAAGGTATACGGGTGCTCAGTAGAGACTGGGTACACTGGACGGACTCGCCGAGAACTCCCAGATGGTATTATACATCACGTCAGATGGCAGTTCTCTGGTGACACTGGTACAGGTTAGTCTGTAGACCTGAGATCGTCATAGAGTCTTGTGTGATTCCCACTGTGCTTTGATTTCTATCATACCACGTCCAAGAGGGCGTGCAAAAAGGTGGCTTTTGGGTACAGTCCCGAATCACATGGAGGCAATGAGCGATAGGAAGGGTTTCGTCTCTCCCGGTATAGGGAGTTGATGTTGTGCTGTGTTTGATTGGCTATAACTGGAAATCCCTGGCAAGGGTTGCTGAGATTTACTGGTAAGTGTTATCAGTAATTTCTCGAACTGTTATGGACCTCATATCGACACGACTTATCAAGCTACTGGGGTCTGACATTTACCACCCCTAGGCGAGATATGCGACATATCAGACGAAGAGACCGGACTGTACGGGAGTGTTACTGATTGGATTCGCAGGAGAATGTACAGGCTTGCATGTTGATCTTCTGATCGCTCAACACCTGGGTGGCTGTTACGTTTAGCTGACCGCTTGCAGCTTGTGGGTGTTTGATATGATCATCACCTACTGCCGGCGTATTGACGATTCTTTAGAGTCCTACACAGAGGTTTCCTGGCTCAGGCAAAATGGAGTAGGAGCACATATATGATATGTGCGGGACAGAGAACAATACATGTATGTGATACCGTATTAGATTCTCGCGATATGAATTATCGGCCAGGTATATAAGATAAAGCCGGGTCATCGGATCAAGTGTTGATTCGATGAACTGATACAGATTATATTAGTCGGTTATTTTTGAAATAGCCGGATTGTCGGATCAAGTGTTGATTCGATAATTTAATGTATAATTATATATTTGATATATTAAATTGCATTAACTAATATAAGCTCACTAAAAGATTCTTTTTCTCACTCGGGTAATACATTGATATTATATGCGATATATGTTAATTGTATTATTTTATTTTGTTACAAAATATATTATATATGTGATATATAATATTGTAACAAGTTAAGGCTACAAATGCAACATGTTTTGGGGAGTTTAAACATGGTTAGGGTTTGGACTAGGGTTAAACCTTCTTGAAACTTCTAGAAGCTTTGCTTTTGTTTTTAACTAAAGATATTTTCTAAAGATATTTTGGTTGATATTTGTTAACCCAACCCTTCACCATGGTTAAGTCTCTACATGGGTAAAGTTATCATACTTAACCCATGGTTGCATTTCTAACCTCACTAGATTTTTCATTATTCATCACAAAGAGAATGCTTCTTCTTCTTCCTTCTTCTTTTGGATGGAAAAGTTTTCTAGCTTTTTCATTAGTGATGATTTTGAGTGAGAAATTGAAAATAAATGAGAGCTAAATTCCTACTTCATCATCCTAATCTATTCTAGCCATTTAGATTAGGGTGTTTGCTTTGCTAATACTTGATTAGCAAAGCAAGAGCTTGGGTTTGAGTTTCTTCAAGGTAGATCATCTTAGTTATCGAAAATCGGAAGCAAGCTTGTATCTTTATTTTATGGAGCCTCTCTAGAGTCCAGATACTCGATGATCGCAGCGAAGGGACCTCAACACGGAGCTTTAGAAGTGAAGGAACGGACTACAAAGGTTGTAATCCCAAACTCTTAGAAGTAAAGTTGTTTACTTGCTTTGTTTCGCCTAATCTCTAATCTAAGATCTTGGTTAGGGTTGTTCGGCACGTCTAAAATTTAAATCGGGCATGGTTGATGCCTTGTAGAACCTTGTGAGAGTGCCTAGTAACCCTACAGTGGTATCAGAGCCAAGCTAGAGCTTTAGGCGAAGTCTATACGAAGTTTAAAGTCCGATCGAACCCCGAAACGTCAATATACACCCCCTCTCTGGAAATTTTTTAAAATGTTGATTTTTCCTGTATTAAAAATACTTAGAAAATTAAGCGGGTGATCTTATGGATATGTGTGAAAAACGACCCCCTAAATCCATCAAAACACCGCGGAACCGCGGCCAAACCAAGGTATTGGCGGCGGTTCCGCGGCAAGTCTTGAGGATTGAGGGATAGTTTTTGAACAGTTGATCCGTAAGTACTTTTGCAAGCTTCTGGGAATTTTTAATATTACTCAAATGTTGAGTTTTCTGGAGATCTTTTGTATTCGTTGATTCGATCGGAAAGTTTGACTTCGTTTAAGTTTTTTCCAGGTAATTTAGAACGTGTTAAAATGTTCGAACAGATATCAATAACTCACTTTTTCCCCTGTCAGAAAACTTTCAAGTGTTGGACTTTTTCACGAGTTTGAAACTTTCGGAAAATCATGCAAGCGTATCTGTGGACCCTCTAGAAGAACACAAACCTTAACTCGATTATGTGACCGTCTGAACCGCCTCTAAACCTTAGGGCTTGGGGCAGTACGGCGTTGCCACATGTGAGGCGTTGGTTTGAACCTTCTACGGCTGGACCATTGGTACTGTGACATGTTCTGGGCTTTTTTGAACTCCGCTCAAGTGTTGAGCTATTTGGGAAATCTTGGGTGTTTGTTTATTCGATCGGAAAGTTTAACATTGTCTATTTATCTGGAATGTGATACAATATTTAGAATCCACAAGTAGTTATGAGATAACTAATTTGAATGTTATAAATCTAGCAGTTTAGTCTCATTTGATCAGTTGCCACGGGATTTTGATGTGATCAAAAGTCCGTCGCAATCACGTAGCGTACGCGGATACTCGCCGGGTAAACTTAATAGATAGCCACGCCCCATAGCCCCGACCAAGTGACTGTAGGAGAAGCCCGTCACCAAAAGCATCCGTTCGGGTGCTCACGGCAGCGGTGTTCTGCCTTAGTGCACTTCGTCGACGGCATCCAGGGGTACGGCCATCTACTAAAGTTTGCGACGAGCATTCGATCAGGATGTCGGGAATCTTGTTGAATTGCCCGACTTGATATTGAAAAAAGTTTTCGATATTGAGACTAAAATGCGGAGTTTATAATTGTTAGGCATGCGATGTCTAAGGAATTCATTTGGTTAGGCATGCGATGTCTAAGATGGTTGCGGATTCCAACTGTTGTAGTTTTACACTTTCTTTTCTGCGACCGTAAGTGTAATATGTAGTGTATCGCCGGTTTCGTTGCTATACATCAACGACAACTGGGATACGCATATTTACTTACGTTGATGATATGTGATATTATGTGTTGTTGTAATATGTTATATTGGATCGTCGTGTTTTGAATAGCCGGGGGTTTTATGTGAGATGAGAGTTTTTCTTTTTCATTCATGTAAAATTCATTTGTATGTAATATTCTTTTATTGGGGCACTTCCGGGCTGAGGATGACGTCACCATTGTATATTATTTACTTTCCGCATTAGGTAGACCCAAGATGGGGAGCACAAGTAACCGGGTTCTAGGGTCCAGTGGGAGACCATCTCGAGGAGTCGAGACCGGGTCTCCTAACCCTAGAATTGCCAGTGTTGCTTTCCGCTATCGTAGGGGTCTAGGGATGTGGGTTTGGCTATTCATCGCGACCGTGGAATCCGTGTTTTATACAGGCTCGTATTAAAGCACGGACGTCCTAATATATCCAATATTTCATATGTGTTCTTCTGCTGCTATGTTCTGTGATGAGATCATATTACTGCCTGAGATGAATGTTTATATTATATATATGAGATATATGTTATATTGCAGATTTCGTTTCAAATGTGATACTTGTGAAGCATAATTAAAATGGGACTTCATTAATGAGATTAATGAAATAAAAGAAACCTAAAGATGTTGTAGAAACTTATTTAAAAACTGGTAGCTCTAGTTCTTGTTTTGCATAGCGGTATTCCTTATAGAATATCCAGCACCTTATTCGATAAGGAAAGAGCCGAGATCCCTTCACCGGGAGTGACCTCTTTAGCGAAACTAGCAGATGCTACAAACTCGGTTTGTCTTTTAATTGTTTTTATAGTTTTTACTTTGCATAGTGATATTTGTGAAATATCCTGCACCTTATTCAATGAGGAAAGAGCCGAAATCCCTTCACCGGGAGTGACCTCTTTAGCAAAACTAGAAAAGACCTCAAAAAACATTCCATTCAAAATCACTCGATTCTACAACGATATCAAGTTCATTACGCAAAGGGTTTTCTTAAAAACCTGTCGTAGCCTTCCGTCATTTCAGATAAGTACTACTTAGTATTCGTGCTGCGGTTGTTTGGCATGCGTCAAGGCGTAGTGTACGGTAGCTAACTAGTACTTATCTGCTAGCATACGATGCGATTCGATTAGGGTATTCGTACGGCGTTGTTTGGCATGCGTCAAGAGTCGTACGGGTGGGTTTAATTCAATCAGGAAATGTATGGGTTGAACTTGATTAGCGGACTATGGGTTGTTTGGCATGCGTCAAGGTCATAGGACGCTAGGGGTAAAATATTATTGGGAATTTCAAGAGTTGAAATTTGCAATGAGATTGCATACCTTCTATGAGATAATTGGATCCCGATACCCGCTGCGAGTAAGAGTTACTCCTGGGAGAGTTTTACACATTACAATTAGCCGATCAAGTAGGTGTCTAGAAAGGTGTCAACGGGGTTACGCCCCTGGGAAAACGAGGTTTATTTTAATTAGGTCTGTGCGAAAGCACGGGGAACCTCCCTCAAAGTACCGGCACTAGCCTGGCTGAAAGATTGGCGAACTTGTAGGGTGTAACTAATCCCGACTAGTCTTTCCTTTTAGGGTTTGAAGGAAGATTTGACTAAAACAGTGGGAGCCATCCTGATTAGATATATTAATAACCAATTTAATCTTGCAAGAGCATACGCTAAGTGTTTCCTTCTCTCTCTCTCCTGGTTAAGACTATGTCACGCCTTAATCAAGATAATAATACGGATGTATTGACCGAACCCGCTTGTTATACTGCGCTAAGGAACATTGGTCCTGCTCCAACTTATAATTGTTATAAGACAGAGCAGGATATTGGGGATTACCAGAATTCCCATGCCACCCAAACGAAGAAAGTGCATGCTGATATATCTTCTTCGGGTGTGTTTATTACCGAGAACTGTTTCACAGTATCCTTTACGTCCTGGATATGAGATACCGGATCAGGATCCCGCAAATGTAATTTGTTACATGGGCTACAGATAGGTAGAGAACTGAGAACAGGTGATAAGTTTCAAGAGTTGGAGATGATGAAAGTTGCAGCCAAGTCTGTTGACAGTTATCAACCTGTATTACCAGAATACATTGATTCTGAACGAATGTTATTAGATACCAAACCTGATATACAACATCATATCAGTCTCTTTATTAGTAAAGAAGGATATAATTTTGTATTGTTGGATAATGTTTTGAACATTTCCTATATCAAGAGTTGATCGGTTCAGGCACGTTATCTAAAAGCATAAACGTTCTAAATCAAACCACAGTTCTTAACGTACAGAACACACAGAAGAGCAAGAGTTCAGAAATGAACAAATCCTTCTTGAGATATTGTAGACTAGGTCATTTCAATGCGACTCGACTAGCTGAAGTTACATTTAGATGCATATTTAAATTAGTTTGAATTTACATCTTGTGAAACTTGCTGGTCATGTCACAAAGATATGATGACCACAGCTCTGTTTATTGGAAACAGAGAAAGAGTTGGTGAACTCTTGGGATTGTTACATGATGATGTATGTAAGGTCCCCTGTCTACACATGCCAGGACCGGTTCTTTATACTTCATCACATTCACTGAGTATCTCTCAAGATTCGGACATATGTTCCTGTTGAAACACAAGTCTTAACCTTTTGAGAAATTCGATGAATATGAGTTAGAAGTAGAGAACCAAAAATGGGTATAAGTATTATGTCATTTGATGTGATCAGGGAGGAGAATACTTGAGCACGGGATTCCTGGACTATTCTAAAAGAGAATGAGATTCTCTCTCAGCATTACTCCTCCGTATACACCACAACACGTTGGTGTATCGGGGCGGAGCAATCACACCCTATTTGATATGGTGCGCTCTATGATGAGTACTACTAAGTTTCCTATTTTCTTTTGGGAGTTAAGCACTTGAGAAGCTGCATACCTATTGTTGGAGATAGTGCCCTCAGAGTCAATTATTGGATCACAGGCACGTGATTGCAATGATTGAGGGAGGACCTATCCCGGTAGGACAGTCTTACTCGAGATGATAGTATGCTATCTGGTTTATCTTTATCATCGTGTACTGCTTTAGGTGACCTGACATGTCGCTATTACACGTTGATAGAGCCCCTAGGATTCTTGCTTGACGACCAGCAGTATGATGGCGATCATATACGTGGGAGCTGGTAGTCTATAAGCACATCCTTAAAAGGTCCCTAGTCGTGGGAGTTTCGAGACTGGGCATCGATACTCCATTAGTAGACTAGTGTATACAGTCGAGACCCCGACGAGGGGCGGTGGCCGGTCTCACAAGCCACTGGTGTCAGTTGGTTCACCTAAGATGTATACAGGTGCTCATTGGGTTATGAGTACACCGGACAGGACTCGCCGGGAACCTGCTAGTTGGGCTTATACCTGACGTCAGATAGCAGTTCCCAGGTGACATGTGTACAGGTTAGTTCATCGACCTGAGGATCGTCATTTATCTCGTGTGAGTTCCCACTGTGCTTTGATTACTACCCTACCACGGCTCAAAGGAGTCGTGCAAACAGGTTTTAGTTGGGCACAGTCCCGAGCCACATGGAGGCAGTGAGCGGATCTTCAGGGGTTCGTCTCTTCCGGTATTGGGGGTGAGATCGCGCTGTGTCTAGGAGAGCCATTACGCAAAGCCCTCGGCCGAGGCAGGAGATTTACTGGTAGGTATTCCAGTAGTATCTCAGGGCGTTCTGGGCTACACTCCGACACGACTTGTACCGCTTTTGGGGGTCTGACTTTTACCAACCCCCTAGGCCCGCCATGCGATACTCATAGACGAACGGACCGGACTGTACGGATATTGTCACTGACAGGCTCAGTAGGGTGTCAGGATGAGTTCGCTCATCGACGTCCCTTTTGGTCAATAGCTGGTGGCCCGTTACGTATTGGCTTATACCTCTGACGTGCTAGTGGTTAAATCCACAGCCATTGTATTGACGAGTCTTTAGAGTCCACCACACTTTCAGTTACTCAGCTTTCGGGCGAAACGCTGTAGAGGCCGTATGGAGATATGGCAGGGTCCGATCAGATACGTGCGGTATTGCACGGATCATGATCGGACGGTTTGTACTAGTAGCCGTATAGGTATATGGCAGGGTTCGATCAGATACGTGCGGTATTGCACGGATCAGGATCGAACGGTTTTTTACTAGCCGGCTTTGTTTTAAGCCGGTACTAGTTTAGTACAGTGTAGATTTTGTCTCATTGCATTTGTATCCGGACGGAATACAGATGCGGGTGTGTATGCACAGTGTCGGGGTTTTCCTGTAATTTATTACGGGACCAGTTTTCTGGAGTTGCCAGTTTGCATTCCGTTCCGGCCGGTTTTCCTTTGTTCTTTCCCGGCCGGACTTTTCCGATGGAGGGGGTAATTTGCAGTTTTGCAAATTACATTTGTGGAGGGGTTTTCTTGCATATATATTGATTATGACACCTTTCATATCTTGCATCTTGACTTGTGATAAAGTGAGGGTATGGGTTTGATGTGAGATAAGCATGGTTGATGTTTCTTTGACCTTGGATATGGTCACCTTTCTTTTGCTCCTACACTCACCTCCCTTTGCTTTATGTTTCATTCCTCCACCATTCTCATTCTTACAGGATATGATAAGTTTTTCAAGAGAGGAAAAAGAACACTTGAGAGAAAGAAAAAGAATGAGAGAGTTCATCTTGATTATGTGAGGAATTCTTCATCTCCTTCTTCTTCTTGTTTTGGAAAAATGAAAGCACCATTTTTCCTAACTCCATTCCTCCATCATGGCAACCACAAACCCCAAATGAGACTAGCATGATCTACTACACATTCTACAGCATATCTTGAGCATGTCGAGTTGCCGGCTTCATGCTCGAGTTGCCTCGGTATTGAGGCGGGAGCCCGTAAAAGACGAAGGCGATGTGGTGCCCTTTCCGGCGAGGAGGCGACGATATGGAGACTACACTTTCCGCGGGAGATCGGGACGATCATGAGAAGACCGGAGGACTCGGATCTCTTGGTATACTTTTCTTCCCATCTCTTGATGGCTAGCATTAGGTTAATGGTAAACGATCCGGGTTTTCTTTGTCCGCGGTAGCGCCGGTTTCCGAGTAAGGAAAAATTTTGATTCCGCAATTTGGCCTCGAGTAAGACGGCCGGGGCGCTGCCGTGGCGCAACACCAATTGAATAGGGTTCCAATCAAATCTGTTGCCTACCACTCCATATGTGATATGGTATGGGAAGAGCCTATGGAGTTGTCCGTCCTATGTCTAAAAGCATAATCCAGACAAGCTCAAGGTAAGGTCAGTTCTGTGGAAGTTTGTTGGATATCCCAAGCATTCGCAAGGGAATATCTTCTACCAAACTGAGGAACAAAAGATGTTTTGTTTTCTCAGCATGCCACCTTTTTGGAAAGGGAATTTCTTATGAAGAAATTAGTGGTCATGAGGTAGAACTGGAAAGAGTTCTAGCTATACAAACCGCAGCTGATGATTTGGTAGAACCGGAGGATTCAATAGTTTCTAACAAACCTCAGCCTCTCCGCCGACCTAGTAGGGTTCCTCATCCACCAGAGAGATACTTCGGTTTCTCTATGACAGTGGGAGCGAGGATTGCATCATGAGATGATGACCCAACTTGTTTCGAGCAGGCCATCAGGAGTGGGGACTCTGTAAGAATAGCTGGATGCTTAGCGATCTGAGATGGAATCCTTATACACCAACAAAGTATGGACTTTGGTTGCTTTATCTGAAGGGTTAAATCCCCATCAGGAGAAAGTATATCTTGAGAAGATTACTTGGTGTACATGAAAAAGTTGAGACTTTCAAAGCTATGCTTAAGTCCATCCATATCCTACTTGCCACGGCTACATACCATGACTACGATATCTGGCGGTTGGGTGTCATGACTGCTTTTCTAAATGTTGATTTGGAAGAGAGCGTCTATAAGTACACAGCCAGAGGGCTTCGTAGACAGTGGGAGCAGCGGAAACGTGAGCAAGATGTTTTATGTGATAAATCAGGCATCACGGAGTTAGAACGTCTGTTTTGATGTAGTAGTCAAAGAGTTTGACTTCATCAAAATGGTATATGAACCTTGTATATACAAAAAGATAGTAGGGAGTATGGTGGTGATCCTCGTATTGTACGTGGATGACATACTCTTGATAGGGAAGGAGTTTCCTATGCTACGATCGGTCAATCTCCTCTTATCATAAGGATTCTCCATATAGATCAAGGTGATACCTCCTAAATCCTGGGTTATGGATCTATGAGATAAATCTAATTGGATGTTAGGAATCTCACTAGTGTAGTGAGATGGTATCAATCGATCCTGAGGAAAATCACTGGAAAGGCTCCAGGGTGATAAGGACGACTGAATGTCAGTCGCAGGCATTGTCTTTACCCTCAGTGGAGGGACGGTATGTTGGAAGAGTTCCAAGCTAGATACCGTGACATTCTAGACGATTAAAAGCAAGGTACATCATTACCAAGGATGCTACCAAAGAAATGGTCTGGATGTATATTAGTTCATGATATGAACTTCATTCCTACCATTGTGTGACAATGGAGTTATGGATTTTGCCAAGGAACCCCCTGCCCATCTGAGATCCAGACATATTCTTAGGCAGAATCGCCTGATCATGGAGATGGTTGATCTCCACGGAGATCGAGGTTAAGAGAGTAGACACAGAGGACAACAGCGCGGATCCACTCAAAAAGGCCTATTTCTCAGTAGAGACTTTTATGGGATGGTTGAGTATGAGATACTTCAACCACAGCTGATTGTTGGGTATACGATACCACAACAGATGGCCCTAGTACAAGTAGGAGATTGTTAGTTATATGTATGCCCTAGAGGCCATTACTGTACATACGATATATATTGTAGTGGATGCATGGACATATATAGGGAGGAATTTCTTGCTCGACATGATAGTACGCTATCTGGTTGCTCTTTATCTTAACATGTACTCTGATTGTCTCTATATTACCTGTTGATAAAGCCCTTAGGATGAGTACTTGACTACCAGGACTATGATGCGGATCATACTGGTGGGGACAGTGTGGTCGTCAAGTACATCCTTCAAATGTTCCTGGTCGTGGGAGTACCGAGACAGGGCATTGATACTCCAGAGTAGACTAGCGTATGCGTTTCTTGACCCATATGATGGGCGATGGATGATCCCATATCCATTGGTGTTTGACATCAGAGAAGGTATACGGGTGCTAAGTAGAGACTGGGTACACTGGACGGACTCGCCGAGAACTCCCAGATGGTATTATACATCACGTCAAATGACAGTTCTCTGGTGACACTGGTACAGGTTAGTCTGTAGACCCGAGATCGTCATAGAGTCTTGTGTGATTCCCACTGTGCTTTGATTTCCATCATACCACGTCCAAGAGGGTGTGCAAAAAGGTGGCTTTTGGGTACAGTCCTGAATCACATGGAGGCATGAGCGATAGGAGGGGTTTCGTCTCTCCCGGTATAGGGAGTTAATGTTGCGATGTGTTCGATTGGCTATAACTGGAAATCCCTGGCCAGGGTTGCTGAGATTTACTGGTAAGTGTTATCAGTAGTTTCTCGAACTGTTATGGACCTCATATCTGTAAGTGCATGGGGCGTCCCGGCCGTCAATCTGACGCCGGAATGCGGAAGCGATGATTTACTTTAACTTTTTGAACCGGCACCACCGCGCACTATAAACCCGGATCGGGCCATTAGTCTAGTCCTAGCTAACTACAAGATGGGAAGAGAGATATACCGAGTGATCCGTGTCCTCCGGTCTTCTCGTCGTCGTCCCGATCTCCCGCGGAATCTCCGGTCTCCACCACGTCGCCGGAAGGGCACCACATTGCCGGGTTCTTTTATGGGCTCCTGCCTCTGGTCCGAGGCAACTCAGGCACGAAGTTGGCGAATCGACGTGCCCAAGGCTTGCTGTAGAATCGTGTAGAGAACTATGTGTCTCATGGGGTTCATGGAGGTTGCCATTTGGTGGAGGAAATGAAGTGAGCTTGTGGAGATTGAACTTGTGGGATTTTACAAAGCTAGAAGAACAAAAATCCCACACCAAACTTTTTGCGACAGCCCCACCTCATGTGGCTGGCCTCCACAAGTGAAGGGAGTTAGAGAATGAGAGAGAGAAAAGGTTATCATTCACAAAAGAAATGATCACAAAACCAAGTCCAATACTCCACCAACCATCACCCTTCATCATCACCAACAATCATGACTCTAAAAGTCAAGCCATCATGGTCAAAAGAAGTCAAATGATGGTGCAACCATCATGTAGCAAGGATATGCAAATAACACCCTCCACAAATGCTTATTTGCACAAATGCAAATAAGCCCTCCTCCACCAATCTTCGGCCAATGAAAGATACAAAGAAATATGGCCGAAACAGAAAACAAACTGCCAACTCCAAAAACTGATCCCGTAATAAATTACAGGAAAACCCCGCTACTGTGTATACACACCCGCATTTGTATTCCGACCGAAATACAAATGCAATGAGACAAAATCTACACTGTACTATACTAGGATCCGGCTTAAACCAAAGCCCGCTAGTATTATCCGTCCGATCATGATCAATGCAATACCGCACGTATCTGATCGAACCCTGCCATATCTCCATACGGCCTCTACAGCGTTTCGCCCGAAAACTTGAGCAACTGAATGTGGGGGACTCTAAAGACTCATCAATACTATGGCTGTGGATTTAACCACTAGCACGTCAGAGGTATTATCCATACGTGACGGGCTACCAGCTATTGACCAAAAGGGACGTCGATGAGCGAACTCATCCTGACACCCTACTGAGCCTGTCAGTGACAATATCTGTACAGTCTGGTCCGTTCGTCTATGAGCATCGCATGGCGGGCCTAGGGGGTTGGTAAAATTCATACCCCCAAAAGCGGTACAAGTCGTGTCGGAGTGTAGCCCAGAACACCCTGAGATACTACTGGAATACCTACCAGTAAATCTCCTGCCTTGGCCAAGGACTTTCATGTACTGGCCCTCCTAGACAATGCGCGACCTTACCCCCAATACCGGAGAGACGAACCCCTGAAGATCCGCTCACTGCCTCCATGTGGCTCGGGACTGTACCCAACTAAAACCTGTTTGCACGTCTCCTTTGAGCGTGGTAGGGTAGTAATCAAAGTACAGTGGGAACTCACACGAGACAAATGACGATCCTCAGGTCGAAGAACTAACCTGTACACATGTCACCAGGGAACTGCTATCTGACGTCAGGTATAAGACCAACTAGCATGTTCCCGGCGATTCCTGTCCGGTGTACTCATAACCCAATGAGCACCTGTATACATCTTAGGTGAACCAACAGACACCAGTGGCTTGTGAGACCGGCCACAGCCCCTCGTCGGGGTCTCGACTGTATACGCTAGTCTACTCTGGAGTATCGATGCCCTGTCTCGAAACTCCCACGACTAGGGACCTTCTGAGGATGTGCTTATAGACTACCAGCTCTCACATATATGATCGCCCTCATATTGCTGGCAGTCAAGCAAGAATCCTAGGGGCTCTATCAACGTATAATAGCGACCTGTCAGGTCACCTAAAGCAGTACACGATGATAAAGGTAAACCAGATAGCATACTATCATCTTGAGTAAGACTGTCCTACCGGAATAGGTCCTCCCTCAATCATTGCAATCGCGTGCCTGTGATCCAATAATTGACTCTGAGGGCACTATCTCCAACAATCTCCTACTTGCACTCAAGGCTAATTATTGCGATGTCGCATACCCACAGCCCGTGTGATACCGAACACCCAACTTCTCTACTAGTCAGTCTCACAAAGCTCGTTTGCGAAACTATTGCGTTCGAGGAATAGCCTCAGTGAGTGGATCCGTTTTGATGTTTCTTTCTATGTCTCTCTATATCTCAAGTTCGCGGAGAATGCCATCTCCCGAAATGAGCAATACCTATCTTAGAATGTTTCTGGATGTCTGATGGGACCTAACTCATAAATGAACTCCAAATCCAAACTTCTTAGACTGTAACGTCAACTGAACTTAATCAGTATCCTGCACCATGCCTCCCTCAGTATTGCCTTGGACCACCTGTCCAAAATACTGCCCCTCGTCAGAAGGAAAACTATAACTCTGACAACCTTCCTGTCGTCCAAGTCACCTTGGAAGCCTGGAATGATAACTGTCTCCCGAATGAGGCTGTCGTTATCATATCCCTAGAACATCCACTGATGTACTAAAACCGCTTCCGACTGTTTCTCCAGGATTGGATTAATATCAACTTATTGCATCTACTGCAAGAACAACATCTGGTGTGGTACTCGACATCTCATGATTGATTCAATTGCCTAAGCAAGTGATCTGCCAATCATGCACATCCCTCTCCCCTTTAGTCTGTAAGACACCTTTAGAGAGGGTGACTCCATCACCTGCAGGTACACTACCTTGTCAGGAGTCGTCCATTCTAAATACTCTTAGAATGTTGTCTATGTACCCTTAATTGGGAAACCACCCAAATCTAGATCTAAAACCATAGATCTAGTAACCAGTATGTCTGATCTAATGTCCAAGTCCCATGTGGAGAAACCACTGTGTGACGACCAAAGTATAACCGATCGTAGTATAGGAATGTCACTTCCTACTCTGTATATGTCATCCAAATACCAGGACACCACACCCTACTACCTTCTTAACAGATCCATCCCCTATTCTGATGAAGTCAAACCTATAACTGTCACATCAGAAATAGATGATCTATCTCCGCTACATCTGCTTTAGTCTATAAATAGACACAAGCCACTTGTCCACCAATGCTTCCGCTACTCCCACTGACTACGACAACCCTCTGGCTAAGTCATATAGACGTACACTTCTAAAGCTAGTTCAGAACGACGCTATACTCATCCTCCTGCCGGGTCTCACAGTCTGGAACAACAGCAATGGCAAGTCTGGGTAAACAAGAACCTCCCTGTCACCGTCCTTGAGGCTACCGGAGTACCTCTCGGGTGCCTGAGGTTACCCACCGTATCTGCGAAGTGGCCAATGGAATGTCAAACAAGATTGAATCTTTAGGTTCTTTATCAAATCTTCAGTAATCGTTTGCGGTTCTGGAATCACTTCCAGTTCTACCATACTCCCACTACTGTTTTCTGAAAAAATCCGTTTTTATTTAAAACGGTGGCAAGTCTAGAACAATATCACTATTGATCTTCCAGATGGTAGAAAGTCAACCCTCGTCATAGCCTGGGTCAACCCACAAACAGCCATTACAAAAACATGCCTTGAGTTATCCAGAGTCTGGTTTTAAGCATAGGTCGGACAACTCTCCGTACCTTAACATCGTTAAGATATGAACTGTTCTATATCCAATATAGAACCAGAGGCACTGATTTAATTGAACCAGATTCAAATCATGCAGCTGTCTCCAGTGCATGTCAACTAAATGGAGTGAGGCCGGTCAGCATTACTCAACTTAGGAGTACTTCCAATTATGAGTAACCTGAAAGAGAAGCAAGTTCTCTTAATCATTACTATCAACTGAATACCATACACAAGTATTTACATCTTCTATTACCTTGAAGAATCCCGATACTTGCAACACCTGGTTCTCTACTTTATTCATATACCTATAACTTCTCAAAATTCGGACCATGTGTTTCCACGAAACACCTGTCTAAAAACTAGAGAAGTCATAAGTAAACTGAATATAGTACGAGGACCATCCCCTCTGTCCTAATGGATGTTGGACAACATACAATACTCTGTATAAGTCCCTTGAGTCTAATAACTCAATCCCTGCGTGTCGTCGTTTGAAAACTGTACTTATGGTTAAGAAGAATTACACCGCTGTTTAATACTCCTTACCTAACCATCAACTGATATAGGTAAATGTCATCGACATAATTTCAAAAAGGTATATCTCACTCTATAAAAATAGACGTACAGATATATCAATTTGAAATTGGTGCATTATAACGGATATTCAAAACCAAATAATCGCCGTCCGGCAAACAACCCAGGTGACTTCCTTAAATATCACCAATTACAACGAATCCCGATATAATGAGGATGATCACCTAATTCCCAATAACTTACTCCCACTCATCATCTGTAAAATCATACAGATGTGAGAATCATACATGGTAAATACATACCCTGGAGTAAGTATCTAATCGGGAAATCAGTTTTCCTTTAACAGTACACAGTGAAGCTGAAACATTGAAATGTTTCGTAGGGGTATCCTGGTATTCCTAGTAATGCCTCTTCCAGATTCACAACTGTAACCGTATAAATCTCTGCCACCTCTCCAAATCCCTTCATATGTCTGTAGTCATTACCTTCTGTACACCCCTTTAGGCCAAATGGTTTTCTTCCTTCCCTACCGTTCGGCACCAGCCTATGGTTTGGAAGAAGACTATCCAATAAGCATAATGGGTGTACTGTCCTAATCCTAGGAGCACTCGCAATACGAGAGAAGGTGAAGATAAAAGACAACCGAATAAACCTTATTCCTATTTCTCCTGAACCAGAATCCATCCCCGAACTGGAACAAGTTCCTTTCGAGTTCATATATAACCATACGATGGAATATCCAATAAACTGTGGATCTTCGTAATGATACGGAGTGTTCTGAAGAAATACAAAGGTGAAGTGGGAGTGGTAATGAAATACTTGGTTTGGTCGTGAATAGCAGTCGCAATTTACTTTGCCCTCCTTCTAATCCCTTTCTTTGTCTTTTCCTTTTTACCTTCTCTCAAGTTTCGAGTACTCCTTGGTTTAAGAGATAGTACACCTATTACGCAAATTGGATAGTCTTCTTCCAAACCATAGGCAGGTGCCGACCGGCAGGGAATGAAGAAAACCAATTAGCCTAACGATGGTGTACAGAAGGGACAACTGAATAGTCCTATTCATTTTCTCCAGAACCGGAAACCATCCTCGAATAAATTCCTTCGAGTTCGTATATAACCATACGATGGTTTTATCCAATGGAAGTGGACGTTCGTAGTAATACGGGGTGTCCTGGAGAAAAGTGTAAAAGTAGGAGTGGCAATGAGGTTTGCAACTCTGACAATCCAAAAGCCAGTGTTAAAAAAGGTTCGGTTAACTTGGTCACTGAGTCATAGTCTAAGGTCGGGTCAAAGGTCGCTGCCAAAGAGAGAGAGAAAGAAAACACTCAGCGTGCACTTTAACCTAGATCAGAATGGTTACCAATTTATCTAATCTGGAAACCTCCCACTGTACCGTCAAATTCTCCTCCAAACCTAAAAGAAGAATTAGTCGGGATGTCCCGAGGAGTAAACCAACTCATCAGTAGGAATCGGGATCCAACTATCATCGCATGATAACGTGACGGAATCTGCTCACGTCATCACACTCCATAAGGTATGCGCATATCTGGCAAGTTTCAGTTTCTTTTGAAACTCCCGATGTGATTTTTGCCCCATGCTCTTATGACCTTGACTAAGGCCAACAAATCATAAGTCACATGTCAAGTTCTACCCGTCATTGTCCAGGTTAATTTGAACCCACCCGTACAAGCCCTTGACTAGGGCCAACAAGGCTATACGACTGTCCCAAACCAACGCATCTATCTATGCTACATATGAACACCCAATAGCTACCAAACACTGTGCCTTGACTATGGCCAACAAACACAGCTTGAATACTATTGACTATCCATATGAAACGACGGAGGGCTACGAATGGTTTCTGGCGAAAACCTTTAACGTAATGAACTTGATATCGTTGAAGGAACCGGATAGCTTTTAAAAATATAGTGACGAAAACCTTCGCTAAAAAGGTCACTCCTGATGAAGGGATCTCGGCTCTTTCCCCGTAGAATGAGGTGCAGGATATTCCAACTGAATACCACGATGCAAAGCAAAAGTAATCGGCTATAGTGATGCTATTGCCCTGACGCAAACTTTTGTCCAAGGGGTCACTCCCGGTGAAGGGATCTCGGCCCTTGCCTCGTCGACTGAGGAGCAGGATATTCCAACTGAATACCACTGTGCAAAACAAAAGAGAACATCCTTACAATAACAGCTTTTTGAAAAAAGTTCCAACAACATCATATTAGGTTTGTTTAACTTGCATTGATCCAAATCAACGCAGTCCCATCAATTGATCACACCAATAAAGAACGAAAATAATGACGTACGTATATGCCATCCGCATTCGCCACTGGGTCCCGTCATTACCCGTTAGGTTAGCTAACTAACGACAGAGCGGGGACTGGACTAGCGCGGATGCAAAACATATACAACATCTACTAGTATATATATATCAATATATAATTTTCGCTCAAGGCGTGATAAAATGTAACATCACAGAAATGTACAGCATCACAGAACAATACAGATATCTGGGATCCCCGGGTTTACAGAGCCGCTACTGAAACCCGACGTTCCCCTGGTCGTGTGGATAGCCTGTGCAATAAAATCCTAGACCCCTACGGGCGCGGCAAGTTACCCGCCAAAACCTGAAGCGAGGCAGCCCCCTTCAGCAACGTGAATGGACCACCCAGCACTTCACGGAATCCGGTAACTTGGGCACCCCTCCTGGGTCAACCTGTACCCCCTACGAGTGCGGCGAATAACCCGCCAATTCTAGAGTGAAGCCTCCTCCGTCTCAATGCCATGAGATGCGGGCCCGTTGCCCTCTAGAACCCGACTATCCGTGCACCCCTCCGCGGGGTAATCCTAGTACAGAAAGTAAAATATACATACAACGAGTACATCGACCGCAACTTGGTGTGCCCCAAAATAATAATACAAACAGGCAGTGACGGCAGTCCACATGTCGGACGCTCGCCCCACAATATCAAATGTACATAATACATCAAAACTGTACTACCACTACAACCAGGCTATCCCCCACGACCGATCCGCAACATCACAGCAATACACAGAACATCAACGTGAAGGTCACGTTCGCAAATCCGTCTAACCGGGCTATAGCAGTTAGACAGGATTTACCGATCTAGTGACATTCACGGTCGCAGATATAATGTTAAAACTGTGAACTAACATGTTTAAAATATCCGATCGATCAAATTTTACCAAGTGGGCCCCAAGCATTACTATAGCAGTTAAAGAAATCCTGGGCCCAAAAATAATATTCCAAAACCCCAATTTTCAGCCCAGAGACCCTCTGTAAGAAATTGATCCACTGAACTGCAAATACTGCGGCGGAACTGCGGCCCAAGCATGGGTTTGGCCGCGGTTCCGCGGTCGTATAGAGCGTTCAAGTGATCAAATTTCTACAGATGTCTTATAATTCCCTGCACATCATTCTGCAATATACTGAAAAAAATTTCGAGCCAGAAAAAATTCGACAGAAAACTGATGCTATTGAAAATGCGGATTTTGGAATTTTTGTTCGATCGGAAATGTAAACACATTAGACAAAGCTAGACTAGGTTAATGGCGAGGCTCTGATACCACTGTAAGTGCACGGCGGCGCCCCGGCCGTCAATCCGACGCCGGAATGCGGAAGCGATGATTTACTTTAACTTTTTGAACCGACACCACCGCACACTATAAACCCGGATCGGGCCATTAATCTAGTCCTAGCTAACTACAAGATGGGAAGAGAGATATACCGAGTGATCCGTGTCCTCCGGTCTTCTCGTCGTCGTCCCGATCTCCCGCGGAATCTCCGGTCTCCACCACGTCGCCGGAAGGGCAACACATTGCCGAGTTCTTTTACGGGCTCCCGCCTCTGGTCCGAGGCAACTCGGGCACGAAGTTGGCGAGTCGACGTGCCCAAGGTTTGCTGTAGAATCGTGTAAAGAACTATGTGTCTCATGGGGTTCATGGAGGTTGCCATTTGGTGGAGGAAATGAGTGAGCTTGTGGAGATTGAACTTGTGGGATTTTACAAAGCTAGAAGAACAAAAATCCCATACCAAACTTTTTGGGACAGCCCCACCTCATGTGGCCGGCCTCCACAAGTGAAGGGAGTTAGAGAATGAGAGAGAGAAAAGGTTATCATTCATAAAAGAAATGATCACAAAACCAAGTCCAATACTCCACCAACCATTACCCTTCATCATCACCAACAATCATGACTCTAAAAGTCAAGCCATCATGGTCAAAAGAAGTCAAATGATAGTGCAACCATCATGAAGCAAGGATATGCAAATAACACCCTCCACAAATGCTTATTTGCACAAATGCAAATAAGCCCTCCTCCACCAATGTTCGGCCAATGAAAGATGCAAAGAAATATGGCCAAAACGGAAAACAAACTGGCAACTCCAAAAACTGATCCCGTAATAAATTACAGGAAAACCCCGCTACTGTGTATACACACCCGCATTTGTATTCCGACCGAAATACAAATGCAATGAGACAAAATCTACACTGTACTATACTAGGATCCGGCTTAAACCAAAGCCCGCTAGTATTATCCGTCCGATCATGATCCGTGCAATACCGTACGTATCTGATCGAACCCTGCCATATCTCCATACGGCCTCTACAGCGTTTCGCCCGAAAACTTGAGCAACTGAATGTGGGGGACTCTAAAGACTCGTCAATACTATGGCTGTGGATTTAACCACTAGCACGTCCGAGGTATTTGCCATACGTGACGGGCTACCAGCTATTGACCAAAAGGGACGTCGATGAGCGAACTCATCCTGACACCCTACTGAGCCTGTCAGTGACAATATCCGTACAGTCCGGTCCATTCGTCTATGAGCATCGCATGGCGGGCCTAGGGGGTTGGTAAAAGTCAGACCCCGAAAAGCGGTACAAGTCGTGTCGGAGTGTAGCCCAGAACACCCTAAGATACTACTGGAATACCTACCAGTAAATCTCCTGCCTTGGCCAAGGACTTTCATCTACTGGCTCTCCTAGACACAGCGCGACCTCACCCCCAATACCGGGAGAGACGAACCCCTAAAGATCCGCTCACTGCCTCCATGTGGCTCGGGACAGTACCCAACTAAAACCTGTTTGCACGTCTCCTTTGAGCATGGTAGGGTAGTAATCAAAGTACAGTGGGAACTCACACGAGACAAATGACGATCCTTAGGTTGAGGAACTAACCTGTACACATGTCACCAGGGAACTGCTATCTGACGTCAGGTATAAGACCAACTAGCATGTTCCCGGCGAGTCCTGTCCGGTGTACTCATAACCCAATGAGCACCTGTATACATCTTAGGTGAACCAACTGACACCAGTGGCTTGTGAGACCGGCCACCGCCCCTCGTCGGGGTCTCGACTGTATACACTAGTCTACTGTGGAGTATCGATGCCCTGTCTCGAAACTCCCACGACTAGGGACCTTTTAAGGATGTGCTTATAGACTACCAGCTCTCACATATATGATCGCCCTCATACTGCTGGCAGTCAAGCAAGAATCCTAGGGGCTCTATCAACGTGTAATAGCGACCTGTCAGGTCACCTAAAGCAGTACACGATGATAAAAGTAAACCAGATAGCATACTATCATCTTGAGTGAGACTGTCCTACCGGAATAGGTCCTCCCTCAATCATTGCAATCACGTGCCTGTGATCCAATAATTGACTCTGAGGGCACTATCTCCAACAATATCGACACGACTTATCAAGCTACTGGGGTTTGACATTTACCACCCCTAGGCGAGATATGCGACATATCAGACGAAGAGACCGGACTGTACGGGAGTGTTACTGATTGGATTCGCAGAAGAATGTACAGGCTTGCTTGTTGATCTTCTGATCGCTCAATACCTGGGTGGCTGTTACGTTTAGCTGACCGCTTGCATCTTATGGGTGTTTGATATGATTATCACCTACTGTCGGCGTATTGACGATTCTTTAGAGTCCTATACAGAGGTTTCCTGGCTCAGGCAAAACAGAGTAGGAGCACATATATGATATGTGCGAGACCGAGAACAATACGTGTATGTGATACCGTATTAGATTCTCGCGATATGAGTTATCGGTCGGGTATATGAGATATAGCCGGGTCATCGGATCAAGTGTTGATTCGATGAACTGATACAGATTATATTAGTCGGTTATTTGTGAAATAGCCGGATTGTCGGATCAAGTGTTGATTCGATAATTTAATGTATAATTATATATTTGATATATTAAATTACATTAACTAATATAAGCTCACTAAAAGATTCTGTTTCTCACTAGAGTAATACATTGATATATATGCGATATATGTTAATTGTATTATTTTATTTTGTTACAAAATATATTATATATGTGATATATAATATTGTAATAAGTTAAGGTTACAAATGCAACATGTTTTGTGGAGTTTAAACATGGTTAGGGTTTGGATTAGGGTTAAACCTTCTTGAAGCTTCTAGAAGTTTTGCTTTTGTTTTTAACTAAAGATATTTTCTAAAGATATTTTGGTTGATATTTGTTAACCCAACCCAACCCTTCACCATGGTTAAGTCTCTACATGAGTTAAGTTATCATACTTAACCCATGGTTGCATTTCTAACCTCACTAGATTTTTCATTATTCATCACAAAGAGAATGCTTCTTCTTCTTCCTTCTTCTTTTGGATGGAAAACCTTTCTAGCTTTTTCATTAATGATGATTTTGAGTGAGAAATTGAAAATAAATGAGAGCTAAATTCCTACTTCATCATCCTAATCTACTCTAGCTATTTAGATTAGGGTGTTTGCTTTGCTAATACTTGATTAGCAAAGCAAGAGCTTGGGTTTGAGTTTCTTCAAGGTAGATCATCTTAGTTATTGAAGATCGGAAGCAAGCTTGCATCTTTCTTTTATGGAGCCTCTCTAGAGTCCGGATACTCGATGATCGCAGCGAAGGGACCTCAACACGGAGCTTTAGAAGTGAAGGAACGGACTACAAAGGTTGTAATCCCAAACTCTTAGAAGTAAAGTTGTTTACTTGCTTTGTTTCACCTAATCTCTAGTCTAAGATCTTGGTTAAGGTTGTTCGGCACGTCTAAAATTTAAATCGGGCATGGTTGATGCCTTGTAGAACCTTGTGAGAGTGCCTAGTAACCCTACATATATATCTAACATTAATAATCCGTCTATATCACATATAACCGACTAATATCATTTGTATCAACTTATTGAATCAACACTTGTTTCGATAACCCGGCTATATCACATATAACCGATCGATATCAAATATCGCAAGATTAGAATACGGTATCACATACACGTATTAATCTCGGTCCCGCACATATCACATATGTGCTCCTACTTCGTTTCGCCTGAGCCAGGAAACCTCTGTGTAGGACTTTAAAGACTCGTCAATACGCCGGAAGTAGGTGATGATCATATCAGTCACACACAAGTCGTAAGCGGTACTAGCTGGACGTAACGTCTATCCGGATATTGAGCGATCATAAGATCAACATGCAAGCCTGCTCATACTCCTGTGAATCCAATAATTAACACTGCCGTACAGTCCGGTCTCTTCGTCTGATATGTTGTATATCCAGTCTGGGGGTGGTAAACGTCTGACCCCAATAGCTTGATAAGTCATGCTGATGTGAGGCCCATAACGGTTCGAAAAACTACTGATAACACTTACCAGTAAATCTCAGCAACCCTGGCCAGGGATTTTATGTTATGGCCAATCGTGCACAGCGCAACATCGACCCTCAATACCGGGAGAGACGAAATCCCCTCCTATCGCTCATTGCCTCCATGTGACTCGGGACTGTTCCCAAAACCACCGTTTTGCACGTTCTCTTGAACGTGGTAAGGTGGAAATCAAAGCACAGTGGGAATCACACAAGACTCTATGACGATCTCGGGTCAACAGACCAACCTGTACCAGTGTCACCAAAGAACTGCTATCTGGCGCGAGGTATAATATCATCTAGGAGTTCTCGGTGAGTCCTGTTCAGTGTACCCAGTCTCCACTGACCACCCGTTTGATGTCAAACACCAATGGATGTGGGATCATCCATCGCCCATCATATGGGTTAAGAAACGTATACGCTAGTCTACTCTGGAATATCGATGCCCCGTCTCGATACTCCCACGACTAGGAACAATTGAAGGATGTACTTACGGACTACCTTTGCCCCACTAGTATGTTCAGCATCATAATCCTGGTAGTCAAGATCTCATCCTAAGAGCTATATCAACATGTAACAGAGAGACAATAAGTATACATGTTAAGATAAAGAGCAACCAGATAGCATAGTATCATGTCGAGCAAGAAAGTCCTCCCTATATATGTCCAAGCATCCACTATAATATACATCATATGTGTTGGGTTACGGTAGTGCCCGTGCCATCAAACCGTGGGCAAATGCGGAACAAAAAATTTACAAAAACTGGCGCTACCATGACCCGATGCCCGGATCTACCCTAAACCCTATACTAGCAAGCATATATAAAGAAGTTAGAATGGTTATACCGAATTGATCCGTGTCCTTCAGTCTTCAACCATCTTCCCAAGCTCCTAGTGGTCGTCTGGATCGAGTTTGATTGCCGGTCTTCCTCCATCTACGATGATCCACCTGAGGGAAAGGCGCAAGCTCCAGCCTCGCCAAGCATGGCAACAGACGCTCCAAGGTTGCTAGCAATAGAGAGTGGAGGTGTAGGAATGTGTCACTATAATTTTTCTCCCATCACAATGCTCCAAGAAAAACTCAAGAAAATGAAGAAGGAGGTGAGGAAACATGTGGCATGAGCAACTAAAGAAAATGGCTAAGACTCACAAGTGAGAATGAGAATGTAATGAAGCAAGTGAAGAAAATCAAGTGAGCAAGGCATGTGTAGAGAATGGTGGCTGTAGGGATGCTGGGCACACGCACAAGGGTCTACGAGGCATCAACCATGCCCGATTTAAAATTTAGCCGTGCCGAACAACCCAAAGCCGGATCTTTAAACTAGAGATTAGGTGAAAACAAGCATGTTAAACACTTTAACACTAAGTGAGAGTGATTACAACCTTTGTAGATCCGGCCCTTCACTTCTTAAGCTCCGTGTTGAGGTCCCTTCGCTGTGATCATCGTGTTCCGGACTCTCGAGAAGCTCCACGAAGAGAAAGATGCAAGCTTGCTTCCGACCTTCGATAACAAAGATGATCTACCTTGAAGTTTCATTAACATAAGCTCTCACTCACTAAATGAAGTGAACACTCTCATCTAAAGGGCAAGGGTAGATGAGGATGATGAAGTAGGATTTTTGCTCTCATTTGTTTTCTTATTCTCACTCATTTTTCATCACAAAATCAAAGCAAGAAAGCTTTTCATGAAGAACTCAAGTAAGAAGAAGATGAATAAATGATTAAATCCTTTTGTGATGAATAATGAAATGTAATAAATGATTAATTATGCAACCATGGTCAAGGATGACTCATGTAGATATTTAACTAGGGCTAGGGTTTGGGTTGGGTTAAGAATGAGTCACACATAAATATCAAGCATAATATCTCTTTCATGACAAAAGAAAAACCTTCTAGAAGGTTCATGAATGAACTAACCCAATTCAAACCCTAATCTTGTTTAATCTCCACTAAACATGTTGCATTAGTAATCATATCATGTTACAATATTATATATCACATATATAATATTTATTGTAACAAAATAAAATAATACAATTAACATATATCGCATATATATCAATGTATTACCCGAGTGAGAAAAAGAATCTTTTAGTGAGCTAATATTAGTTAATGTAATTTAATATATCATATATATAATTATACATTAAATCATCAAATCAACACTTGATCCGACAATCCGGCTATATCGCATATAATCGACTAATATCTCATTTACCGATTCATCGAATCAACACTTGATCCGATGACTCGGCTGATATCAAATATCGCGAGAATAGAATACGGTATCACATATCGCATTATCCTCGGTCCTGCACATATCACATATGTGCCCCTACTCCATTTTGCCTGAACCAAGAAACCTCTGTGTAGGACTCTAAAGAATCGTCAATACGCCGGCAGTTGGTGATGATCATATCAAACACCCACAAGCTGCAAGCGGTCAGCTAAACGTAACAGCCACCCAGGTATTGAGCGCTCAGAAGATCAACAAACAAGCCTGTACATTCTCCTGCGAATCCAATCAGTAACACTCCCGTACAGTCTGGTCTCGTCGTCTGATATGTCGCATATCTTGCCTAGGGGTGGTATACGTCAGACCCCAGTAGCTTGATAAGTCGTGTCGATATGAGGTCTATAACAGTTTGAGAAACTACTGATAACACTTACCAGTAAATCTCAGCAACCCTGGCCAGGGATTTCTAGTTATAGCCAATCGAACACGGCACAACATCAACTCCCTATACCGGGAGAGACGAATCCCCTCCTATCGCTCATTGCCTCCATGTGATTCGGGACTGTACCCAAAAGCCACCTTTTTGCACGCCCTATTGGACGTGGTATGATGGAAATCAAAGCACAGTGGGAATCACACAAGACTCTATGACGATCTCGGGTCAACAGACTACTCTGTACCAGTGTCACCGGAGAACTGCCATCTGACGTGAGGTATAATACCATCTGGGAGTTCTCGGCGAGTCCGTCCAGTGTACCCAGTCTCTACTGAGCACCCGTACACCATCCTTGATGTCAAACACCGATAGATATGGGATCATCCATCGCCCATCATATGGGTCAAGATGCGTATACGCTAGTCTACTCTGGTGCATCGATGCCCTGTCTCGATACACCCTCGACTAGGAACAGTTATAGGATGTACTCGTCGACTACCGTGGCCCCACTAGTATGATCTCATCATAGTCCCAGTAGTCGAGTACATATCCTAAGGGCTTTATCAACATGTAACATAGAGACAACCAGAGAACATGTTAAGATAAAGTACAACCAGATAGCGTACTATCATGTCGAGCAAGAAAGTCCTCCCTGTATATGTCTAAGCATCCATTACAATATACATCGTATGTACAGTAATGGCCTCTAGGGCATACATATAACTAACAATCTCCCACTTGCACTGGGGCCATCTGTTGTGGTATCATATACCCAACATTTAGCTGTGGTTGAAGTATCTCATACTCAACCATCCCATAAAAGCCTTTACTGGGAAAAACGCCTTTGTGAGTGAATCCGCGCTGTTGTCCTCTGTGTCTACTCTCCTAACCTCGATCTCCCTGGAGATCAACCATCTCCATGATCAGGTGATAATGCCTAAGAATTGTATCTGGATTTCTGATGGGATGGGGGGTTCCTTGGCAAAAGCCATAACTCCATTGTCACACAATGGTAGGAACGAAGTTCATCTCATGAACTCATATATATCCAGACAGCCTCTTTGGTAGCATCTTTGGTAAAGATGTATCTTGCCTTTAATCGTCTAGTAAGTCAGGGTATCTAGCTTGGAACTCTTCCAACATACCGTCCCTCCACTGAGGGTAAAGACAATGCCTGCGACTGACATTCAGTCGTCCTTATCACCCTGGAACCTTTCCAGTCATTCTCCTCAGGATCGATTGATACCATCTCACTACAACTAGTGAGTATCCTAACATCCAATTAGATCTATCTCATAGATCCAAAACCTAGGATTTAGGAGGTATCACCTTGATACTATATGGAGAATCATTGTGATAAGCGGAGATTGACCGAGCGTAGCATAGGAAACTCCTTCCCTATCAAGAGTATGTCATCCACGTACTCTACGAGGATAACCACCATACTCCCTACTACCTTTTTGTATATACAAGGTTCATCTACCATTTTGATGAAGTCAAAATCTTTGACTACTACATCAAAACAGATGTTCCAACTCCGCGATGCCTGATTTATCACATAAAACATCTTGCTCACGTTTCCGCTGCTCCCACTGTCTATGAAGACCTCTGGCTGTGTACTTATAGACGCTCTCTTCCAAATCATCATTTAGAAAAGCAGTCATGACACCCAACCGCCAGATATCATAGTCATGGTATGTAGCCATGGCAAGTAGGATCTAGATGGACTTAAGCATAGTTTTGAAAGTCTCAACTTTTCCATGTACACCAAGTAATCTTCTCAAGATATACTTGCTCCTGATGGGGATTTAACCCTTCAGATAAAGCAACCAAAGTCCATACTTTGTTGGTGTATAAGGATTCCATCTCAGATCGCTAAGCATCCAGCCATTCTTACAGAGTCCCACTCCTGATGGCCTGCTCGAAACTAGTTGGGTTATCATCTCATGATGCAATCCTCGCTCCCACTGTCATAGAGAAACCGAAGTATCTCTCAGGTGGGTGAGGAACCCTACTAGATCGGCGGAGAGGCTGAGGTTCGTTGGTTACTATTGAATCCTTTGGTTCTACTAAATCATCAGCTGAAGTTTGTATAGCTGGAACTCTTTCCAGTTCTACCTCATGACCAATAATTTCTTCACAAGAAATTCCCTTTCACAAAGGTGGCATGTTGAGAAACAAAACATCTTTTATTCCTCGGTTAGGTAGAAGATATTCCCTTGCTAATGCTTGGGATATCCAGCAAACTTCCACAAAACTGACTTTGTCTCGAGCTTGTCCGGATTATGCTTTTAGACATAGGCTGGACAACCCTAAATCTTAACTACCTTATGAGATGGGCTCTTCCCTTATCATATCATATATGAATTGGTACACAACTGATTTGATTGGAACCCTATTCAATAGGTATGCAGCTTCTCAAGTGCATAACTCCCTAAAAGGAAAATAGGAAACTCAGTAGTACTCATCATAGAGCACACCATATCACATAGGGTGTTCTTGCTCCGTCCCGATACACCATCTTGCTATGGTGTATATGGAGGAGTAATGCTGAGAGAGAATCTCATTCTCCTTTGGAATAGTCCAGGAATCTCGTGCTAAAGTATTCTCCTCCTTGATCTCATCAAAGGAAATAATACTTATACCCGGTTTTTGGTTCTCTACTTCTAACTCATATAGATTGAATTTCTCAAAAGGTTCAGACTTGTGTTTCAACAGGAACATATGTCCGAATCTTGAGAGATAAACAGTGAATGTAATGAAGTACAAAGAACCGGTCCTGGCATGTGTAGACAGGGGACTTTCATACATCAGCATGTATCAATCCCAAGAGTTTACTAACTCTTTCTCTGTTTTCAATAAACGGAGATGTGGTCATCTTATCTCTATGACATGACCGGCAAGTTTCACAAGATGTAAATTCAAACTAATTTAAATATGCATCTATATGTAACTTCAGCTAGTCGGGTCACATTGATATGACCTAGTCTACAATGCCTCAAGAAGGATTCGTTCATTTCTGAACTCTTCCTCTTGTGTGTGTTCTGTACGTTAAGAACTGTGGTTTTCAGTAAATCTCAGCAACCCTGGCCAAGGATTTCCAGTTATAGCCAATCGAACACAGCACAACATCAACTCCCTATACCGGGAGAGACGAATCCCCTCCTATCGCTCATTGCCTCCATGTGATTCGGGAATGTACCCAAAAGCCACCTTTTTGCATGCCCTCTTAGACGTCGTATGATGGAAATCAAAGCACGATGGGAATCACACAAGACTCTATGACGATCTCGGGTCAACAGACTACTCTGTACCAGTGTCACCGGAGAACTGCCATCTGACGTGAGGTATAATACCATCTGGGAGTTCTCGGCGAGTCCGTCCAGTGTACCCAGTCTCTACTGAGCACCCGTACACCATCCTTAATGTCAAACACCGATGGATATGGGATCATCCATCGCCCATCATATGGGTCAAGATGCGTATACGCTAGTCTACTCTGGTGCATCGATGCCCTGTCTCGATACACCCTCGACTAGGAACAGTTATAGGATGTACTCGTCGACTACCGTGGCCCCACTAGTATGATCTCATATAGTCCCAGTAGTCAAGTACATATCCTAAAGGCTTTATCAACATGTAACATAGAGACAACCAGAGTACATGTTAAGATAAAGTACAACTAGATAGCGTACTATCATGTCGAGCAAGAAAGTTCTCCCTATATATGTCCAAGCATCCATTACAATATACATCGTATGTACAGTAATGGCCTCTAGGGCATACATATAACTAACAGTGGCAGCCCCCCTTTTTTCCAATCATGCACACCAAAAAAATCTCCTCTCATTTTTCAATAAACAAATACAAACCATACCTCTCTACATGCCTTGCATTGTTCATGCCACCTCACTCCTCCACCTCATTTGTAAAACAAATGAATTTCCAAAAAGAAAAATCACACAAATGAGGTGTCCACTTCTAGAAACTATTCCGTATAAATACGGAATACAACCCGGTACATGTATCGAAATACATATACGCGTATTCGTAAAAAAATACGAATAGCCAAGAGAGAAAATGAATAGTGAATAATAATACTAGAATACATATATATAAATACATATATAAATTATTAAATCAAAACCTGATTTAATAATCCGGCTCAATCCTAAACCGCTAGTATTATCAACCGTCCGATTAAAGTTTGTGTAGCCCGTACACATATTTAATCGGACACCTTTATGTACCAACATATGTCATCTACACCATATCGCCTGAACCTTGAAAACCCTCCGTATGGGACTCTAAAGACTCGTCAATACGCTGGCATAACCATAAGCACGTCAGCAGCACTAGCTGTACGTAACGGCTACCCAGGTATTGAGGTAAAAGAAGGCCGACGAGCAAACTCATCTGTACCCCTACTGAGCCTGACAGTGACAATCTCCGTACAGTCCGGTCTGTTCGTCTAAGAGTATCGCATATCGAGTTTAGGGGGTGGATAAAGTCATACCCCTAATAACGCGATATTTAGTGTCAGTATGAAGCCCATCACCACCTGAGAAACTACTGATCCTATATCAGTAATTCTCGACTACCTTGGCTAAGGATTTCTGGTGATGGCCACCCAAGCACTGCGTGACATCAACCCCCAATACCGGGAGAGACGAATCCCCGACGATCCACTCACTGCCTCCATGTGTCTCGGGACTGTACACAACTAAAACCTGTTTGCACGACTCCTTTAAGCCGTGGTAGGGTAGTAATCAAAGCACGGTGGGAACTCACACGAGACAAATGACGATCTCAGGTCAACAGACTAACCTGTACACATGTCACCTAGGAACTGCTATCTGACAATAGGTATAATACCAACTAGCAGGTTCCCGGCGAGTCCGACCAGCGTACTCATAACCCAATGAGCACCTGTATACTATCTTAGGTGAACAAACTAACACCAATGGCTTGTGAGACCTGGCCACCGTCCTTCGTCGGGGTCTCGATCAGTATACACTAGTCTACACTGGAATATCGATGCCCAGTCTCAAAACTCCCACGACTAGGGACATTTAAGGATTTGCTTATAGACCCCCAGCTCTCACATATATGATTGCCATCATAATGCTAGTAGTCAAGCAAGAATCCTATGGGCTCTATCAACATACAATAGTGATGATAAGACAAACCAGATAGCATACTATCATCTCGAGTAAGACTGTTCCACCGGTATAGGTCCTCCCTCAATCATCGCAATCGCCTATCTGCGACTATGATAATTGCCTTGAGGGCACTATAGCTAACAATATGTACAATAATGGCATCTAGGGCATACATACAACTACACATCTATCTACCAAAACCGTAATCAACCCTCTATCCGGACATATTTACTCTAATCTGGATAGAAAATGAAAGCATATCCATTGCAGCTCAGCCTGCACACGGGCATCTCCAGATGAGATCCTGCTGCTCTGGACTGAGTGGTCAACGCATGTAATCACATAGTCACTCTGCCAATTACAATAAGAGAAATTGTATCAGTAACATATCCAAAACATATGTAATTAGAGAAAATATAATTACAAAGTATTACCTGTACTAATGCGGGGTTGGTTGACCTATGGTCAACATGCAAGTACAAAACACTCATATCTATAGGTCCTGGCTCCATAAATATATCTACACAATGAAAAAGTCGAGTTATATTAACTTTGAAAAAATGAGCATGTATAACAATGAACATATGTGTGTGTATTTGTTTTTTGTGTTTGCATGTGTATGTGTGCGTATATGCATGTATGTGTATTTCAAAGTATATGTAGTGATCACCAATGGCGACGTGGTGCTGGAGGATTTTTGCATCGCGCCTTGTTATGACCATACTAGTTGCAGATACTGCATCTATTTTTCTTACATCCTCCTCATTAATCGTCCATAACACTTTTGATACAAGTAGAACGTGGTCGTCCTACTTGTCTCCTACCGATATGTGGAATATCAATGGACCGTTGTAAGCCTCCCAATATCGGTTATCAGGTACAGGATGAAAAAACGGAGCATAAGCAACTCGTATTTGGATACAGAATACCACTTCGAAGTAAGATCGTGATGTGCAATATTCCCCCCACCCTCTGCACGTGTACATACTGAAATTATATGTGAACAAGGTAACTTTTGCAACTCAGGTATATTACACGTACAACTACAGTTCCTACCATCGATGACTACGGTGTAATTTTTCCATCTTTATCAGTCACCTGCCATTCTGACTGGCTGAACCTCACGAGCCAAGAATGTCTAGCATCAGTAAACCTTTTTGTTATTAATTGTTCGAACTTAGGACATAGCTATGTCGTCCACTCTTGTCCCTCCTGACGCCGTGCAAAAAAGTATTTGTTCACCCGATTAAAAGTATACGTGCTATTAAGGCCTGAATAGGCAAAAATCGAAATCCTTTTAAGTCCCCGTTAAAACTTTCTGAAGCATTCGTAGTCATCATGCAAAATATCCTACCACCTTCTTTCGAAAGAGCACATCTTTTTTCTTCATTTTTAAAACTACTTCCAATCTAAGCATCTGCTCTTGGACATATACGTTTAAGTTCCTCTCTCAGCTCTGTATATGTCAAGTCACCTGGTACACATGCAATTTGAGAGAACAAAATATGCAAGGTTTTGCCACTAAATCCAGCAGTTAAGAAGTTGGCTTTGATATGTCGTATACAATAACGATGACTATGAGGTTCCGGACATGAATTTCTTAGAGCGGTTGGAATCTCTTTTATCCGGACGGATATGAAAGTGATGTGCCTTTCCCGCATGGATGGAATGTAAAGATGAATGCAAGCAATGAACCACTCCAAATTTTCTGTGGTTTCACCTCCAACTAAAGCATATGCCAAAAGATAAAGGTCATCATTTGCATCAGTACCGGTAGTAATGAGCAAAGTCCCTTTGTATCTGCCGTATAAGTGTGTCCCATCAATACTGAGAACGGGATGACAGTAAGCGAAACCATCAATGGCCAGTCCAAATGCCCAAAATGCACTTGATGCGTCGGTTATCTTGAAGACAGTTCCGGGATTAGTAGATTTTATGCCGGTAAAGTATCGTGGCAAATGTTCATACGAATATTCCCAATCTCCGTATATTTTAGACAATACCTTGTTCAACGCATTTCATGCCTTCATATAATTTATTTCAATGAATAATGTATCTTTTATAAGCACTTGAATCGTTTTGGGGGTCAAATCGACAAGCACTTTCACGAAAAGCAAGATCATGTTACATAAGAATGTAGAAGTGGCTTGTTTATGATTTGAATTCACTGTAGAATTCACAGAAGTATGATTACTCGCATACTTGTTTTCCAATGTCCTAACGGTGATTTCTTCGAGATATATGCATGAGGCCTCCAAAGGCAGTTCGCGTCTGTTTTACAAACGACGGGGTGCTTGATCATGGTAGTCTTGGTTGGTTTAAAAGAAACTCCGTGTTTAATTGACCAAACACTGACTGCCTAAATTAACTTCTTCTTATTCTCGAACAAATCACCGACCTTCAACCCACTTTTAATATCGACTGCCGAAAACCTATCAGCACGAAAGTTGACATTCTCCATTACTGTTGTAAATAACATGTGAGCATCTGTCATGTTATCGGCAAGTAGATCTTCAAATGCAACGAAATCATTATTAACACATGAATTAGTAATCCATTGCCTATCATTCTCATCATCAAGGACATGTGCAATTTGCATGCTATCTTATGCTTGAATCCCGTCCTCATCACTAGCATCATCACCATCATCATTTTCATCTCCATTATGTTCTAACACCGCTTGATCCATAGCAGGTACATTAGTTGAATGTGTGGAACTAACATTACGAACTTGCATTCTGGTTTCATATCGACGAAATCCTGACCTATCGCCTACAAACGGTGTCCATCCCGTATTGTATGACTGCATGTGCTCGGTATTTTGGGACAGAATATTAAAGCCAAAACGTGGCGTTGGCATGCAATTAAAACCGAAACTTCGCGATGACATGCAATTATAACCTACCGGCGGTACATAGGAACCACATACAAATTTATGAATACTTAGTAATTATAGCATACCTCCGCTCTCAATAAATAGTGTTCCGCTAAATGTACATGCGGTATAAAGATATGATAGATAATACTTACTTCGTAAACTACCAAGTCACTGGCGTTCCACTTGATATGCCTTCACCTACGTAACTTTGATCTCTATACTGTTCTGTAAGTCCACGGTAGCACCTCGGCCGTCTAACAGACGCCAAATGCGGAACAAAAACTTTTTACAACTGGCGCTATCGCGTACTATAACCCGGATCTGCCATTAAAGCTAAACTAACAAACTACAAAGTGGGTAGAAACGTTATACCGAATGATCCGAGTCCTTCGGTCTTCAACCATCATCCCACGCTTGTTGCGGCTGCTCCGATCTCCTGAATCTCCAATCTTCTCGTCCAGGTGGCACCACGTCGACGGATCTTTAAACGGGCTCCCGCCTCTGAACTGAGGCAACTCGATCGTCAAGTTTGCCAAAAGAGACGACCAAGATGTTATAGAAAATGAGTAGAACACTTTGTCTCGTTACGTCCAAGGCTATGGACTAACGGTTAATGAAATTGCCTTTTGGAATCGGGTGAAATGAGAAATGAGGCTTATCTAATTTCATGAATCCCAAACTATCATAATCTTTTTCCTATCAAGTGAGTGCATGAAAGAGGAGGGGAGGGCCGGCCATATATGTAGAGGGAGGGAGGTGAATGTAGGAGGGGGAAGCTGACCATAAAAGAAAAGATCAACAACAAATATCCTTCATGCAAACAAAATCCCATTAATGCAAATGGTGATTCATTAACCTAGTCACCATGTCATTAAATGCACCATTAATGACCTAATGACTCACAAACCTTGTCACCCTCTCTAGAACCTTCTAGAACACTGACTCACTTCATCAAGAAAAGATAAATCCGCATTTAACCGAATGTCAAAATACGGCTGATAGAAAACTGGAAACTGGCAACTTCCAAAAGCGATCCTGAAACGAATTTCAGGATAACCCCGTATCAGTATAAACATACCCGCATTTGTATTACGACTGAATACAAATCCATCTGAGACAAAGATATTATATCTACACAGTATAATACTGGGATCCGGCTTAAACCAAAGCCCACCAGTATTATCGGCCCGAAAAATGACACGTGCGAAAACGCACGTGCATTTTCCGAACCTTGCCATAAAACCATACGGCCTCTACAACGTTTCGCCCGAACTTGGGAAAGTGTCTGTGGGGGACTTGTTCAGTTGATAAAACTGCACATTTGTATTACATTTTTCCTACCATTTTCATATTAAAAAAAGGACTTTATTATAATATATTACACATATGAGGGTTTATGTGTAAAAACACCATTTTCCATGTGTTAATATATTTTAATTATCATTTGGTAGGAAAATGTATGCAAATAAATTCATTGACCTAATCCTAGTAGAACTAAGTCTACTAAATATTATTTGAGATTATTGTGCAAAATTTTCCAAGTTGTTATGCAGAATTTATCAAACAAATCAAGTTGTTGAAGAAATCTTGCCAAATTAAGAAGCAAAACTTGGAGACCAAGTCTGGAAGCAACCACGAAAAGATTTCCAAATTCTGAAGATTCCTAGGATTGCCACATGTCACCAGATGAAAGCCCACGAAAAAGAATCAAATGATCCCCACCCTTGAGCGTGGATCCGCGGCCATACCCCCTCTTTGGCCGCGGATCCGCCGCAATAATAGGGAGTTGGAATGAAATATTTCTGGAGATAAATCAATGCTAAATTTTAGCAAGTTTTCAACAATAAGATTCTGGCTTTGCACTATAAAAAGGCACCGAGAGCCTCTTTGAAAAGTCATCAAGCCGAAGAGATCACGAAGTCCAAGACGGCTCATGCATCCAGGCTGATCATCAACTGTTCATCTACCTCCTTCGGAAGAGTTCGAGAAGCAAACCAAGTTTTTGTAATCATTTTCTAAGGAATAAAGTGTAGATTGTTCAAGTTGATTAATAAAGGTAGTTGTTTTATTTAATTCTTTTGCATTTTGCATTATGTTTTCCCTCTCTTTCTTTTCATCTTCTTTTCCCAACATGCGCGAGTAATTCTCCGCTTGTTAGGGTTCGTAGGATTAGGGTAGGCTAATGGATGATGAAAATAATTAAACCCTTTTTAAGTCCTATAAAGTTTAGGAACTTTATCAAAAGAATCATTAACATCCTAATCGGGCGCGCTAGCAATTCTTTGCTAGTTCCGACCGCGATTAGAGATTAGATTAATGATTTTTTTGGTAAAGGCTAGATATGAACGGAGTTCCGTGTCGAGATAAGGGTTAAGAGTGGGATTCCTTTTCCCTCCGGAAACCCTAATCTACACGCATCACCGTCGTTCTAGTTCTAAATCTATTAATGGATAAAAAGGGTAACTTTTAATTAATCGTCCATAACTACTAAATCCTAACCCTACAAGCCTTCTTATTATATTAATTACATCTTTAAAATAATCTAGATCTATATTTTACATTCTTGTTTAACGTAGATCTAGAAATCTTTCTATAAAATTCTTTATCCCTCCTCTCTTTCTCAACACATCTAAAGTAAGAGTAAAAGGTTCCACATTTCCCAGAGGACGACCCGTACTCACCTCGGTCTAGCTATACGCGACACCGTTCTGATTGCGGTTAAACTACAAAAACACACTCTTTCGTGTCAATCAAATGGCGCCGTTGCCGGGGATATGTGCGTAATTTTTTATTTTTACTATTTGTGTTGAATTCTTAGACGATTCATATCATTATTAACACAAAACTGCAAATTGCATATTTAACGATTATTGTGTGAATTTTGCGAGGGAATCTGGAGTCACATACTTAAGGATACAGAGAGACAGAGACATTCATCAAGATCCAGAAGAGGACAGGAGGCCACAGAAAAATTCTCATCAACTGATCCATCTACTCCGCGGCGGAAGCGCGGCAAAGGACCTCATTTGCGGCGGATGCGCGGCGGGAAGGAAGATCTAGGGTTCCAAACTTCTCTGGTAAGATTCTCAACTCTTCCTCTCTCCTCTCAAATCCAATAAAATCTATTTTCTGCAGGATTCTTTGCAAAATTACGCCGCTCAAAAATCTTTTTGCAAAAGTTTTGTGATTGGTTTTGTTTTGCATATTTAATACGGATTTTAAGGGGCAAAGACCAAATCAAGATTAGGTGGGGATTTCATCACCCTTCCTAAGCCCCACAAATCACAAACCGAGCATATAGATCAACCCTTCATTAATTTAAAAAATATCTAGACCAGACTCTAAGGACTGTCGCGCTCAATAAGGACAGAGGAAGGTCGTGGGTAATCTATCGTTTCTCCGCATTACTTTTGTAGTGCTTAGGCAAGTGTGACAAAGGCTAGTGGTTTTTAATTAGGCCCACTGTTGTGGTGGTTCCTTCCCACTTACCTGGCACTTATCTGGCTACAAGGGTAGTACGGAGGCGGTAGAGGATTGATCCTGCGGCTTGTCCTTTGGAAGTCTAGGAGCGGTCTAGAGACTGGACCTAGGTGACCTTAGTTCTAGGGTTGCTTGTGCATCTTAGGGTGATTTGTCTTGAGTCCCACTTTTTCAAAAACAGACCAATTTTAAATCACACACACGCTGCCACTTGCACTAAACCCGCTTAGTGCATGCTCGGCTGGACACAGGATCCTAGTGCCCGTCTTGTCTGCGTTCCTTCTATCGACACCGAAGTCGGTACTTCTTCATCTTCTTTTCCCCCACCACACGCCACATCGACCGTGATGGACGACACTCCATCTAATTATAACACCACGCTGCCACAGCCCGCAGGTGAGCAGAATCCACCGCGCATCTCTCTCCAAGAGAGATGCTATCCTATTCGTGGTCCTCTTCCTACTTGTCTATCTCTTCCACCACCTAACGGGGATAATTTCGAAATTAAACCCCACTACATCAATCTGCTGCCCAAATTTCACGGGCTTGACGTAAGTGCACGGCGGCGCCCCGGCCGTCAATCCGACGGCCAAATGCGGAAGCGGTGATAAACTTTAATTTTGCGAACTTAGCAAACCGGCACCACCGCGCACTAAACCCCGGATCGGGCCATTAAACTAGATCTAGCAAACTGCAAGACGAGTTAGAGATATACCGAGTGATCCGAGTCCTCCGGTCTTCTCGTCGTCGTCCCGATCTCCCGCGGAAACTCCGGTGGTCGCCTCCTCGCCGGAAGGGCACCACGTAGCCGGATTCTTTTACGGGCTCCCACCTCTATACCGAGGCAACTCGGGCGCGAAGTTGGCTAACCGACGCGTCCAAGATTTGCTGTAGAATGTATAGTATAGTTGTCTCTTTGGGGTTTATAAGGTTGCCATTTGTGGAGGAATTTTGCACAAGAATATTCATGGATGCTTGAAAGAATAATGGAGCATCCATGGGAAAAAGGAGCTCGGCCAATTCATTGTGTGCTCACTGGAAGAAAAGGAATGAAGCAAGCTCACTAATGAGCTCAGCCAAAATAAAAACCTCAGCACTCTCTAAGCACTCAAAAAAATATAAATATTAATTCATCAACCCCTCAAAACAATTCCAGCACACCCATAAATGAGCACAATGCAATCAATATAAATTAATCCACTATACAAAATAAAACTCACTCCATTCCCCACAGTAGCCGGCCCATCACTAAAACATATCAAAAACCCATACCCTATCATGTCTTAATTAATGCATCATGGAGCAAAGATGCTATCATATCAATCCTTTTGCAATAAACCCCCTCCACAAAATGTTAATTGCAAACTTACAATTAACACCCTCCAACGAAAAGTCCGACCGGGAAGGAAAAAGAGAAAACCGGCCGGAACGGAATGCAAACTGGCAACTCCAGAAAACTGGTCCCGTAATAAATTACAGGAAAACCCCGATACTGTGCATACACACCCGCATCTGTATTCCGACCGGATACAAATGCAAAGAGATAAAATCTACACTGTACTATACTAGGATCCGGCTTAAACCAAAGCCGGCTAGTAATATCCGTCCGATCCTGATCCGTGCAATACCGCGCGTATCTGATCGAACCCTGCCATATCTCCATACGGCCTCTACAGCGTTTCGCCCGAAAGCTGAGTAACTGAAAGTGAGTGGTGGACTCTAAAGACTCGTCAATACTATGGCTGTGAATTTAACCACAAGCACGTCAGAGGTATAAGCCAATACGTGACGGGCCACCAGCTATTGACTAAAAGGGACGTCGATGAGCGAACTCATCCTGACACCCTACTGAGCCTGTCAGTGACAATATCCGTACAGTCCGGTCCGTTCGTCTATGAGCATCGCATGTCGGGCTTAGGGGGTTGGTAAAAGTCAGACCCCCAAAAGCGGTACAAGTCGTGTCAGAGTGTAGCCCAGAACACCCTGAGATACTACTGGAATACCTACCAGTAAATCTCCTGCCTTGGCCAAGGACTTTGTGTAATGGCTCTCCTAGACACAGCGCGACCTCACCCCCAATACCGGGAGAGACGAACCCCCGAAGATCCGCTCACTGCCTCCATGTGGCTCGGGACTGTACCCAACTAAAACCTGTTTGCACGACTCCTTTGAGCCGTGGTAGGGTAGTAATCAAAGTACAGTGGGAACTCACACGAGACAAATGACGATCCCCAGGTCGATGAACTAACCTGTACACATGTCACCAGGGAACTGCTATCTGACGTCAAGTATAATCCCAACTAGCAGGTTCCCGGCGAGTCCTGTCCGGTGTACTCATAACCCAATGAGCACCTGTATACATCTTAGGTGAACCAACTGACACCAGTGGCTTGTGAGACCGGCCACCGCCCCTCGTCGGGGTCTCGACTGTATACACTAGTCTACTCTGGAGAATCGATGCCCTGTCTCGAAACTCCCACGACTAGGGACCTTTTAAGGATGTGCTTATAGACTCCAGCTCTCACTTATATGATCGCCCTCATACTGCTGGCAGTCAAGCAAGAATCCTAGGGGCTCTATCAACGTGTAATAGCGACCTGTCAGGTCACCTAAAGCAGTACACGATGATAAAGGTAAACCAGATAGCATACTATCATCTCGAGTAAGACTGTTCTACCGGGATAGGTCCTCCCTCAATCATTGCAATCACGTGCCTGTGATCCAATAATTGACTCTGAGGGCACTATCTCCAACAATCTCCCACTTGCACTCAAGGCTAATTATTGCGATGTCGCATACTCACAGCCCGTGTGATACCGAACACCCAACTCCTCTACTAGTCAGTCTCACAAAGCCTGTTTGCGAAACTCTTGCGATCGAGGAATAGCCTCAGTGAGTGGATCCGCCTGGATGTTTCTTTCTATGTCTCTCTATATCTCAAGTTCGCGGAGAAAACCATCTCCCGAAATGAGCAATACCTGTCTTAGAGTGTCTGGATGTCTGATGGGACCTAGCTCATAAATGAACTCCAAATCCAAACCTCTTAGACTGTACTTCAACTGAATTTAATCAGTATCCTGCGCCACGCTTCCCTCAGTATTGCCTTGGATCACCTGTCCAAAATACTGCCCCTCGTCAGAGGGAAAAACTATAACTCTGACAATCACCCTGTCGTCCATGTCACCTTGGAAGCCTGGAGTGATAACCGTCTCCTAAAGGAGGCAGCCGTTATCATATCCCTAGAACATCCACTTATGTTCTAAAACTGCTTCCGACTGTTTCTCCAGGATTGGATCAATATCAACTTATTGCACCTACTGCAAGAACAACATCTGGTGTGGTACTTGACATCTCATGATTGACTCAATTGCCTGAGCAAGTGATCTGCCAATCATGCGTATCCCTCTCTACTTTAGTCTATAAGACACCTTTAGAGAGGGTGACTCCATCACCTGCAGGTATACTACCGTGCCAGGAGTCGACCATTCTAAATACTCTTAGAATGCTGTCAAAGTACCCTGATTGGGAAACCACCCAAATCTATATCTAAAACCATAGATCTAGTAACCAGTATGTCTGATATAATGTCCAAGTCCCATATGGAGAAACCACTGTGTGACGACCAAAGCATAACCGATCGTAGTACAGGAATATCACTTCCTATTACCTTCTCAAAAGATCCATCCCCTATTCTGATGACGTCAAACCTATGACTGTCACATCAGAAACAGATGATCTAACTCCGCTATATCTGCTTTAGTCTATAAATAGACATAAGCCTGACGTCCACCAATGCTTCCGCTGCTCCCACTGACCACGAAAACCCTCTGGCAGAGTCATATAGATGTGCACTTCTAAAGCTAGTTTAGAACGACGCTATACTCATCCTCCTGCCGGGTCTCGCAGCCTGGAACAACAACAATGGCAAGTGTGGGTAAACAAGAACTCCCCTGTCACCGTCCTTGAGGCTACCGGAGTGCCTCTCGGGTGCCTGAAGTTACCCACCTTATCTGCGGAGTGGCCAATGGAATGTCAAATCAGATTGAATCTTTAGGTTCCTTATCAAATCTTCAGTAATCGTTTGCGGTTCTGGAATCGCTTCCAGTTCTACCATACTCCCACTACTGTTTTGAAAAAATCCATTTTTGTTAAAACTGTGGCGAGTCAAGAACAATATCACTATTGATCTTTCTTATGGTAGAAAGTCAACCCTCGTCATAGCCTGGGTCAACCCACAAACAGCCATTACAGAGACGTGCCTTGAGTCATCCAGAGTCTGGTTTTAATCATAAGCCGGACAACTCCCCGTACCTTAACAATGTTAAGATATGAACTATACTATATCCAATATAGAACCAGAGGCACTGATTTAATTGAACCAGATTCAAATCATGCAGCTATCTCCAGTGCATGTCAACTAAATGGAAGGAGGCCGATCAGCGTTACTCAACTTAGGAACGCTTCCAATTATGAGTAACCTGAAAGAGAAGCAATTTCTCTTTATCAACTGAATACCATACACAAGTATCTACATCTTCGATCACCTTGAAGAATCCCGATACTTGCTACACCTGGTTCTCTACTCTATTCAAATACCTATAACTCCTCAAAATTTAGACCCTGTGTTTCTACGAAACACATGTCTAAGAACTAGAGAAGTTAAAAGTAAACAGAATATAGTATGAGGACCAACCCCTCTGTCCTAATGGACACTGGACAACATACAATACTCTGTATAAGTCCGCTGAGTCTAACAACTCTTTCACTGTGCGTCGTAGGTTGAAAACTGTACTTATGGTTAAGAAGAATTACACCGCTGTTTGATGCTCCTTACCTAACCATCCACTGATATAGGTAAATGTCATCGACATAATATCAAAAGGTATATCTCACTCTATGAAAATAGACGTACAGATATATTAATTTGAAATTGGTGCACAACAGCGGATATTCAAAACCAAATATTTGCCGACCGGCAAACAACCCAGGTGGCTTCCTCAAATATCACCAATTACAAAGAATCCCGATATAATGAGGATGGTCACCTAATTCCCAATAATTTACTCCCACTCATCATCTGTAAAACCATACAGATGTGAGAATCATACCTGGTAAATACATACCCTGGAGCAAGTGTCTAATCGGGAAATCAGTTTTCTTTTAACAGTACACAGTTGAACTGAAACATTGAAATGTTTCGATGGGGTATCCTGGTATTCCTAGTAATGCCTCTACCATTATCCAGATTCACAACTATAACCGTATAATTCTTTGCCACCTCTCCAAATCCCTTTATATGTCTTTAGTCATTACCTTCTGCACACCCCTTTAGGCCAATTGGTTTTCTTCCTTCCCTACCGTTCGGCACCAGCCTATGGTTTGGAAGAAGACTATCCAATAAGCATAATGGGTGTACTGTCCTAATCCTAGGAGCACTCGCAATGCGAGAGAAGGTGAAGATAAAAGACAACTGAATAGACATTATTCCTATTTCTCCTGGACCAGAATCCATCCCCGAACTGGAACAAGTTCCTTTCGAGTTCGTATATAACCATACGATGGATTATCCAATAAACTGTGGATCTTCGTAGTGATACGGAGTGTCCTGGAGAAATACAAAGGTGATTTAGGATTGGCGAAGAAATACTTGGTTTGGTCGTGAATATCAGTCGCATTTTACTTTGCCCTCTTACTAATCCCTTGCTTTGTCTTAATCTTAATACCTTCTGCACACCATTTAGGCTAATTGGTTTTCTTCATTCCCTACTGTTCGGCACCAGCCTAAAGTTTGGAAGAAGACTATCCTATTTGCGTAATAGGTGTACTATCTCCTAAACCAAGGAGTACTCACAACTTGAGAGAAGGTAAAAGGGAAAAGACAACTGAATAATCCTATCCGTTTTCTCCAGAACCGGAAACCATCCTCGAATTCCTTCGAGTTCGTATCTAACCATACGATGGTTTTGTCCAATGGAAGTGGACGTTCGTAGTAATACGGGGTGTCCTGGAGAAAAGGGTAAAAGTAGGAGTGGCAATGAGGTCTGCAACTCTGACAATCCAAAAGCCAGTGTTTAGAAGGTTCGGTCAACTTGGTCACTGAGTCATAGTCTAGGGTCGGGTCAATGGTCACTGCCAAAGAGAGAGAGAAAAGAAACACTCAGCGTGCACTCTACCCTAGATCAGAATGGTTACCAATTTATCTAATCAGGAAACCTCCCACTGTACCTCAAATTCTCCTCCAAACCTGAAAGAAGAATTAGTCGGGGTCACCCGAGGAGTAAACCAACTCATCAGTGGGAATCGGGATCCAACTATCATCGCATGATAACGTGACGGAATCCGCTCACGGTATCACACTCCAGAAGGTATGCGCATATCTGGCAAGTTTCAGTTCTTTTGAAACTCCCGATGAGATTTCTACCCCATGCTCTTATGATCTTGGCGTGAGGTCAAAATATCATAAGTCACATGTCAAGTTCTACCCATCATTGTCCAGGTTGATTTGAACCCACCCGTACATACCCTTGACGTAGGCCAAAATAGTAGTACGACTGTCCCAAACCAACGCATCTATCTATGCAACAGATAAATACTCGGTAACTACCAAACACTATGCCTTGGCGTGAGGTCAAAATACATAGCTTGAATACTACCGAATATTTAACTGAAATGATGGAGGGCTACGAATGGTTTCTGGCGAAAACCTTTAACGTAATGAACTTGATATCGTTGAAGGAACGGATAGCTTTTTAGAAAATATAGTGACGAAAACCTTTACTAAAGAGGTCACTCCCGGTGAAGGGATCTCGGCTCTTTCCCCGTAGAATGGGGTGCAGGATATTCCAAATGAATACCACGGTGCAAAGCAAAAGTAATCGGCTATAGTGAAGTTAATGCCCTGACGCAAACTTCTGTCCAAGGGGTCACTCCCGGTGAAGGGATCTCGGCCCTTGCCTCGTCGACTGAGGAGCAGGATATTCCAAATGAATACCACGATGCAAAACAAAAGTGAACGTCCTTGCAATAACAGCTTTTTGAAAAGTGTTCCAACAACATCAGAATAGGTTTGTTTATTTTGCATTGATCCGAATCAACGCAGTCCCATCAATTGATCACACCACAAAGAACGAAAATATACTGACGTACGTATATGCCATCCGCATTCGCCACTGGGTCCCGTCATCACCCGTTAGGTTAGCTAACTAACGGCAGAGCGGGGACTGGACTAGCGCGGATGAAAAACATATACAACATCTACTAATATATATACCAATATATAGTATTTCGCTCAAGGCGTGATAAAAATGCAACATCACAGATAATGTACAGCATCACAGAACAATACAGACATCTGGGATCGCCGGGTTTCACAGAGCCACTACTGAAACCCGACGTTCCCCTGGTCGTGTGGATAGCCTGTGCAATGAAATCCTAGACCCCTACGGGCGCGGCAAGTCACCCGCCAAAACCTGAAGCGAGGCAGCCCCTTTCAGCACCGTGAATGGACCACCCAACACTTCACGGAATCCGGTAACTTGGGCACCCCTCCTGGGTCAACCTGTACCCCCTACAAGTGCGGCGAATAGCCCGCCAATCCTGGAGTGAAGCCCCTTCCATCCCAATGCCATGAGATGCGGGCTTGTTGCCCTCTAGAACCCGGCTATCCGTGCACCCCTCCGCCGGGCAATCCTAGTACAGAAAGTAAAATATACATACAACGGGTACATCGACCGCAACCAGGTCGTGCCCCAAAAGAACAATACAAACAGGCAGTGACGGCAGTCCACATGTCGGACGCTCGCCCCGCAATATCAAAAGTACATAATACAACAAAACTGTACTAGCATTGCATCCAGGCTATCCCCACGACCGATCCGCAACATCACAGCAAAAACACAGAACATCAACGTGAAAGTCACGTTCGCAAATTCGTATAACCGGGCTATAGCAGTTAGACCGGATTTACCGATCAAGTGACATTCACGGTCGCAGATATAATGTAAATACTGTGAAATAATGTGTTTAAAATATCCGATCAATCAAATTTTAACAAGTGGGCCCCCAAGCAATACTGTAGCAGATCAAGAAATTCTGGGCCCAATATTAATATTCCAAAACCCCAATTTTCACCCAAAAGGCCTACTGGAAAAATTGTACACACTGATCCATCAATACTGCGGCGGAACCGCGGCAACAAGTAGGGTTTTGCCGCGGTTCCGCGCTCCTCTGAAAAGATCAGTGTCTCGAATTTCTACAGTAGTCTTAGGTCTTCTAGCACAGTACTTTTATACAACCTGAAAAATTTTTGGAGACCAAAAAATTTCTACAGAAAACTGTTGCTAGCAAAAATGTAGATTTTGGAATTTTGGTCGATCGGAAATGCAAATCACATCAAACGAAGCTAGACGAAGTTAATGGCAAGGCTCTGATACCACTGTAAGTGCACGGCGGCGTCCCGGCCGTCAATCCGACGGCCAAATGCGGAAGCGGTGATAAATTTTAATTTTGCGAACTTAGCAAACCGGCACCACCGCGCACTAAACCCCGGATCGGGCCATTAAACTAGATCTAGCAAACTACAAGACGAGTTAGAGATATACCGAGTGATCCGAGTCCTCCGGTCTTCTCGTCGTCGTCCCGATCTCCCGCGGAAACTCCGGTGGTCGCCTCCTCGCCGGAAGGGCACCACGTAGCCGGATTCTTTTACGGGCTCCCACCTCTATACCGAGGCAACTCGGGCGCGAAGTTGGCTAACCGACGCGCCCAAGATTTGCTGTAGAATGTATAGTATAGTTGTCTCTTTGGGGTTTATAAGGTTGCCATTTGTGGAGGAATTTTGCACAAGAATATTCATGGATGCTTGAAAGAATAATGGAGCATCCATGGGAAAAAGGAGCTCGGCCAATTCATTGTGTGCTCACTGGAAGAAAAGGAATGAAGCAAGCTCACTAATGAGCTCAGCCAAAATAAAAACCTCAGCACTCTCTAAGCACTCAAAAAAATATAAATATTAATTCATCAACCCCTCAAAACAATTCCAGCACACCCATAAATGAGCACAATGCAATCAATATAAATTAATCCACTATACAAAATAAAACTCACTCCATTCCCCACAGTGGCCGGCCCATCACTAAAACATATCAAAAACCCATACCCTATCATGTCTTAATTAATGCATCATGGAGCAAAGATGCTATCATATCAATCCTTTTGCAATAAACCCCCCTCCACAAAATGTTAATTGCAAACTTGCAATTAACACCCTCCAACGAAAAGTCCGACCGGGAAGGAAAAAGAGAAAACCGGCCGGAACGGAATGCAAACTGGCAACTCCAGAAAACTGGTCCCGTAATAAATTACAGGAAAACCCCGATACTGTGCATACACACCCGCATCTGTATTCCGACCGGATACAAATGCAAAGAGACAAAATCTACACTGTACTATACTAGGATCCGGCTTAAACCAAAGCCGGCTAGTAATATCCGTCCGATCCTGATCCGTGCAATACCGCACGTATCTGATCGAACCCTGCCATATCTCTATACGGCCTCTACAGCGTTTCGCCCGAAAGCTGAGTAACTGAAAGTGAGTGGTGGACTCTAAAGACTCGTCAATACTATGGCTGTGAATTTAACCACAAGCACGTCAGAGGTATAAGCCAATACGTGACGGGCCACCAGCTATTGACTAAAAGGGACGTCGATGAGCGAACTCATCCTGACACCCTACTGAGCCTGTCAGTGACAATATCCGTACAGTCCGGTCCGTTCGTTTATGAGCATCGCATGTCGGGCCTAGGGGGTTGGTAAAAGTCAGACCCCCAAAAGCGGTACAAGTCGTGTCGGAGTGTAGCCCAGAACACCCTGAGATACTACTGGAATACCTACCAGTAAATCTCCTGCCTTGGCCAAGGACTTTGTGTAATGGCTCTCCTAGACACAGCGCGACCTCACCCCCAATACCGGGAGAGACGAACCCCCGAAGATCCGCTCACTGCCTCCATGTGGCTCGGGACTGTACCCAACTAAAACCTGTTTGCACGACTCCTTTGAGCCGTGGTAGGGTAGTAATCAAAGTACAGTGGGAACTCACACGAGACAAATGACGATCCCCAGGTCGATGAACTAACCTGTACACATGTCACCAGGGAACTGCTATCTGACGTCAAGTATAATCCCAACTAGCAGGTTCCCGGCGAGTCCTGTCCGGTGTACTCATAACCCAATGAGCACCTGTATACATCTTAGGTGAACCAACTGACACCAGTGGCTTGTGAGACCGGCCACCGCCCCTCGTCGGGGTCTCGACTGTATACACTAGTCTACTCTGGAGAATCGATGCCCTGTCTCGAAACTCCCACGACTAGGGACCTTTTAAGGATGTGCTTATAGACTCCAGCTCTCACTTATATGATCGCCCTCATACTGCTGGCAGTCAAGCAAGAATCCTAGGGGCTCTATCAACGTGTAATAGCGACCTGTCAGGTCACCTAAAGCAGTACACGATGATAAAGGTAAACCAGATAGCATACTATCATCTCGAGTAAGACTGTTCTACCGGGATAGGTCCTCCCTCAATCATTGCAATCACGTGCCTGTGATCCAATAATTGACTCTGAGGGCACTATCTCCAACACTTGAATCGGAAGACGCGTACGTTTTCATCACCAAATTCGAAAACGTATGCGCAATGATGGGTACTTCACAATTGACTTTAGATGCTATGCGCTTACGTCTTCTCCCATTCACACTATGCGACTTGGCAGAAAAATGGCTTTACAATACTGCCGCACACTCCATCACTAATTGGGATGAATTCGTCATAGCATTTCTTAAGTAGTTTTACCCAAACAATAAGACTGCACATATTAGGAGCGAGATCAACCAGTTCACCCAGCTTCCCAACGAACCATTTTGGAAGTGCTTTGAACGTTTCAAGGATCTGCTTGTCCAATGCCCCCATCACGGAATACAAAGATGGGATTTATGTCGGATTATATATGAGGGCATAAATCCAGCGACAAAGCAGATGCTTGAAACAATGTGTCAATGCAATTTCATGTCTAAAGATGACGGTGAAGCTTGGAAATATCTGGAAGATCTCGCATAAAGCACTTTGCAGTGGGAAAGCATAAGACCACCTTCAACTAAGGGAGGTATTCACCAGCTTGACGTTTCCATCGCAGTAAAAGCCGAAATGGCAGCGATACAAAAGAAACTCGACGCTATTGAAAATAAGTTCTCATCTTTCTCCCTAAATCAGGTCACGCTTCCTAAGACTGTCTGTGGTTGCTGTTCGGATCCTTCACACTTAACGGAAGAATGTCCTATGAATGCATCGTTTCAAGCTAATGCTGCTTATCAGCAGCGACCTAGAAACGACCCTTATTCTTCCACGTACAATCAAGGATGGAGGAATCATCCTAACTTTGCTTGGAACCAAAACCAACAAAGCAATTATCAAAAACCTCCTCCACAGCAACCACAACCACAGAATCAGCCCCCCTTTCAGTCACAGAATTTCCAAAATCCGGCCAACATTTCTACACCACAAGTGGCCAGTATTGACAACTCACTTGCACAAACTTTGGATATATTCATGAAACAATCCATGCAAAATTCGGCTGAGATGAGGTCTTCTATTGATGCCCTAACGAAAAACTCCTCCTCCCATGGTGAGAGTATCAAATCAATAGAAAACCAAATCGCACAGTTAAACGCCGCAATGAGTGCGAGAGAGAAAGGGAAACTCCCATCTCAACCCATACCTAATCCTGGCCACTCACAAAGTTATAATGTGAATGCCGTCACTACGTTGAGATCGGGGAGAGTGCTGAACAACCAAGTGGGTGAGCAAGTTGATGATAGTGACACATTTGATACCCCTTCTTCTTCTTCTTCCCCTAACTCGTCTAGTCTCCCACCTTCACCCGAGCCTATTCTCCGTTTTCCCCAAGGCTCGAACCCTTCGCCCATTTCGCCAAATCTATCTAAGTCGATTCCCACTCCAGTTTTGGGATCGAATCCATCCCCACAGTCTTCTCCACAAACATTAGACCCAAAACTTATTGATCAAGCACCTTATCCAAACAGGTTGAGGGGCAACAGACCAAGTCCACAAATGGAGAAAATTGTGGAAATTTTAAGCAAGTTAACATAAACATTCATCTCCTAGATGCTATTCAACAAGTTCCGTCATATGCAAAAATCTTAAAGGACTTGTGCACTAGGAAGAGAAAAGTTCAAGTACCTAAAAAAGTTTTCCTTGCGAGTAATGTGAGCACTGCTTTTACACAACAACTTCCCAAGAAACGAAAGGACCCCGGAAGTCCTACAATTTCAATTTCTATTGGGGGTAAAAATAATAATCGTGCTCTACTCGATCTAGGTGCTAGTGTTAACTTGCTTCCGTATTCGGTTTATGAGCAATTAGGAATCGGAGAGTTAAAACCTGCGCATTGCACTCTTCAGATGGCCGATCGATCTATCACCCAGCCTAGGGGTGAGCTAGAGGATGTGTTAATCAAAGTCGGGGAATTCATATTCCCTGTGGACTTTATCGTTATAGATACACAACCTGTAGCGAACCCACGCAATCAAATCCCGGTGATACTCGGTCGACCCTTTTTGGCCACTTCCAACGCAGTAATCAATTATAGAAACGGCTCTATGACCCTATCCTTCGGAAAGAAGTCAATTGAGCTTAACATTTACAAGTTGGGAAGTGAACCCTCCGAACCCTATGCTCATGTGTGTTCTGTCGAATTAATGGATGTCGACAGCAGCGAATTTGATCAACCTCATGATACTGACTCTTTTCATATGTTGTTGCTTGATACGGACTCTTCCACCGAGTTGTCCGGGTCAACATCTAACACTGATGAGGAACTTTTTATAGAGTCTGACGATCACCCCATTTTTTCTGATGACATTATTTTTCGGGGTATCGATGAAAGCTTTGAGGAAATTTTCGCTGATGAACTCGCATTTTTACAAGACACGGGTGTTGAGATGAATCAACTCCAAGATGAAGAAATTGGACCTCCACCCCCTCTTTTGGACAATCATGACAATGCGAGTAATCCATCATTACTATCACTGTGTCGTCTCTCCAAATTGAGACGCAATCTTTTTCCATTACACCTCTTATCACCTCCCCACTTCTTCTTGTCGAAAGGTGACATATTCTTCCACCAATCTTGGTACTTCATTGATAAAATTTTTGAATGGTTGGTGTTGACCTTCGGTCTTTGCAAAGCTTGGCATTGACCAATAACCTTGACCCCCTCGTGTGATTTTAAAAGATTAAAATTGTTTAACTCAAGTTTTGGGGGGTGTGGTATATTTTGGCTCTTGAAAGAAAATGATTTTTACAAAATTGTGAGCCTAAAATAAGTTTGGGGAGGATTTTCACTTTCATATATTCTTGCCCCCATTAATAATTTCCTCCCAAGTCTACAGGTTTTTGAGCTTAACGGATGACATCAGTGAGGACACTGCTGTAAACAGGTTTGGGGGAGGTTTGTGCTTATTTACACATCAATTTGCATCATATTTTGCATAAGCACAACATTTTCAAAAAATTTTAAAAAAAAATTCTTTTATAACAAAAGAGTAGAAAGTGAAAAATTACATCCAAAAGATAGGAATAGTTTAAGAAAACCAAGAAAATTAGAAGTTTTCTTAAACGAACTGGTAATAAGTAGTTATGAGCTGTTGTCCCAAGGGTTAGTAAGATGAAGGAAGTCACTAATCTGAGGATAAAAATAAGTCTGAAAAATAGTTTCTATTCTGAAAGCCAAACATTTGAATGTTGATACCCTACTATATGCACTTACACACGTCTTGAAACTCGGGATAGTAGAGGATACCTTGAAATGCTCTTGTCTAAAAGCCAAAGTATGAAGGAAATAAAAAAAAATGAAGAAAATATAAAAATGGTGAAAAGAAAAAAATGAACACTGGTTTTGTATCGCCAAGGCAGCAATAAAAAAATATAGCGAGGGTGCCTCTTCACCTAGTGCCCTAAGGCCAACTGGTCTGGGAGTCACTGCTAAGCCTTAGGTGGTGCAAGACGAGGAAAATATTATCACCTAATTAGCAAGCACATGAGTAATCGGTTGGTTAGTACCTCAAGAAGTATTAACGGTCGCATGAAAATGTGTGAGCAAATCTTTAATATTCATTAAATTAAAAAGTACTAAGGTAGATGGACAAGAGTATGATAGCTTGAATTGAATTCTCCGAGTGTAGGGATGTCCATTTCACACACATGGGGTTATATGATCAATGTTTGGAAGAAAGGTAGGAATGAAGAATAAAGACGATGTTTTATTGAGGGATGATGTGATTTCTAACATTTTTTTCATGACTATTAAGATAGGGCTCATGACAACTGAAAAGCTAGCATAGTTGGAAACTTTTCTTTTCAAAGTCTTTCTTTTATGGTTCTAATCTTTATATGTAAATTTCACCATCTTTCTTTTGTTATAGGATTTTGTGGGTGTAATCCGCTGAAAACCCTCAGGAGACAACACTCCTCCTACTAGGGACACCTAGAGGTTTAACGGCTTGTTGCACGTGCTCAGTGCAATCGTGTCTGCCTACGAAAGTGTGCCTAGTTTTCTCCTTTCTTATTCTCCTCTTGAATAAACTAGTTTGCTCGGGACGATCAAAGATAAGTTTGGGGGAATTTGTTCAGTTGATAAAACTGCACATTTGTATTACATTTTTCCTACCATTTTCATATTAAAAAAAGGACTTTATTATAATATATTACACATATGAGGGTTTATGTGTAAAAACACCATTTTCCATGTGTTAATATATTTTAATTATCATTTGGTAGGAAAATGTATGCAAATAAATTCATTGACCTAATCCTAGTAGAACTAAGTCTACTAAATATTATTTGAGATTATTGTGCAAAATTTTCCAAGTTGTTATGCAGAATTTATCAAACAAATCAAGTTGTTGAAGAAATCTTGCCAAATTAAGAAGCAAAACTTGGAGACCAAGTCTGGAAGCAACCACGAAAAGATTTCCAAATTCTGAAGATTCCTAGGATTGCCACATGTCACCAGATGAAAGCCCACGAAAAAGAATCAAATGATCCCCACCCTTGAGCGCGGATCCGCGGCCATACCCCCTCTTTGGCCGCGGATCCGCCGCAATAATAGGGAGTTGGAATGAAATATTTCTGGAGATAAATCAATGCTAAATTTTAGCAAGTTTTCAACAATAAGATTCTGGCTTTGCACTATAAAAAGGCACCGAGAGCCTCTTTGAAAAGTCATCAAGCCGAAGAGATCACGAAGTCCAAGACGGCTCACGCATCCAGGCTGATCATCAACTGTTCATCTACCTCCTTCGGAAGAGTTCGAGAAGCAAACCAAGTTTTTGTAATCATTTTCTAAGGAATAAAGTGTAGATTGTTCAAGTTGATTAATAAAGGTAGTTGTTTTATTTAATTCTTTTGCATTTTGCATTATGTTTTCCCTCTCTTTCTTTTCATCTTCTTTTCCCAACATGCGCGAGTAATTCTCCGCTTGTTAGGGTTCGTAGGATTAGGGTAGGCTAATGGATGATGAAAATAATTAAACCCTTTTTAAGTCCTATAAAGTTTAGGAACTTTATCAAAAGAATCATTAACATCCTAATCGGGCGCGCTAGCAATTCTTTGCTAGTTCCGACCGCGATTAGAGATTAGATTAATGATTGTTTTAGTAAAGGCTAGATATGAACGGAGTTCCGTGTCGAGATAAGGGTTAAGAGTGGGATTCATTTTCCCTCCGGAAACCCTAATCTACACGCATCACCGTCGTTCTAGTTCTAAATCTATTAATGGATAAAAAGGGTAACTTTTAATTAATCGTCCATAACTACTAAATCCTAACGAACCCTACAAGCCTTCTTATTATATTAATTACATCTTTAAAATAATCTAGATCTATATTTTACATTCTTGTTTAACGTAGATCTAGAAATCTTTCTATAAAATTCTTTATCCCTCCTCTCTTTCTCAACACATCTAAAGTAAGAGTAAAAGGTTCCACATTTCCCAGAGGACGACCCGTACTCACCTCGGTCTAGCTATACGCGACACCGTTCTGATTGCGGTTAAACTACAAAAACACACTCTTTCGTGTCAATCAGGACTCTAATGACTCATCAACACACTGGCACTGGGTATAACCTCTAGCACGTCAGAGGTACAAGCTGTACGTAACGGTTTGCCTATGTATTGATTGGAAGGGAAGCTGACGAGTGAACTCATCTATAAACCCTACTGAGCCTAACAGTGACAATATACATACAGTCCTTTCCGTTCGTCTATGAGTATCGCATATCTGCCTAGAGGGCTAGTAACGTCAGACCCCCAATAGCGGTATAAGTCGTGTCAGAGAGTGGCCCAGAACACCCTGAGATACTACTGGAGTACCTACCAGTAAATCTCCTGCCTCGGCCGAGGGCTTTGTGTAATGGCTCTCCCAGACA